>JAWNNK010001446.1:600000-1070000 GCA_035045065.1 Hirtodrosophila trivittata | reverse complement strand
GGACATTTCCCAGTTAGTCCCAAAGTAAGCTACTGGATCCATTGTATCCATTTATTGTAAGTTCGATCAAAATATAATTTTAGCTAAATCTATTTCATAGCATAAGAACATGACACTGACAGCAAATCATTTTGCACTGCCATAATCCATGGCTAATATTGTTGTAAGGATAACAATCGAATCGTTACCAACTTATGCACGACTGCAATAATACCCTATATAATATAAATATATAAAGAACATAATTATGGAATTAAAACAAATTATATTCAAGAGTATACAAATAATGAAAGGATTATTAAGTCGCATATTTCTGTGTGACATTTTGATTGTTTTATGCAAACATTCCAGAATTAGACATCTGGATGGATCTGGTGCTGATTTATGTACATATATTCCTTTAGTGACCCAAAGTAAAGGGGTATAGAAATTACAACAAACACCCATTCGCTGAGACACGAACACTACAAATGCATTAGAATCGAGTTGAAGGATGTTTTTTTTCTTCACAGTTCAAACATTTTTTCATACTTGCTGCTTACATGCTGACAACCATCTTAGGATTTCGTGTTGACAGCAGAGCGAGGTAAGCTGCATATCTTCAAAAATACATGGAAACATACATTCGTATATACATACACGTTACATACAAACAAAAATGCAAACATACAGACATATATTGTATATGTGTTAGGGGAGCTATCCAAAGAACTGAGGCTTGAGAGCCTGTATTAAGTAAGACTGTCAAGCTTGCTATCCCGGAATGACATACCAAAATGCGCTGGATCTGACACATAGGGCTCACAATGAACCTTGTGGTCGAAAGAGGGTGGTGAAAAGGGATCCAGAGAGAGAGAGAGAGAAAATGAGAGAAAAAGAAAGGGTGGGGGTTACGTTTGCTGTCAAAATGCTGTCAATTTTTCTACGAACATTTTAACGCTAAATTATTAAGTGCCAAATGTCGGAAGTGTCTACATTATAACACACACACACCCACATACAATTACATAAATGCGTATGCATGTACAAACATATTCATCTATATATATGATATATATATATATATATTTATATGCATATGTGTAGAATAAAATATGCAGCAGTTACCTTATTGTTATAAAGCACTTTTGTATTCCTTTTAAATTAACATAAAATTATTTGCCGTATAAAATATATACATATATATAAAGGTAGTTCACCTTTACAGAAATCTGCTGAAATAAACTGAAATCTGGTGCTCTTTATACTACAACTACCCGAAGAACCCCTATAGTAATTGTCTGCAAAACTTTTAATAAACTTACAGAGGGCATTGTTCTTGGTACATACAGTTCCCAGTGAATGAGATTGTGCCTCTTGTTGAGCTTGAGACTTACGCAACTGGACAGAGAACAGATCTAAATAAAATAAAAATTTAAATAATAAATAGCAGAAATAAATACATATTTTAGGGTTAATAATTAAGTTTCTATACACAATTTTAATTTGAAAAAAAAAATACTTTCAATTTAATACAATGTAAAAACAATTATGAATGCTGTAGCCGAGTATACACGACCACGGGAAACCTCTATCTCACAGGTATACATACTCATATACACACACACACACAGACTACAAGCAAGTCCTTGCTGCGCGATCGAGTATACTTGACTACAGCATTCCTACTTGTTTTTGTTACAATTTGTGTGCTTTATTAGCATTTTGTCATAGTTTTCATAAGACAATATCCGCTCTATATATGGTTTATAATAAAAGCACCAAATGTATAAGATATTTATTTAAGGTATTTAAGATATTCCAATTAAAAGGGCGACAATTCATAGCCAGGTCATTTCAATTTAATCTTTTCTGATATTTTTATCGCAGTTGTCAGTTGAGTAACAGTTGAGATACGTGTTTAATAATTATATTTTCAGTCATAATAATTTTATATTTATCGTGTTATGGGAATCTAGTTAATGTTTCGTACTTTCATAGTATGTTTATCATTAATACAACCTGTTTAATATAATTGCCGTTCTCTCAAAACTTTGTTGAGTTATGTACTCTTTTTTTCAATAAATCCAATAAAGTTTCATTTCAGATTTGTGATTGATTTGCCATTCTTCTTCTCTCTGCCTCTTTAAATTGTCGACTTATATTTCAACAGAGATCTGCGTCAAAAAGCTGGCTTTAACAGTTTTGAAAACTCTTCAAAATCTTTTAAAAAAAACACTTAAAGGAACTATCGAAAGTGTAACCGATTGGTTGTCGCCCCTCATTACTGTGAAACCGACACGACACTGTTACGCTTTGACTGAATGTACGTATGTATGTACATATGGTATGTATATGTATATGTATGTACATATATGGTATATTTGTATGTGTTCCAAAATTGGTTGATTTCTATGCCACCTAATTGAATATGTGAATACAATGTATACACTATTACGCTGATTATATTCTATTGTTGTGTGGCATACAAATCATCGTAGAAGAGATGCGCTGATTTGGATATACAATATGTATATAAATATATATTTTTTTAAATAATATATATTTATAAACAATTTTTGAGATGGGAAGCATGCTTAAAAAACTATAATCATCATAAGTTATATAAGCATATAAAGGGTGATTTTTTAAGAGTTAAGTTTTACAGGTTGGCAGCACTGGTTGGTAATGGCGTCCAAACGTCATCTGTCAAAGTGAAAAGTTGTCAGTATACTCTGCCATTTCATCATGGAAACACTTACAATTTGAGTGTTTTATTCGATTTAAAAAAAAATACGCTTAAAAAATCACCCGATACTTATATATAACAAAAATATATTAAAAATATGTCTCCAAAATAATATCCATTTGTAGTTTGATTGTGGATCATTTTCGTTCATTAAAATCACTGCAGAAAAGACCAATTGTAATTGTGTTGTAATATTTTGATATTCACAAAGACTTACCCCACCAAACAATCGCGAAACACTTAAAAACGCAAGCAATTGTTCCCGATTAATTAATGTTTGACTCTGTCACGGAAAGCAATAAAGGAGGGGTATTCCAAAAGTAAGTTTCCCTAGTCTGGCGTTTCACTCAGACGCCACCTAGCGGACTCTAGCTGAACATAGTTCCAGTTCTACCGACGGAATAAGTTTTGGTGACCATGAATACTGTTTTCAGTAATACGAGTTACCAGTGCAAAGCGTGTCCGATTGTGAATTACGTTCGGTTATTCGTTTTTTAACTGCAAATGGGTTAAACGGTAATGAGATTCACAGTGAATTGGTGTCTAATTATGGTGAAGACTGTATGAGTGTCCAAATGGTGCGAAGATGGCGCAGATTTTTTCAATGGAAGCGCGTGCTGGACGCCCAAAAAGCGTCATTACGGACGATGCGATTGCAGCGGTTGAAAAAATTATTCAGGAGGACAGACGATTGACTATTGACGATATTTTGGAAAGGATTCCAATAGTGTCGGAGAAGCTTGGTTTCAGTAAAGTTTGCGCAAGATGGGTCCCACGCCTGCTTTCCGATAATCACAAACAACAACAACTTCACGCCGCCCAAAAGTTTTTTTGACCATCAACCTTACTCCCCAGACCTCGCATCAAGTGACTATTTCCTTTTCCCAAAGTTAAAAGAAAGCTTGGGTGGCCAGCACTTCGTTTCAAATGAGGAAATCAAACAAGTCGTCAAATCGTGGCTCAAAAAACAGGACACGCCATTTTTTAAGGAAGGTTTACTTAAGCTTTGAAACAGATACAAAAAATGTATTGATGTCCAAGGCGACTATGTTGAAAAATAGTTTAAGAGGTAAATAATAAAATAAATGTATTTTTACAGCCTAAAATTTGTTTTTTATTTTTTCCCCCAACACAGGGAAACTTACTTTTTGAATACCCCTCATATATTTGATTTGACTGGGAGAGAAACTCTCCAAATTTATGGCCATATAAAACTTATCAGTACTTAGCGCCAATGTAAAATTTTAAGTCGAGTTCTGAAAAAACAAATATGAACTATTGTATAATTATACTTATAATTATATATATACTTGTATGTATATGGGATTACACCTGCGAATAAAAAACCAAAGTCGATGAACATATTTGTAAATTTAAAATTTAATTGTTCTAACATTTAAAAGACAACAACAATAAGCAATAAATTAGAATATACAGTCGAGTCACGATAATTCGTACCCCGCTAATTCAAAATTCTCAATAATTCGTAAAAATTTCTGTCCCCTTGAAAAAATTCGATAGTTCGTAAAAATTTCATACATTTTGGTCCCCACGTTAATTCGTAATATTTTTCGCAACGCAAAGAATATTAAACCTCCTATAAATCGTAATTTTGTTTCGTAACCTCTTATAATTCGTAATGCAATGTGAAATTTTCGGCAGTTAATTCACTGTTAGGTTTTCTAGACAGTTATTATTATGAAATATGTAAACATGATCTATATAAAAGCCCCGTTAATTCGAATTCTTTCTTTGAGCCTTGTTAAATGGAAATATTGGTAAGTCGATGTCCCGCATAATTCGTAGAAAATGTGATCCCCGTGCCATTACGAATTATCGGGACTCGACTGTAAATATCGAATTTTTAGCGTTTTCAAAGTTTTTTTATAAATTTAATAAAATATGCCGAGGGAATTAACGATAAAATTGCATAGCACCAATTTTCACATACGCACATAAAGAAATAAAAATGAGAAATAATTGTAAGCTTCATTACATTTTGATAACTGTCTATGAATGCTTCATTAATTATATATACTATATTTAATTTAAAATAGTTACGTTGCATTTATATTTATTTATATTTTAAAAGTGTGCTGATATTGGTGATGATATTATTTTTTCGCATAAGTGAACGGTAAGTTAAGAATGAAGAAATGAAATTGTATTTTCAAGAATTTCATTAACAAATAAGACTTCTGTATTATTAGGTAATTTTAAAAGAAAAATAATCGAGTTGTAGTTATTTGTGTTGAATGTTAAGTAATTTATATATATGTATACTGGTCACTGGTCTTTATTCTGCACTAGAACTATATTTTAATAATTTTTGCTTCACACAAGTCTAAATCATAACACTCCTCATACGCACAACCTGTTGTTGAATTAATTCATAAGTCAATCCTCACTTTATGGTACATATTTAAGATTGAACAAATATAATTAATAATACAAAGCTTTACCTATGTAGATTTCAAACTATTACACCTGACCTCTATTGTATGTGTGGATGAGTTATATTATGCCATCCCTGACCTGGGTATAAGGTAGCTCAAAGCCCAACACACATTCTGAGTTGCTCATAAGACATTTGATCAATTTGTATTTCAAAGAACTTATTTCCCCAAGTAGCTTACAACGTGACGTAAGCTAGGTGCGAATTATTCGTTGTTCCCCATTGCCAGGATTCGCACAAGAACACTGACTGTCTTTTACCCATAGGCACTTAGGACGAGTATTGGGCAAAATCACATGTCAAAATTACTGGTTCTCATCAAAGCAAACAATATTCTCGTCACGGCAAAGGAAATGGTTTGCCTGAGTGGTTTTGTTTTTGGCACAGGTTCACAGTGGTGTGAGTACGCCAGCAGGACGTAGGTCACCACAACTGTGAACTGTGAGCTTATTGACAAAGTAAAAATTCCTATAGGACTATCGTTTTGTAAAAGCGAAACACAACACAACACAACAGAACCGAACTGAACAGAACAGAGTGAAATGCTGAAATGCTCACATACATCCACGTTCAGTAACAATAGTGTCCATTAACACGCTGGCGGCCAAACAACTTGGCTATTGATGTCATAAATTAAAATTGCAATCGCAGACCATTGATGATAAATCACACGCTCGGATGAGTTTTCATCTCGCACATGAATTGTAGCTGGCGGCGACCACTACCCTTGCTTCATGCCCCCGTGCCCCCATACCACTTGCCCCAAGCCCCAAGCCCCATGCCTCATGCCTCATGCCATCACACTCAGTGTTCGAGTATCTGCCAACCAGTCGATGCTGCCGGGTGATGATGTGACTGCTGCACGACTAGCAGCGCGGCAAACACACACACCCACACACACACACACAGAGAGAGACCCACACACAACAGTCGACAGAGGCTGTGGGTGCTATATATACTGCGACGTGATGGGATTTTCAAAAATCCGAGCTAAATCGTTTTTGTTTGCAGCAAAGCTAACTTTGACTGCTAACTTTGTTAGAAGAGAAATTTATGTTTTATTTGGTGTCAATTTGTGGCAGAAATCATTCTCTTTATTCATAAATCGCATACAATTCGATTATATTCGATGATTTGATTGCCTAAAATTCAATTTGTGAGATACTGAAGATATTTCAATACATCCTTCGCACGTGATCACCAAACACTGAGTATATGAATACGACTACTATATACGATACGAGTATACCAAAACTCATTCACACATTGTGCCACATACGAGCACACAACTTGAACAAGAGACTTAAAGCAATCGCCTTACTGTTGAGGTCTTACTGCTCAGAGCTCTTCTGATGAGGCATCACTCTTGGGGTCTTCCTGTTAAGATAGCTAAGGTAGAACTTATTAATTAATTACTGCCCGCTCAGCATTCGCTTATAAATGCATCCAATTAAAACAGGACTTCAACAATAATCCACTTGTTAATTACAGTACATACAGTTGCTCTTCGGTCCAGTTCGACTTACTGCTTGAAGAGCTGAAGGAGAAAAGTGCAATAGCACTCATCGCACTTTCCTATTTATGTGGGGAAATATTGAATAACAGCAATTATATTCAAGCTGCAAGGCTAATGAGGATGTGCCACGCAACATTAATTTACATTCACTTTTTTTAACACAGTTGTTAGTTTTATTGCGGTGGATGTGGAGTTTGTGTGATTAAACAAATACAAAGAAAGATACTCTATATATCGCTTGTTATTTACAAATATTAAATATATGTATGGAATATCAGTATAAGCGAACATTAAATAGATTCAAGTAAGATTCAAGAGATTCCAGAACAAAACATAAACTTATTAACCCATAAATGTTTCTTATTCCAGTAGGCTTCCCCTTCTTAATCGTCCGTCGTTATTGAATCGTAGAAAAACTCTTTTTGTGGTTTTTCTATAAGAATTGATTAGTGGTGACATTAGTTCGTCTTATTTATTAGGTCGTGTCAATTTTTCTGATCTCCGTAGAACAACTAGGAATTGTATTCCACTTGCCCTTCCTACGTGTACAACTGATTTAACTTAACTCCTTTTTTATCCTTATAATTTTTCATTTTACCTGTTCATTATACTGCTACTTTTATATACTATTACTTCTAATTATTATTCATTCGTAACAGTGTAAACCCTTTTTACTAATTCTTTTATACAATAATACTTCAACATACTAAGTGTATGAAACTATGTTCATTCGTGAGCAACTCAAACAGTGTACTCATTTTATCCTTACAAATCCTAGTGCTTTTTATAGCTAACAATGATCGTTCTCTATTCTCATCGCATACTTTAACCCGATCAACGGATGCAACTCGCTGACAGGGTCGGGTCATATTTCGTGTACGTGTACGTTCTTGGGTCACACCGTAATATTGCCACGCATACAAGTATTTATATAGTAAATTATCTATTTTATTTATGTGATGCAACATGTACTGCCAATTAAAGACCTATGGGACATATATTTTAATTATGAATTTATATGTATGCATGTTTAACGTAAGTTCAAACACTAAACTTCTATATACTATTGCTCCTAATAGTATATACGTCAGTAATAGTATATTCTAATACTCCTTTATTCTACACTAATATACTAATATATCTGATTGGGTTTTTCGAGGCTTTACCCAATTCTTGCAATAAATGTTCGATCGATTTAAATTAAATCAATTTTTCTTATATTTTTATTCCATAGATTTAAATTTGTAAAATATTTTAATTTTGTTTTTAATTTTTAACTATTCTTATTTTAATTTAATATTATTTTATATAATATTTTCATTATTATCCTTTTTTGTATATTTTCCTTTTGTTTTAAATTTAATTCGTTGCCAGCTGCTCTTAGTTGACTTTAAAAAATAAATAAGTAAAATAAAATACTTTATTTTTTAATAATTATTGTACTTTAAACTATTTAAGCTTCAAATTTTATCTCTTTCTAATTATATTTATACATTTTTATTTATCGTATGCAAATTTGTTGTAACCTATTTAACAGCACCACAATAAAAGAAAAAAATTAAATAAATATTCTTTAATTTAATGTAATAAAAATATAAAAAAAAATTCTACATATATTGAAATTGTCTACAAGCAATTCATGAAAAATATTCGAAATAACGTGGCTCTACTCAACGATCTAAAGAGTTGAATATTCTATAATTTAAATACCCGAATATCTTATATATCTAATTACAAACATTTGAACAGTACACTTTTCGCTTGGATTATGTAAATTTCCTCCCTGTAGGACTTAAATGCTAATCTACTGGCTTAAATAGTTTCATAAGTGTATAAATCCTATAGTCTGATAGTATTCTCAGAGATTGCTACAAAAGGAGTCGTTTGTTGGATGCAAAGTGAAAACAAATTGTTTTTAAAAGTTGTTTTTATAAACTCTTTTCACTGAAGCTTTACATCTTACATTTGAGGTTTGATTAACAGAATAGTCATCATCTGCAAGGGGGAGTAAGGGGTAACCAAGTGATAAATGAAACGATTGCATGTAATTATACGTGTGTATACGAGTACGAGGGAATATGTAGGAGTACAACTGAATAACTAAGATTTTATTGTGCTTACATAATCACTTTTTGGGGTAAGCCAGCGAAGTGTGCTCATTGAATGAATGAAAAGTCGAGAAGCAAAGGCAAAGGCACAGGCACAAGCAAAGGCAAAGGCAAAGCCAGTAGAAGGCAACAATAACTTTTAATCACTTTAAATAATAAAATCCAAGAAACACTTTCGGATTTACTGAGTTTCTTGTTGAGGATTAGCTCAGTGAATCTCAACGGCTTAGTAAAATGCCTTCAGCACTAGAACATCGTGGCATCCGCATCATCTTAAGACCGCTTGCCATTCAATCGTATGTATGTACGAGTAGTCAGTCCTCCCCACTGTGGGTCTCTCAACCCAAGTCCCATACCCAGGCGAAGGGAACTCAAGAGATTGTTGGCAGGAATACAATGAAACTAAGATATACATTGGCGGTGGCAATACCAGTATGGGTAGGGTAGGGTATAGCGGTGACGGCAAGGCACACAGGCAACCAGGCAGACGACGGCGATGGCGATGCCGATGCCGATGGAGAATGTGTAGATAGCGACTTCAATGTCTTTGCCTTCTTATGCGAATGAGAACACAACAAACTGTTATTACTAGATGCTTTGATAAATGCTTTTCTGTCACAATGATGATAATCTCAACTAATGAGGAATTAAAATTGGATTACAGAATTCTCTAATTAAAAGGATTAACTGAATGCAACAATGAATTCTGTACATGAGGATTAAAAGGGAATATACTCGTACATGTTCATGTCTGTATAGGACTTGAGCTACTCGCATCATGCTATTAAAAGTTCAAAAGTTAAATCTAAAAATACTGAGTCTGTATACTGATGGTATATTTCGTTGTATCGAGGACATCACTTGCAAAAACTTACTTATCGTACATAATAATATATAAACTTGCGAGTGTTCACGTTGAGTGTGCTCGATATCTCGTACCTTACGTTTACGTTTACTAATCTATATTTATGATACTTAGTTCAGAGTGATCCAACATATCTAAAAATAATATTATAAAACGCTTTTGCGGGGAACCAATTTTGACATTTGGAACAAACTGAAGACTTGCGTGCGGAATACATAATCCAATTCATAATCCATAAATTAATAATCATATGGTCCCTGAGATCAACGCTCTCATAAAGACAACTGCAGGCATGTCTATATCTGTTACATAGTTTTCTTGAACTTCGCTTTATAATTTTTGGTGCATTTTTTATGCGTTAGGGGCTTGAAAAGCTAACATGATAAAAATACACCTTCGGTTGAATTCGAAATTCAAAAATTTAAAAAAAAAATTTAATTCGCATAGTTTACCATATTTTTGTACAATCATAATTAAATAAAGTACCATTTCAAATAATTTTCTAATGGATTAAGTTAAGGGTATTTAGCGAGTGCTTCATCTATCATATTTGTCGCAGCAGAAGAAGATAGAGTGTATTATATCTGCTTCCATTTTAGCTTTTGCCAAACAAAATTCTCTTCTATAAAGCCATTATAAAGCCTGTGTGGATCTATGATATGCGGCTATTCAACAAAAATATTGAAATACTTTAGCGCTATCAATCTTAAAAATTGAGACAAATTGTTAATTTTTACGTTTCCAATACAGACATAGTTATTGAAGACGAAATAAATAAACTTATTAAAAAATACATTGATGCGCTCCATAATCACGAGTAGAAGTAGATTAGTAGTAGATAATATCCTAACACTAAGAAAACTGAAAAAGACGCACATTGTCGATAGATGAATTAAACAAAAAAAGATGTAAAATATAATATTATAACAAGTTTCACTGGAAAACTACTCTTTTTGTTCATTTAATAAAAGTCACTAACATTAATTATTGTTCTAAGACTGATTATAAATCACAAAAAACTAAAAAAATAAAATATTTTTGGCAGACATTTTTGAATTTAATCGCATAGCAAGACATTTTAATAAGAAAAAGAAAATAAGTATATACTCCTAAGGACTATCAAGAGTTTATTATATTTAACTCTGCCTATTATAGGGTAAGATTCTAGAAATGCTTTTCAGAATAAGACACATTTGCCATCTAAGAAATCGCTTTGAACTTATGAACTCCGAGCTGAACCTTCTAATTGCACTGTTACTCGCACTCGTTAAAAGGTACTCAATAATTTCGAGACCAATAAGAAGAGTAAGAAGAAGAGTGACATTCATCGCCATTTAAGCTCTTGTTCACATTGCCATCGCCCTCTCGGAACACGTAGTCGTAGTCATTCAGAGCAGAGGGCTAATTGTTTTGCTATACGAGCCAAGTAAACAGCAAGAATCATTGTAATCGCCACCATTAAAACACTGTCAATCGCTCAACAAGAGGAAAACCCTGCTTACGAGTAGTACTTAGAGCGCAGTTGGACTTGGACTGGCAACTGCCACATGCCAAGTTCCAAGTTCCAACTTCCAACTGCCAACTGCCAAAACCAAGAGCAACAATAGCAACAACAACAATAATTACATTCGCAGTGCCGATGTCGACGAAACAACAGAGATTATTGTCAGTCAGTCAAGTGGGATGCTGATGCTTTTCAAAAAGACTTTGAACAATAAATGATGTGAAATCTCCTGAAAGAGTGTGCAAGTGTGTATGCGTGTCTGTCCCTGTGTGTGTAAGTGTGTGTGTCTCTATGGGTTGGTGTTGGTGTTGGCGTTGGTGATGTGATGTGATGTGGCCCCTTCGCGAGAGTGAATCGCTTGCAATTCGCGAAGGGCGCATCCACATTCACATTCACATTTGTAGCCATCTTTGGCTGTCTCCAGCCTCCCCTTGATCCTGGTCCTGGTTTCTGTTGCCTGGCACTCTTTTTGCCGTCAAAGCCGGAGCTGTTGTCGTTTCTTATGCATGGGTGAATGTGCCAGTGCCTCTGCCTGTCTGGGCCTGTGTTTGCCTGCAACAACTTCCGTTTGTTTTTCGCTTTTCGGCAACGTAAGAAGAACAACGACTCCAGGAGGTAAGCCAGGCTCTTCTTACGTTTTTCGTTGAAAAAAACCAAAAAGCAAACATTTTTTCCTGAGACACTCGACTTGTACAAAGTAAATCGGCTTTCGATTGTATTTGAAGTGGGGACACATCCACACACTTACACATACGCACACACATACACACACGCACACACACGCACACGTAGACATACAGACTTAAGCTTCATCGCAATGTATTGTACTTATGCATATACTCATATAACTCATACGTATTCGCACATTTAACGTACGCTAATGTGCGTGAGACAGATATGGCATGAGACAGATATGGCAACGAAGCCATACAGACGATGTCACAAGTGGCTATGACGAGAGTCAATTGATGCTTCTGTGAATGTTTCTGTTTCTGCTAATGCCTTCTCATGAATACTTTTCGACCCTTGATTTTCTGATAGCTTTGAGTGGATAATTCATACAGTTCGAACAAGAGCGGACTGATCCATCAGTAATGTTACCAAACTCTACTGAATCATATGAGCAGAATAAATATGTTACCAAGCTCTACTGAATTATATGAGCAGAATAAATATTTCTGGGTATAATGAGTACATAGGTAATATGCAATAGAGTTAACTATCATTGGATGTTAAAAGACAGTTTATTCCGTCGTTTTAGGCCAAGACGTTAGAAGACTTTGTTAGGCAAGTTATGAAATGAGCTTAAAATTAATTTAAATACCAAATTAAAAAAAATATTGGTTCAAAATCATTACTAATGATAATTGGGTGAAGAGATTGTTGGACAACATGAAGAGACCACAATTCTTGCTACTTGGCCAACAACAAATTATGAAGAAGCCGGCAATTCAATGGATTGGACTAAGAAAAGAATAGAAATAGAACAGAAGAGTCAGATACCAAGCTAAGATTTGAGTATTGTTTGTGTGAATATGTTTATTTTTATGTACGAGAGATTATTTAAAAATACTCTCAAGGCATTTTTAATACGTTTCCATTGTTTAAAATAATCATAATTTTAAATGTCTATAATGATCATGCAAACCTTTCAAATATTCTATAAAAAAATATAGAATAAAAAATCTGCATCAATAATTAATAAAATATATGAACGTTAACTTTAACTTTTAAATTCGTACAAGGATGTATCACAGTTGACTATATCGTTCCTGCTTGTTTCTTCAGTAGACAAATTTTTAAAACATAATAAATTATAAATTATTTATTATAAAAATATGACAGTTATAGACATATTCACTGTATATTTAATTATACTTGTAGTAAAAATGTTTCATATACTAAAAGCTGTAGAGCTAAAATCGATTTACATACTAAATAAGTTAATGAATAATATCTTGTTGCCAATCGCAGGTTTCAAACAAATTTCTTATATTCAAGTAAACATGAAAATAAGTTCAGTTATCACAAGACAGACAAATGAACACCTCCAACAAAACTATAAACATAAAATGAATACTTTCCTGCAACACATCAAGTTAGAGCCAAGAAAAACCCACCTACAACCTAACCAACTATAACAAAAAAAAACATGAAAATAATTATTCTTTTCTTAAAACAAACCAAATTAATTCAAACCACAATTTACCCCTAATTTAAAACACAAAAATTGTACATAACCAAAAAATTACAAGAAAACATGTTACTTAGTATAACAGTAGACTCCAACAGTCATGCTAAATAAACAATCTTGTTAGATTAAGTTTTGTAAACATATTAATCAATATTAATAAATAAATAAATAAGTTAAGTCAAATAAGGGTTTATAAAAGGTGAGAACATATACGAAAAAGGCATTTCCGATACCAAATCAAGCATAAAAATTCTGAAGCAACAATTTTCGTGTAGATCTCAGATATTTTAAGACGCAAATCTACTCGTATATAAACCATAATTATTTATATACCATACGCAAATTGATATAATTAAGAAAAATATATTCATTCCTTTTTGAGATACGTAGAAACGAGTATTTGATCTATATGGCAAACCGTTTCAGGGTATCTCATATTCGAGTCCGTTTTACTTGTTTTTAATGAAGAAATTAAAACTGAGCTCTGTTTAAAATTAATTGCTCAAAAATTATACAAAGGGACATTAACAAAATGGAATATCTTAAGGTTGTTTCCCGAGTTGAAAAGGGAAGGGTATCTACCCCCTGTATGATAGTCCACCAACCCACCTCCCAAACATCTAACAATCAGCATCAGTCAGTCTACTGACCGCACATACCAAAAGAAGCACATATGTATATTTGTATAGCTGTACTGGAAGAACAAAAAGAGCTGTGGAGGATTCATAGCTTGCGATGTAATAAATAAACCAAAAGGACCTTGAAAATGCTGAATAAAATAATTTCGGGGGACTTTGCGCAGTGAAGAATTTCAAAAATGTGAAACAAATATGTTTACAGTGCTTCGTTTGTTTGTTTTACTTATGTTTTGATATTTACATATATAATTTTTTGTGGTTGCAAATGTAAATTAATTCGTGCCACCATGTTGTAAAATCAACGGTGGTTTAAATATGAGTTGCCAGGGTACAGAGTAAAGCAGTAACTTTAGAAAATACAAGTTAGATTGATTTACTTTGTGGTTTTGGACTAAAACATACGTCTGGGCTTAAAACAGAGTTGCGCATGACTACTTAATCTACAGTAGATATTTATCTTTATTATTATTATTTCTTTCACACGGGGATAGTTAAAGAGAAGCAAGTTCTAAAGTGCAACAAGAATATCAATCGAAGTATTATGTATTGACACAACAATACTTAAAAGGTGAAAGTTTAATAATAATACAACTAAATGGATTAAAATAATAATAACATATACACAGTATAAAGTAAATTCTATCAATAGACGTGACGATCCTTTATCCACAATTGCTAAAGGGTAGAGAATTATATTTGAATATAGATAAAGGTATACAGGTATTATACATTTATATTTTAATGTGCAACGTATTTAACGAGTTCCATTTGTTCCAAGAGATTTCATCTTTGGGGTCACAGCCTCCATTCCCTAGGAGTTGGTTTCTTAGTCTTTGGAACCAGCTGCCTAAATAACTTTATTATATACAAGTATATTACAAGTATATATTACAAGTAAATAGGGGTATTTATTACACACTGGATATTATTTTCTGATAATGCACTATGGGCAAGAGCAATAATAACACTGTTTAAAATTCGCAACCTGTTGCACGTTTAATTATATTTTTATTTATTTATTTATTTAATGTCAACTATTAACAGTTGACCAAAATTTGAAAGTAACATTAAAATTTTGTATATATATTAAAACTGAAATAATATAATTTAGATTAAAAATGAAATCTTTAAGAAAAAATTAAAGTTAATATCTGGGGTGTTCAAAATGAGAACATTAAATGATCAAACATTTCCCAATCAGATCATAGTGCAAGTTAATACGTGCTAAAAAGTTAAGGATACGGTTTTTAATCGAATCAAAAGAGGACTCTGCGTTGAAGACTCGAAAAAGTCTGTTACAGTTAACACAGAGAACTCGAAAAGGTTCGTGCAGAGAATAGTTAGTGTTACAAGTATTTAGAGAGATCGGTGTAAAGTTACGAGTACGTCTCAAAGGTACAGAAAAGTTAATTTGGCTCAATAGTAGAGATAAGTCAATTTTGCCAATTATTAATTTATGTAAAAATAGAACTCGTCGTATCATGCGACGGTTAGTAGGAGATGGAAGGTTAATTAAAAGCTATCTACTGTGGCAAGGAGGCAAATCAGTACCTGGAACCCAGTTAAAGCCACGAAGAGCAAAAAGAAGAAACTTCTTTTGAACAGACCCAATTCTGTCTTGGTGTACCGAATATTGAGGAGACCACACACAAGATCCGTATTCCAGAATAGGCCGAACAAGAGAAGTATATAGCAGCTTAGTCGTATAAGGGTCGTCGAATTCCTTAGACCATCGTTTGATAAATCCAAGAGATTGAGTCGCCTTGTTGACTGTAAGCGCGATATGTTTGTCAAATTTTAATCTATAATCGAGAAGAATTCCCAAATCAGTGACACAGTCTAATCTCTCAAGGGAAACCCGGTCGTGCATGTAATTAAATGTGTGAGGCGTACTTCTATAGAATGACATGACCTTACGCTTAGAGCAATTCAGAAACAACAAGTTGCATTTACACCAAGCAAAGAAGCAAAAATATAAAATAAAATATAGTCGTATGTAGGCTTATAAACAAAAACTCGTTACAAATTTATCTAATAAAATGTTTATTTATAAATTATATGTAAATATAATATAGACATCGACCGCGGGAGACACATAGACATACAAACATACAATCACCTAGTCGTCCTTTTTTGGCCCCAGAAGCTCTTATTAGAGACTTTAAACATGAGTATTGTAGAGATCTATAAACTACTGGTAAGACCCAGTTTTATAGCCATGTAAAGTCAGTAGAATAAAATTGACAAATATTTAATTATTTAATAAAATTTCGAGAACGAAACCTTTGAGAAAGGCATATTATAGGAGCTATTTAAAAAACAAAAATTTTTAAATTATACTTACACAATCTGTTTTAGTAACTCCACGTTATAAAGTCTCTAGTGTCAGTTACAGTTTAGTTTTGCACAGCTTTAATAAACCGTCCTTACGCGTTTGTCCATTACCCATGTAAAGAGTAGTAATATAACAGAAAATAAACTTGAAGTCGAAATAATTTCTTGCAGTGCATTTCGAAAACAATTTATATTACCCACGGTAACAGTTAACAATACAGAACTTGCATGTTTAAGTGAAAGAAATAATATTAATTGATTATTGTAAATCGCATATCGTAAACAACGATCGCCATAATTGAAAGGACTGCAAGTCCTAGGCCAGAAAGATAAGAGCAATCAGTAATGGAATCCACAAAGACACGTGGTGGAATCTATATTTCTCTCTCCAACTGGCTCTCTCTTGTTGAGTTTAAATGCTTACGGTATGTTCTCTTGAATGCCTGCCAATATGTCTACCAATGGGTGCGCAGCATGCACACTCCCCGCCCTTTGAAGGGGCAAGAGTGTGTCCTTCGTGTGCACGAGCGTGCCAGCACGAAGACCAACACGAAGCATCACACACGGTACAACACCATAAGGCACGGACAACTTATCACTAGCCGCCTTCGCTTCAGTCCCAATCAGAGCTTGTCGCGCGGCGGTCGACTTCAAATTGGAACGAAATAAAAGCTGCGTGCGACAACGTAAAGCGCGAAGCGAATTGCCGTCGTTACGTTTTGTAATTAGCTTTTTAGAAAGCGATTGTTGTGCTGAGATATAAAATTGAGTCGGAGGATAATACTTTGAACTAACTTAGTGCAATAACAAAATAGTTAAGATTTGCAATGCTTGTTGCAACATTCCCATTGGCTTTTAAGCTTTCGTCTTCCTTCGCTTTCTTATATTTTATCTTGCATTGAATGTTTGATAAATTACCGATCACTTTTCTCTTATATGCAAATATGCGTAGGCTATTAATTTTACTCAGAGTTCAGAGTTGAAGTGGTACAACGATAGAAAGGAATCACGAAAGGAACATTGCAAATCGTTGCTATTTCTGTTTCTGGTCCTGTTCCTGTCGGGGGCGCCAATGGCAAGAAATTAAACGCAAACAAATAAGGAAAATGCGACAAACACTTTGAGTAAAAGTGCTCTTGAAATGTGGGTATTAAAAATTGTTTGTATTTTTTCTTTTTCTGTTTTACTTCTCCTTTTCTCTTTCTATTTTTCTCTCTAATCTTAAGCATTTTTATGAAGCTCCATTTTTGCCAATGTAAGTTTTCCAAGTAAGTTATGGTCAGAGTTCAACAAACAAACTTTACACTGTTAAAACATAAAAAATTATATATAATTAAAATACTAATTAATTGTAGTTCATAATATAATATAATAAAATACACTTGCCACAACTTATTGAAAATATAAAAAACATATAGAATTACACACAGGCTACGCTTCGATGGAAGACAATGCACAAATGCTTACTTAAGCTGGTCAATAAATTTTTTAATTGGTTCTTTTATCAGCGCCGATTTTTTAAAGATATTCCTAGGGGAAACATAATTGAAACTATACATATAAAAAATCTATTAAATCTAAAAAATAAAGAAAGATTAGTAATCTCTTGTGTGTAAAAAGATTGGGTTTGAAGATCGAATCTTAACCTAAATATTACAATAAACGAATACTATTATACAATTTTCATAGTTAGGTATAATATGAACAACATTATATTTAACTTAACTTTACTTAAAACAATAGTCTTTGATAGACTTACATAAAATTGTGTAATCTTATATAAAAGAATAACATAACATTTAGATATAGTTCTTACAGTTCTTATTCGATTCCACAATTGATATCAAGATGCTATTGTAGTTATATTCGCAACTTTACTACATCAACTTAGTTTGTTGTACTGATCAATTAAATATGTAGGGTCCAAAGTTCATGCCTAACTTTTGAATGTGTTCAGTAATAAATAAATTCTAGATTTACGCATCTATATTCATTATGTGTACAACATTTTGTACAACATTTTTGCAAAAGTAATACTCGTATTGCTTATTATACCTCCAGCTAAACTAATCTGTTTCGGATTGGCCACTAATTATTAGACACACAAATCCGTATGTAAGATTCATTAATTTGAAATGAAGTGAATGGACATTTGGTAAAATGAAGTTTTGAATAATCCATAAAATGGCAATTTATCGTTCAATTTTTTAAAACGTAGAAATTGGAATAAAAAGTCATAAGTGTATCATATAATATAAAGAATATGAATTACAGTTTATATTGCCTTTATGCTAATAATTATTGGTTGCTAATATTAATAATAAGAATACAATTTTAAGCACTTGTTAACTGAATTAATGCCATATGGCGAAACTTAAGCTTTCTATTAGTTAAACCTTATAGGAGATTTTCTTTCTTAGCAAATCTTCTGAAAAGCCTATAGTCTATATTAATACCAGCCTTGAGGTATGTTTAGTATAGTATTCGATTGATCACACTCTTGTCGGTAGTTTTTCTTTAGTTAGTTTCATATTACTTTAGATATTTGTGTCTACTCCTGTAAGTTGCAGAGTAAAGATTGTAATATTATTCATTTAAAATCGAAACTAAAACTTATCCTAAATTACAATATATTTTAAAGCCGAAGCAATATATAATTAATATAATATTTATTTATTTAGCTTAACCCTTTTAAATAATGCTGTTCCAATCCCGTTTTTGTTATTCGAACTCATTAATCGAGAACAGTTAAGGTTAATTTAAGTTCAGGTATCTCATTTTTCCATTGACATTTTTTGTGTAGTTTTCTATGTAGCGCGAATCTCTTTTTCTTTTATTTACTTTGTTCTTTTAAGCACCTTTTGCATAGTAATTTCCTTTCACTCACTCACATTTTTGTCTTTATTTAATACATGACGTTGCAACACTTTGTTATCAACAAAAACTATCGTGCAACGATTAAGCAAATCTTTTATTTCATCTATCTCTAAACACACTCGATATTTATTGTGCCAAAAGATATGCTTTCATTTATTCAATATTGTTATGAAATAATTTGTTAATGCATTCACATTAATTAATTTAGTTAACCAAAAAAAACATTTGAACGAAAATTAACTTTGTGTTCTTCGACTAAAATTTTATATTTATACCCTGGATGCATTTTATACTGATACAAAATGGTTAGGCTCTATTTTACTAGTATATTTATCTATGTCTCTTACTACATCATGTAGTCTGTACTCCACCATGAAATAAAATTTCAAACTATTGCACATGTTAACTAATCAATGCAAAATCCAAGCCAACCCATCATTGGTTGCATCAAATTTTGCTACGAAAATATTTTAACATACTCTTAGAACTGCACAACAATCTGATAGAAAACTCTTGAAGTTTATCAGGAAACTATTTGCTATACTTGGTGCATAACAGAAGCAGAGAGTATTCTGTATTCACATGTGTGTGTGTATGTACTATAAGTATAAACAAGTTCGTCAAGAGATAATTTTGGAAGCAGAGAAGAAACTTTAAGGGAATATATAATTTTTTTGAAATCTACGGGCCTGGTGAAAATCTCTACGTCAATGAGCCCCTGTAAGCCTGTGGACAGGCTTGGGAATAAATCAGGATTTTTTTCGATAGACAAACTGTAAACACCTCTGTGCCTAAGACTTCTATTGAATATGAGGATATATTCCTTTGGCTGATATTTAAGGAAAGCAAAAACGGTGCTTTAAAGGATAATAAATAAATCATGACGGTGTATGTGGCTTAAGGAACAGTTAACAAAGTAATTTTCCTTGAAATTCTTTTCTTCAAATTTTTTCGAGTAAAACTTGACGTAGTCTATAGTAAAACTATAAAATAAAATAAAAATTTAATTCATTACCAATACCTATGATGAGCTATCAACTGGTTTATATAAAAAAAGGCTTACAAGAATTATAAGGATGTAAAGTATATAAGATATACAAGAGTTGATTTAAGTAAAATAAGGAAATATTGAAATATATTGATATCACTTGCATCTAAATTTTTAGCAATTTGTTCGCAATTTGCTTTGAGTTGGGTTTTATTGATATAAAAGATAAACACACGACATCTGAGTTAAATACACAGAAAACGTATAAATATTTACTTTGAAACTTATTAGCTAAAATGCTAAAATACTTGTTTTAATTAAATTTCCACAGATAAATGTTTACATAAATATTTGTAGAAGCCATGTTGCTATTTAATTGATTGCGCTTCTCAATTTGTTTTTGTCTTTAAGCTTGCACTTTTACCCTGTAGCTAAAAAGTGTTGGTAAAATGGGTATATGCCACGTACATAAATCACCAATTCATTAGGTGTTCAAAATGAAGGCTAATTCCATCTGTTGGCTTGCACACTTCGATCCCAGATGCGTACTATTGAATAACTACTGAAGAAACTGTAGTTTATGGTAGAGCAAGAAATGCAGGGGAAGCAGCACTGAAAAATAGGTTAAAAACTAACTAGTATGTCCAAAAATGGGTATCTTGGGGCTGAGCAGAGTTGTCTAAAAGATTTTTGTTTGTGTTTTACATTTCACTTATTTTTATTCAGTGAAATCACAGAAAATGAAATGATTATGCATAGTATATGTATGTATATGCTTATGATTGTAAGTAGATTAATATCTATGTATGTAATAATTGCTTAAGTATTGATTTGCGAACTCGGAAATCGGTCAACTGAATAAACATTGTGCTAAAATAGAAAGTTGCTACTTGCCTTTAGGCATTTTCAAACATTTATGAAAACCATTTAACGATTGACCGTTAGCAATGTTTTCAATTTTACTTGGGCCTTTTACTGTTTCTGCTTAAGCCCTTTGGTTCCCCAAAAATGGTTAAACACAATGGAACAGTCTACAGTTATTTAAATCGAAGCAAAATGAAATGCCAGCGGCTATGGCTGGCTATTAAGTGCCTTATTCTTGGTAATTCGTTATATTCAAGAAGCGGATGGCAGAGAGTAGTGCTCAGCTGTCATCTAACCGCAGATTCTATGCCTGGCCTATCACAATTCCCCAGCTTCCAAATTGCATGCAAAGTTCTTCTACTTTGCCTGGCCTCCACTTAGATATCAGACCTCCTCCTCGACTCATCCCTGTATACTCCTCGTCGTATTTGCTCGTCGTATCTAATGTAATTGAATTAAGTGGCGACTTGTTGATAAGGAGCAAAGTCAACGACACGGCACGCTCCACAACTCAATTGGGCACAGACACAGGCAGCGGCACGCGGACAGGGGCAGAGGCTGAGGTAAGGAAACAGACGTGACGGGGTGGGACTGGGAGGTGGAGAAATCAGTTTATGAATCGCGTAACGGCTTGAGGACTGCCTGTAATATGAATATATTTGTATATATGCTGTATGTATATATGTTACGTATGTATGTATGTTTGATGTCAAATGAGCTTTTAAATGAGAAAATACTTTGCACCCTTCGCCATAAGGTTTCCATTAAAACTAATACATTCATACATACATACATACATTTAAACTAAAAGGAGGAACATGCATATGTACGTATACGAGTATATTTTTCTTGGTAGTCGCGTGTAAATTTGTATTATTACACGTATCATTACATACTCGTGTGCATAGACACTGGCACTTTCAGTGGCCGTCGCACTGCCAGTGCAACTGTAACTGTCTTTGTACCGTTACATTTTAGCGGTCCAGCGTCAACCATCTTTACCAATCTTTTTATCTATTCGTGCTATGTGCCAACTTTTGCCGGACAACTATTTCAGTTGTTACTTTTGCACAGTTGCACATTGTCTGGCCTCTACCGGCGAGCAAGTACTCTCTGTTCCATTCCTTGTTTCTACAGTACTTCTTTGTATATCACACTCGCATACATACATACATATATAAGCAAATGCATGTGAGTGTACCCAAAGGGAACAGAAGAAATAAAGGTAGAATAGACAGACAGTGCTTTAAATAAAAATAGTCAGTCAATTAAGTACGTACTTTGGGCAGTGTGTACACATTTAATTTAGATTTAAATAATGATACTCCAAATAAATATATGTACTCATTTGTATGCCCTTGAATGATCAGTGTGTACACATTTAATTGAAATCACAACAATGTTACAAACAAATTGAAATCGTAAGCACCATACATACTTTTCATATGTAATATAATTATAAATCGAATATTTTATTACAAGTATTCAAATTTTTCAATCAGACACTGCACAGCTGCAGCAAAAGACTTTCATACTAATCATTATGTGTTACACACATACGAGTGTGTATGTGATTGGAAGCAAAGAAAACATTCAATATTATTTTAAATTCTTTCCTTCATCCTTTTCACTATTGGCTTGTAAGAGACAGAAAGAGTAACATGTGATTTTGATTCTATGCAAATGTGAAGAACTTTGACTTTTACACACACATCTCACAACGCTGACATTTATGCAGAGTACGGAGCACTTCTCGCCTTGTCACAAAATGGAACTTAATGCATCCTTGAGTGTTTTTGGGAGTAAATAAGGACGCATCGACTAGGAAAAATAAGTAAAAAGCTCATGCTGCCAAACAAAGTTTCCTTGTATTCTAGTACTAGTACACTAAGGTGCATGTGCTGAACTCAATAGGACCCGATTAGGAGATTCTCTATAATAATTTTTAAAGCAACCTATATTCAGTGTAACGTATTGACATATCGATATTTTAATCTAATATGTGCGCTTCGAGGTGCTATAAAAACTGTTAATTGGCTATTCTAATGCAATATTGAAAATTAAATAAATTAGAAAGCAAAACTATTGGCTGTACAAATTAATGCGGTTTTTTGTGTTTAAAAAATGGTTTTTTTTTTATTTGAAAAAGTAAAAAATACATCATTCAAAGTATTGTCCGTCAGAAGGAACTACTTTTTTACATCTCTCTGGAAATTTTCGAATACCATCTCTCTGGCCTCGATCCAATCATCGAGTCACTTTTTGATTTCTTCAAAAGAGCCGAACCTGTGGCCGCCAAAATCGTTTTGCATCCGTTGAAAAAGCCAGTAGTCGGAAGGAGCAAGGTCTGGAGAATACGGCGGGTGGGTAAGACCTCCCATTTCAACGTTTTCAGGTAATTTTTGACTTTTATAGCAACGTGGGGCCGAGGGTTGTCATGTTGCAAATTCACCTTATCAAGGCTTACCGCCGTTTCTGGCCGCTTTTCATACAATGCACTGCTCAAACGCATTAGTTGTAGTCGATAACGATCCGCATTAATGGTTTCGCCTGGATTTAGCAGCTCATAGTAGATCACACCCGTCTGGTCCCACCATATGCAGAGCATGACCTTTGATGTTTGGCTTTGGTGTCGATGTAGACTTCTTGGGATTATCGTAATATATCCACTTTTCATCTCCAGTCACGATCCGGTGCAAAAATCCCTTCCTTTGATGTCTTTCAAGAAGCAGTTCCGAAGTGTAAATCGCCTTTCGACATCTCTCAGCTTCAACTCGTACGGCACCCAGTTTCCTTGCCTTTGAATAAATCCCAATTGTTTTAACCGAAAGGAAATTGCTTGCTGAGTCACTCTCAACGATTCTGCGAGTTCAGTTTGCATTTGGCACCGATCTTGATCCAATTTTTTTGGGTTGGCCAGGACGCTCTTTGTCTTCAGCGCTAAAATCACCACTTTTGAAGCGTCGAAACCAATCTCTGCATAACTTATCGTTGGGAGCAGATTCACCATAAACTTCCACAAGCATTCGATGGGCTTTAACTGCACTTTTCTTCCCATTAAAAAAGACAATCAAAACTCCCGCAAATGTTGTTTATTCAACATAAATTCAGACATTTTGGAAGAGGTTGTGGTCACAAACAGACGCTGATGCACACTAATTATTATTGACAGATGTCAAACCTTTCCAATGGAATATGTATACACTTCCAAGATTGGGCCAACTTACAGGTGGAGCCATCTTTTGAGAACGGCCCATCTTAATTTGTACTCCCAATAATATAGTCGATAAAAAAACCTTTTCTCATGTTTTATACATTATATACAGCAATAAAGCACTAACACCCTTTGCAGGGATTTAACAAGAATCAAGTAATTCTTTAATACCACAAAGAGTGCAGACCATTTCTGCCCATATACTAGGCTTATATAGCAGTAAGAGTACTTGAAAAATGAAATACTATATATATATATATATATATGTATATGCACAAGTAAATGGACTGATAAGCCCAGTTTTAAGGATATGTACTATGGAATGGAAAATACATAAATACTATAATACTCATCATTTTGAGTAGAGCAAATGTCAAAGCATCAACAGTCTGAAAAAAAACAAGAAGAATTGTTGAAGAATAATGTTTCTGTTTTTATCTTTAGAGGCGTGTAGTAGGCCTCTCTAACATGAGCTTGATTTGCCTACAGTTTTTCGCATAGCTTTCCCAGAAATGACAGCGACAGCACGAAAACGGCAGCAGGAGCAGCAGCGGCTACAATGAAAACAAGAAGGGAAACAAACAATAAGAAAAACCACAAACAATTTAAATGGATTATGTGTTTACACTCAAAGTGGGAGAATGGGAAACGGACAGACGGACAGAGGGACAGAGGGACAGAGGGACAGACGGACCACCACGACATGCTGCTCCTCTTGCGGGAGTTAAGCGGTGGCAGCACCAGTACCAGTACCAGTGCCAGTGTTGCAAATTGATGGTAGCTCTTCGTCATCAAATGGACAAACAGGCGCAGCGCTACGCAAGCTGGATGGTTGGATGGTTGGACGGTTGGACGGTTGGTCGGCTGCCCGGCGAGGCATCAGTTGGATGAACGAACTGACAAGTTCAAGGCAGTTGCTGCACTGGAAGGGGGAAAGGGCAGGGAGCATCTGGAACTATGGAATTGGCAGTGCCACTGCTACAACTGTAGGGATTACGCTCCAACACAACGCAAGCAATGCTGCGCTCATTGTCCATGCGTGTGGGATGGATATGTCCATGTTTCAGTGCGTCCACTTGCTCCGTTCTCTCGTTTGTTCGTCTGTTTGTTTTTTGTTTGTTTTCACAAACGGAATTGTTTTTAATGAGATTTCAGACGCAAATCTTTTTATTTGAATTTTTATTTTAGGCCGTCGGAAATGCTCGACCACACCAGTTACTTCTGATTAAAAATTGTGGCGAATGGAATTTCGTATTACCCGACAGCGTACAATTTCGAAATTCCGCATCCGGATCCGGTCCATCGTTTATCTACAATACATACGTACATATGTACATATCTTCATTCGAGTACTACGTATAGATGATTTTATCTCCAACTGGCCCAACGAGCAATCTGCTCATGCAAATCCACATGCGTAATTTGCGACTACTATATGCACTTAAAATGTTAGTGCTGAGTCGTTTTTTCCAGAATAGGTTCAATTGAACGAACTGGAAAGCTGAACGAAACCTCTTATTGTTGCTCATTTCAGTTCGGTTAAACGATGAAGGTAATTTCGTTAAGTTGTTTCTAAGCGATTAATCAATTGATTCTATTCGGAACTGAACAAAAGAACGAATGAACTTGTTCTTGTACCTAAACTTAAAATCCCATTACTAATACAGTGAGTCGAAAGAGTATGGGTATACCTTCAAGTTAATTTTCAACTGAAAGACAAATTTTTTAAACAAATAATATATATATTACTTCAATAAGAAAATCAGAAAAATATAAACTTGTCGATTGTTAATAATTTAAATTAATCTAGAGAAACGGAATATTTTGGTACTTAATTAATTTTTTAAATTTTTTAAATGGACCAAGTACAACAACAAAAAATTGTGTTAATGTGTACTATGCCAATACTTTTTGACCCACTGTATGTGTGCTCGTTTGTCTGTTTAAGCATGTGTGCATACATAAGTGGAAGCAGGGAGTGAGTGTAGGATCGTTCTGCATTGGTAAGCGGTAAGCGGCTCTTGACCAGCATCGGAAGACAGCAAGCAGTGCTACGATTTTGAGTATACCGCTTAAATTGAACATAGTAGCAACAGTTGTATGTGATTTTAGCCGAAACTGAATATGAATAAATGGATCAGCAGGCACTTTATGGTAATGGTGTTGCTGCTGCTGATGCTGATGGTGACGGAGAGGTTGATGTGGATGAGGTCTGAGGATGCAGACGAGAACGGGCAATGATGTCACAAAAGTAACGGAGTTGGAGCTGGGTTTTGTTGTGGTCAACGGCCGACATTTTCGGAGTGTGCAAGAGCAAACATGAAATGTGGTTAAAGCATTTTATGCAATCGCATTGCTTCGGCCAACATCCAACATTTAACAACCAACAAGCTGCCAACAGTCAGTAGCCAGTAGCCAGTAGCCAGGAGCCAACACAAGCAGATGGGTTGGTCATTTGTAAAATCCTTTGATTGCAATCGTTGAGAATTAAAAATTCCGACTGAATATTTTCTTTATTTTAACACGCCTCTGTAACTGGGCGATTAATTGCTGATGGATGACCATTACGCACCAGTAGCAGCAGCAGCAACCGGCTTCACGCCAAAATTGATGGCTGTGATTTTTATAAGCACTACATAACATAAGCCTCTGGCTCTCCATGGGCTCAAATACATACATACCCGTACATGCACACATACATCAATGTGGGAGACAATTCAGTTAACTGATGAATTAAGTATGTATAATGCTTGTGTTAAGGACCACCAAGGACATGGGCGAGTCTTTCGACCCCATTAATCTTCACCCATCGATACATACATAAGTATTAACAAGCAGGAATGCTGTAGGCGAGTGTACGCGACTACGAAAAGTCCTTAACCCCTGTACATACACACAAGTATGTGCAAATGCAATTTTGTTGCCAGCCTCACAAAAATTGTAAATTGTTTCTTAAAGAACATCTGTGTTTATTGATCTTTATAAAACTTGATTTTAAAGAATCGCATTTTGCTATAATAAAACAATGACTATCTGGAAATTTAGAGAAGTCAAGATGAACTTCAATCCAACTGGGACCAAGCACCTTACACAGACGAGGCCTCCGCTTATTAAATTTATCTGAAAACGATGCAGGATTTGTTTTGCATGCAAGTTTGCGGCTAGGAAAAAAGATTCTGTGAAATTAACTTTTTGTGGGAATCGATTTTCTAAACTATTTGCTTGGATGAATTCATTTGAAATTGAATATTTTGTTGACAAAGAAGAAGGTATAAAGGAAGCTAACAGACAATTTGACGGTTCTACTCTTAAGGCCAGTTCTTATTGTTGTAGGGTGTACAGAAATTCAAAATGTACTAGTTCATTTAAGCTTCCTTTTTTCTTTAGGTCTGGCGGAATATGTTTCTTTAATTGTGACCACAACTCACCCTCCTAGAATTAGATGTATTATTCCACCACTTTACACATTTTTGTACACAAGTTAAAATTTGGGAAAGAAATTCCACTTGGCAAAGTGAATTGCGCGACGCATTCCAGAGAAGGAATTTGGTCTTAACTTTGGTTGCCTTTTGCCCTTTTCTTTTTTGCCTTCCGTTGAAGAAATAGCTTTACAAATAAAGATAATAATTGCATAAACATAGCGTTGCCTACTACGCTACAAAAAGTAGGGTAAGCCTACGCGATATCTCGGTTTTTGTTAAAGCAACTCACATTTGATTAAACCTAAAGCCCGACATAATTTTTATAATGTACAGAATAATATTTATATTTAAATGTTCTTCTTCTTTTTTCAGAATAAAATTGGATTGCTACAGGCTTCAGGTTTGAGTTGCTGACAATTGACAATAAGTAATGCTCAGATCGAATAATTAGGCGGATATCGCCAGCCAGGGATCAGCTCGAATAGCGAGATTTTTATGCATATTACATAGAAGTATATAAGATAGTAAGTTTTTGGAAGTACCTGAAGATCCATTCGACGATCAGAAGCCTAGTTAATAAAATGAAGACTGCCCTAATATCGACTCAGATGAAGCGCTGCGTCAGGACTATTGTCTCCGCCATTCTTTTACTCTCCGGAGCATTGTGCACAAAAGGAAGTCATACTCTATCAAATTCACAAGGTAAGTTTTAAAACTAAATAAAAATATATATCTAACACTTTCATTGAGTTTCTATACAAAAAGATCAATTCTTAATAATCTTTTTTTTTATATTGTTTTACTGAGTATAATTTATTAGTCTTCATATATATAAAATATAATACCTTTCCTTGTCGATGTACGATAAAAAAATATAGAGTATTCGGGATGGAGATGTGATTTGAGCTTTTACTAAATGGTTTAGAAACAAAACCGAATTTTAATTTTTCATTCTTCCAGTGGAAAATTATAATTTTTGGCGAAAACTGCGGTCTCAGTCTGCTCTTTTGTTGGCCATAACTGCAACATTTGATGGTAACCGCAGAGCATAAAATTTCACTATGTGATTGGTGCAAGCAACACACAGACACATTAGTACTAAAAATAAATACATACATATTTAAATCAAATATATATATGTATATACCTATACTAGTATATGCGTATTGTCCAAGTAGAAGGCAATACAAGTACTGACCCGTTTCTGCATACTTCAAACAAACAAACTTTGTTCAATCAAAATCACTTAAAAGCAAAGAAATCTTAAAGCTTCTATCGTTTGCATTCGATACAATGGAAGGCGACAAATTAGAAACACTTGTA
The DNA here is from genome assembly GCA_035045065.1 of Hirtodrosophila trivittata. Classification (NCBI taxonomy): domain Eukaryota; kingdom Metazoa; phylum Arthropoda; class Insecta; order Diptera; family Drosophilidae; genus Hirtodrosophila; species Hirtodrosophila trivittata. The sequence goes on along the minus strand of JAWNNK010001446.1, from coordinate 1,040,970 downwards.
TTTTCGATTCGATGAATCTATAAAATATTTAAATAGCTCGAAGGAATTGTTAATCTTTAGACTAAAAAAAAAATTATAAACGTTCATTGAGCAGTTGTTGTATTTATATTCAAATTTATATTTGTTCGTTATTTTATAGTTTAGCTTCGTGTGTTCCTAGAATATTATTAAATGTTAAATGGTAAAAATATTACTCATATGATTAGTTTGTGTTTAGAAATTTAACATATTTCCATTAAATGAATTCAAATTTTAAGGTCAGACACTTTCAACTTCGGCTAGTTCTAATCTATGAACTTCTACTGTAATTTGATTTTTAATTTTTATGCATTTCACAAGTTGTCTCTGAAATATATCTGCAGGCGTTTATTTTAATTATTGTGAGTTCAATTCCCATTATTTCGTACAGCTGTAGGCAATAAATATTTAGTTGATATAAATTCACTCAATGCATTTTCTGGATGTGACAAATAATTTTCTAAATGGATTGCAAGACCATTAAATTATTACAGACACATATATACTCTATATCTGTGCGATTCCTTATGTGGATGGTTCTCAGACCTGTTTTAAACTATATTTAATGTTAGAAGAAGACATACAAATATATATATATATATATATATATATATATATATATATAAAGTAGTATTAATCAATTTACAGCAAATTTATCACTTTATTAATACCCTTTGGAAGCAGGGTATAAGCATGTGGTGGATTTTTCATTTGTGTAATGAATTTTTACTACTTGCCTTTTATGTTTTATATTCTATTATTTTTTCCTTCCCTTAGTTCGTTTATTTGTGTACATTTTGCATATTCATCCAACGTCAGGATACACACCTGTGTCCTGCAAATAATTCTAGCATATTAAACAATATATATATGTTTTTACATTTTCCGTACCATCTGAACTTAAGGTCACAGCGAAGCTGATGAAGTGGGACCCCAGTTTCTGGCACATCTAACAAATATAACCGTACCACAAGGTCGTGACATATCATTCACTTGCGTTGTCGACAACTTGGGGCAATACCGGGTATGTGATTAATTAAAAGCATTCAGCCAACACTGGATGTGTTCAGATGAAGTTAACGTTGAATTTTTCATCTATTGTGAACAAAATATCTTACTACTTAAATTAAGTACTGTTTAAATTAAGTTTAGTTTAAATTAAATTAATTTTTTTATATTAAGGTTTTGACAGGCGGAACACTAATCATGACTATTGTACCAGTATCACAATAAGTCAGCGAATACTTGTGCTGAATGCAGCCATTGAATGTACACAATGTAAGACAGAAGTAACGCACGCACACAAGTTTACAGTTACTACAAATGCAAGTTAATTAACTGATAAATAGGTTTGGAATCTAAAACAACAGTGATAGGAGTCGTATTGGATTCGATTATCACAGACACACGTAATGGCATGGAACGGGGGTTGCCTTCATTATTCCGGGAATAACCAATTTCAGGACTCACAGATCAAATTTTACGTTAACATTGTGCTGGTTGGTTAAAAATTAAAAGACTTTGAAATATATAAATGCAGTTTATAGGTTGGTCCAGAGCTTATTCGTAATCGTCATCCGATATAATCGATGCTGTTAATAAACTCCACTTGAGAGAAATTAGAGAAATATTTATATAATTTGGCAATCGCCCAAAAGAGGAGTGACAGTTGATGCAGTTTATGAAATAAAAATAGGTTAGACCTATGCTACAGGCAAATTCAGCAAGAGTTCGAGAGGAAGCACTTTAAAGCAAATGGATACCATTACCATTCAGATCAGATTATCCTTTCTCATGTTGCACCACAAACTGAGATCATCCTCACATCTATTCATACGAAAATAGTTATTGGGAACTCAAATCTATTCCTTATTTTCTGCGGGAACTTTTCAAGAAAACAATTTTCGACACATTACCTTTTTTAAGTTATAGAAACTTATGGGAATAGAGTGATTTTAGTATCCCATTGGGTACATCAGATGGCACCTCATTGCAGCGCTTATTTTTGATAATGTCCGAAACGTAAAGGACAGCCCTCGCCTTCATTGGAAAGCAAGTGCAATTGTTTCCCCTTTTGGAACTCTCGTAATACATTAATAAGCTATTAAATCGAATTTTCCCTGCCCAAACACCAAACACAGGCAATGTGGCTGTCACACACACACACACACACACACACAACACCTGAACAAAGATACATAATCTTTACATATAGACAAACTTAAGTATTTGTGTGCGTAGGTATAATATTGTATATATATGTATATTAAGGTCCTTCGGGACATTGACATGTGGAGGGCATACCCGGACTCACAGTCAGCTACTTAAGCTCATACCTGAGCCTAAGTGCAGGGTGTTAGTTGAAGTTAGTTGAAGACAGAAACAAAGTTGTACGGGTAATACTAGCACATGGTTGGCTGCTGTAGTATAAGATAGTAAGTATCTGGTGTTCTGTTTGCTTTTGCAATTTCAGGTGGCATGGATTAAATCAGATTCAAAAGCAATACTTGGTATACATACACATATGGTGTCCCTAAATCCAAGATTATCAGTGACACACAATGGACACAACACCTGGAAACTTCACATATCCCACGTGCAGTTAAACGATTCTGGCAGCTACATGTGCCAGGTGAACACAGATCCCATGAAGAGTCTGGTAAGTATAAGTCAGCCGCACCACGGCTACTGCCACTGCCACTGCCACTGACACTGCCCCACGAGGCGCGCTCTATGGCTGACCGTTAACCCAACATTACCCTCAGCACTCCACACACCCCACACCCCACCCCACCCAATTCCACCAAGTGACAGCAGTGTGGTTTGTTTAGATGTCTGGTCGGGGGCAGTAATCTTTACGCCATATGCGTCTGAGTCCGAGCTTACGTGTGAGATATGTATGAGTACGTATGGCTTTGCTCAGGTCAACTATGCCCGAACACTACAGGTGAACAGCGGACAACAAGCAAGTTTTCTTTCTGTAGATTCAAATAAAATTTTGAAAATGAACTGTCCAAAATTTGATGCTTCTGTCTTTATAAGGCTTCAAATATCCAATTAGAGCTGAGGATAGTACGATGTACGGAAATAATTCCAAGTTCAGTTGTTTAAAGTTCTTCGTAAGGAAAGAAATTAAACTAATGTTTCAAAATCAAGTAACAAACAGTGTTCATTTATTATTGAGAGAAATTTTGCTTAGCTATGATTTAAAATCTGATTAATGTATCTCAGCTGAACTCTTTTACGTAATTTCAATACCGAGTACTACTTTGCTATTAAGAAACAAGATTTCATTTTAGATATTCCCTTCTAATTTTATCCCAATCGATTTGTTAACGGACACACTCCATAAAGTCGGGTTTTGATGGTCATAAAGTGAACTTTTTAATTAAAATTTTTTTTCCATTTCTTTTGTGCATATGATTGGTTTTTCATATATCCATACAGTAGAAATGGATTTAGAAAGCCCTCGATATTGTGGAGGACTCGATTTAGTCAACACTTATGTAAATAACAGTGAACAGTCAAAAACCTCTGAAAAATGAACAATTTTTTTGCCAATTTCGCGCAAAAAGCAACAAAAACACACACAAAAAGAAAGAGGAAAACGCATATTGCCGTAAATTGTACTTCTGCTGTTAATTGCTACAAAGGCGGATTTTATTTGCTGTTTCCGTTTATTCTGCTATATGTACGGCTTTTCTTATTTGGAAAAGGTACCGAGAATATTGTAAATCCCGTAAAATTATATGAAATCCAGTTCCTTACAAGCCAGTGAATCCTTTTGTATTCTAAAGCTACCGCAAGGACTGAGCCCAACACTTCAGATTATGCGGAGTTTCTCCGGTATACAAATCTTTTTATGATCCAATGAAACAGACGTAAATGTGTATTATCTGACTTATTCATATATAAACACACACTTAAGGAAAACATTCATATTTATTGTTCTTGTCATCTCTTGCATTCACATATAGAAATGTATTTGAGCAAAGCCAAACAAAATTTCAATCTTGATATAGTAGGCAGCTTGGCTATAGTAATAGGTCTTTAAATAGGTATTTCATTACATCCAATAATCTACTCTATGTTAATAAATTGGCATAAAATTAACAAAAATTATATTTTCTATTTACAGTCTGGTTTTTTGGACGTCGTAGTACCACCGGATATTTTAAATCCCCCTGATCAGAACATTGACGAAGGCGTAAGCACTGAGGGCGGCACTATTTCCCTTGTGTGCAGTGCTACAGGTACACAAAATAAACATAAAAAACTATCGATATATTTAATCTAACTGAATATGCATAATCATTACAGGTGTTCCAGAACCTACGGTGCAGTGGAGACGTGAGGGCGGAAAGGACATTATGCTCCGAGGGGAGAGTAGGGATAAACAAGGTGCATATTTAACTAGCTTAAACCACCCCTACTTGGATATTATGCTATCGGAAAATTATCGATATCAGCCACATCCCAGTGTGCCTAAGAAGTACACATGTATGTATGTATGCATGTGTATACAATTAAAACATCTAATTAAGTAATTGATTAAGTACATTCACTGCAATATCCATACTTGACATGACTTCAATGAATTCACTTGGTTATTTTTAACAACTATTTATTATATTCCCATCGTTTAAGCATTGAAATCGGTGGAAGGCGAACGATTGACCCTCACGAATGTACATCGTACCGATATGGGCGGATACCTCTGTATAGCATCGAATGGAATACCCCCATCAGTTAGCAAACGCTTTGATGTTCACGTAAACTGTAAGTTCATTTACATTTCTAAGCTTATCATATTCTATGATACAGTAGACAATTCCAAAATGGAAGCCTTAGAGATTGGGGTTTTCAAATATTAGAATCAGAATTTTGAATGCAATGAATTTTTTTTACTTCAACAAAAACAAAATAAGAATCACCAAACTATACGACTATATGACTATTCTCATAATTGGACATTCGTTTTGAATAGAAATTAATTTAAAAAAGAATCAAAGTTATTTATAGAATATAAAAAAATCTTAATGAAGTTGTTCAACGCAATCACTTGGATTTCATATTTAATTTATAGAAATATGGATTAGTTGATTAATAATTAGATTTGTGTGTGAACAATGTTTGCAGAATGAAATTTTCACTTTATTCTACTGTTAACAGAAACTTTAAATCACGTCGAGTAATTTTAATTTTTTGATAAGTGGAGCCTAGGTACAAAATGGTTCAACTCTATGACTATATACTGTACATGTATACTACATCAGTAAATATATATAAAAAATGTAAAATTTTCATAACGATCCGCTATACTTCATTATTGCGAACAGCGCATTCATTTTTAACGCTCTCGTTACGAAAATGAGAAAATAAGAAAAAGAATAAAACATTTTCAAAGTAAAGCACTTCAAATCTTTAAGTCCTTTGTGTTATTAAATGCCGAGCGTTTAAGCTATATCTTTATACTCGTACATCGCACTCACTCACAAGCAATTTACCACCTCCAAAATTTCACTATTATGGAACCACAGAGGATTTGGAATATAAAGAACAATTGGGCAAATAAGTTCAGTTAGTCCATTAATATGAATTGTTCAGTTAAACTTAACATGGCAAAACATCTGTAAGTTTAAATTTTAAATGATTAGAACAAGAAACAGAAGCAAATCTTTAGAAAGTTTATTTATTTATTTTATTTAGACTACAAACAGTGGACTAAAAGATACAAAAAAATTGATTATAAATTGTATATTTTAAAATTTTAGAAGTAACCTGGAAATTAAAAGGGTAAAAAGTAAAAAGTGAAAACAACATTTGTTGCAAAGATTGGGGAAAATCCAATCAAAACAATAAATATTAGTGATAGTTATTAGTAAGAATCGCCGAAGCTGATAGAAAAGTGCAAGTTTAATTGAACGAAGAGTTATTAAAATTAAATTTAACCTAAACACTTTCCAAAGGAAGCGATATATGAAAACGAATATGTAAAACAAAGGGAAAGGATAAGGCATATTTCTGCTATATTTCCTTTTATTCTTATTCTTATTCTTATTAAATCTACGAGTCATACGCTCTATAGAGAAAATAACATAAGCTTATGGATCGGCATACTGAAACTCGATATTTCTTTGCTATATACAATCATTCCCAACCAAAACTCTATCTACTTAAAAGATATGAGAGGAATAACTTGATTTTTTGTAAGAAGTGAGGAAAAGTATGGCAAACTGACAATGGTCAATGATTAACTTCACCAATGATTAACTTCCTCGTATGGAAAAGGACAATTGAATGGGATTGTTTGAAAGAAAGGAGTATGTGTTTCACATATAAACCAAGTAGTGTCCGTTGGTTTGGAGGCCCTAATTTCTATGAAATAGTAGAAGAGTGTATATGAGCAATGCTCATGTTAATATTTGTATTGCTTTGGTTGATGAAACAAGTGAATTGTGCCCTGCAGTTGGAAAGAGTGTAAACTTACTGTGAAAACTTCTGTAATAGTAGTGCCATACGAGTGTATAGAGCCTGTTTGAGATGCTTGAACATGCCGTTGGTGTGGCACACAAGACACAAATCAACACCATGAGATTGTCAAGTCAAATTCAGAGTACCCCAGGACCAGTACCAGTACCACTACCAGTACCACTAACAGTACTATTGCCATTACCAGGACGAGTAGCAGTTGTGAAAAGTTGCGATAGTCGCAGACCGTATCAAATGTGTGTATGTAACATACATATACATGTGTGCATACATATTTACATACATACATGCAATTCTATGTATGGCACTATTGTAATAACTAGTTGTAACTAGCAAAGCAGCAGAGAACCAGTGAAGCTGGCAGCACACATTGAACTATTGTCATGAGCTGTTGCCTCTATTATTCTGTTTACTTCCTATATGTATGCAGCAGCGTTACTAGAATGTATGTATGTAGCTACGGGTATGTATTTAAAATGCAAACCGTATGCGGTACACATACATACATACAGACATATAGCCGAATCGGCCCTTACACATATACAAATGTTTCCATGCATCGTCTCATGTAGCATACATACATGCGCAATGCCTGGACACAGTGTAGTAGGGGTATGCGTGCATTGTAGTAAACATTTATAAAGCAGAAGGACGAACGTAATTGTGTGAGGCAGACACTGAGACTGAGACTGCGACTGCTACGAGAATCAGAATGGGAATGGAAGACTGAGCCATCCGGGAGTGTCAGTGAAAGTCATCCAAGACAAATACAACAGTAGAATTTTTGGCAATGTGTCCACGTCAAAATCAGTGAAATGCAAATTCAAAGTTAGCAATTGCCGAAACGTCCAAAGTTTCTTCTACTCGTACTACTTGTTAACTGGCCAACTGGACAGGCAACTACCGATCTATTGTTGGCTTTGCACACATTTTAAATGACCATGAAAGATAATTTTCAACTATAAAATTCATTTAAAGCCAGAAAACTTTTTGATATGTGGCTTAAAAGGGAGAACAAGAAAAACTCCCTTTTAACATGTCTGAAACTTTAGTAACCGAATATCTAAGAAACAAATACAATAAAATTATTTTTATAATTAAATTACTTATTGTCTGTTTGTTACACATATATATAGACATTGTTAAACCCTACACAAAACCTAAACGATATTATTGACTTCATATTATTATCAGTTGTCTATGTATAGGTACAGGGTGTGCTGTCATAGTTAACTTGTTGTGTGTGCAAATTAGAGTTTAGGATGTGGATTTTATAGCACATGTATACGATAATTGTAATAATACCTAATATGTACAGTAGTACCTCGATAGACTTCTTAATTCAGACACTATTTCTCTTAACCTCATAGATTCGAACTATTCATTCGATATAACCAACTTTATAATTTATATTTACAACTAAGCAATTTTGCTTTTTGTTAGTAACAATTAAATGATATCTTAGATTAAGTCAAAGACAATATAATGTATTTATATTTTACATTTATTTCATTTTATATTGAGGTTTAATGAAAATGGTTCTCAAAAAAAAGAAATATCGTTCAACTCGTTTGTTTGGCTTGGTAATTCGGACATTTCAATTACTCGGAAACTGGCTGGGATTTAATTGCCTGAATTTATTAACCTTTTAATTCCATTGTTGCAATGCGCTCGTTAATGTAAATAGTTAAGTGCAAGCTCAAACATCAACTGACATGTGATTCTTGTAATAATATTTAAGATGCGGATGGATATTGGATGGTACATGTTGCGATATAAGATATATATTAGCTTTTTTAATATAACAGTCTGAGACAACAGAAGAAAAACTCTTAAGAATTATACTTAATTTTACTCATGCAACTATTTAGTATATGTTACATATGTATATAAAATGAATAACAGAAAGTTGTGCCCGGAGTCACCGTTGACATCCTTTAGCCCTGACGATCTATGCTTTTCCTTTTTCCGTCCTTCTGTCTGTCTGTCTTTCTGTTTTTAAGAATAAACCTAAATTTGTTTAAGCTATTTATACGGATATTGGCTTAAGCGATAAAGACAGTTTACTCTTCTATTTTCAGGCATAATAATGTTACATAGAAACTAACTTAATTTCAATCTACTTATAAGTTAAAGCAAAGACCCAACACCCTTCTACTTACTACTATTCCTATATGTATATATATACAGACCATGTATATAGATGAAAGAGTATAAACAAGAAAATAAAGCTAAAATAGCATATAAATCCACTACTAGGAAAGTCCCTTCTGCTGCTGCTGATGCCGTTGGAGCTGCTGCTGCTGCTGGTGGTATCATTGATTTTACAGAAAAGCTTTAATAATGTTTCAGTGTAGAAATTACAGAGGATGAAATCTATTTTGATGAGCGGATCATTGCGCTTTAATCCATTTTATTTATGGCTTAAAATTATCCTTTAGCAACAACGACAACAACAGCTATGGCGAAACGCCATCGCAACGACAGGAAAAATAGCGTGAGCCTTTGCTGCATTGAAACAGAGCATTACAGTCGTCATTTACACACACACACACATACATGTATATATATATATATATATATTATATATATACACTCGTCTGTCACAGACACACACACACACACAAATACATAAAATAAACCAATGAAAACACCACCCCATCACATCAGACGAACTTAGTCCCTGCGACTCACGCACCCATTCGCTGTGCACCCGCGCTTCTTCTTTGGGGGCTACGGCTACCCAGCGTAATCTGTTGGGGAAAAGTACACACACTACCCACTAAACAGCAAAATGGCAAAATTGTGGATAACCGAATTATAAATACACTTGCATGTGCACTAAAAATTGATTAAATGAAACGAGACTGTTAAAATTGATTGCATTGTGTGCGCACTTTGGGCAAAGTTTTCCTATTTGGAAGAAAATTATATCAAAATGGATTTTTCCCGATACGATAACTTTCATCTGGTGTTTCGTGTTATCGATAACCATGTAATGCGTCAATCGATTTAAGCAATACATATACGAGTTGTTCTAAGAGTACAAATAATTGAACTTCAATTAAGATTTTATTATCTTGTTAAGCAATAAGTTCTTAATTGAGAAAGTATAGAGGGAGCTTCAGGATGTTTATGAGGGAGTAAATTGATGAGTTAATTAATATAATTATTACTTATAATAACAGTTCGGGTAGAAACCTGATATAGTTTGTAATGGGGTGGGACACTCTAACTTCTTAGGGGAGAGACGATAAATGGAAAACTGAAGAAGAAACTAACAGCAGAATAAGATGAAGACACAAAGACAATGCTTTTAAGAGCTTATCCTAGGAGTAAGTCGGAAGATTTGATATAGTCAAGTTAAATCTGACCACATCCGATCGTATGATAAACTAAAATAATAAAACATTATCTGTAATTGTTATTAACTTCCTTCTACGTATCCTTGTTTTCACTGTGTAAAGAAAATTTATCAATTAAATCTCATCAATATTTTAAGTTTTTCCCATTTAAACTTGTCTGCCCATAAATAACCTTTGAGCCGGACATAGTTGAACACATTTATGTGTGTGTTTAAGCCTTTCCGACAAATTCTATAAACATCGTAATAAACTCTAAAACTTTCATATACTATTCACACCCAACCATTCCAGCCCAATTCGTACTCTCATGCATTTGCTCAAAGGAGAGAAAACTCAAAATAAAGTGACAAAAAAACTCTAATTGATGCGCTACACTTTGAGCATGTGTGTATTTACCTGTCATGTAACAGCCTTCGTCGTTTAGGGTATTCTTACTACGAACATTAGGTATGTAAATAAGATACTCCAGACGTAATTCAGAGCTAAAGATATGGTTATCTTACATGCGAGCCTGGCGATATTCTATAATCTCGCACAGGATATCCAAACAAACTAACAGACCCAGAACCCATTCTCTCACCTCAAACTAAATAATGATTCTACAGATACAATTTCTTGTAATCCTGTTTAAATATTGATCACAGTATAAACAGATTTAATCAGCAATTCTGATTTCTCGCGAGGGGAATATTAATCAAAATTCTTACCTTTAATAAATGGCATTCCCAGACTTCACCTGCCCGTTGCTGGTGATAAAAAGCGCAAAGCGAATACAAAAGTCGCTGCAAACGGATCCACTTTCAAAGCGTCACGTTGCCGGGCAAAAGGAGTGAATGGCCACCCCTCAAGTTATCGCTGCGCGTAGAGTCTGTCTCTCTGTATCTGTGTATCTGTGTATCTGTGTATCTGTGTATCTGTGCGAAATACGAAAAGTTTGTCTTTGAAATGAATGCAGCAGAGTCATTTGCTAAAGTTGGTGCAGTCATCATTGCGGTGACTAATAAAAAGAGAGAAATAAGTGAAAAATTATTGTTGCAACTTTAAAAGATGTTTAAAAAATCACAAAGTTAAAGACGGCCATAATATAAATATGCATATGCTTGGATGCGTCGCCGCTACTCCTTCCTCTTACCCATCAGAAACAGGTTCTACTATAAAGAGATGCATAGATGATAGTGTATTAACATCTGTCATAAAAACAATGGAATTAATTTGTTTCCAAGGGAGCTCGATACAAGGAAAGTAAAAGGTAAACACTTTGAGAAGCATTTCTCTATTATGGAATCAAGTATACCCGTAGTACTAAAAAACTATTCATTATTGGTGGATTTATTTAGAAGTACGACTGTGTGTTACAGACCTAGTTTTAGGGTATCTAGTAGTCGAGCAGACTCGACTGAACAGCTCTTATTTGTTTTATTATGTTTTGATGGATGCCTTGCATAACTTTTATTGACGGCATTTTGCAAATTTCAGTTCCGCCAACTATCAAGGCTGTAAACCAGTTAGTAGGAGCGCCAGTAGAACGAGAAGTAACATTGGAATGCATTGTGGAAGTCTATCCAAAGCCACTGAATGGCTGGTATCGTAATGAAGGTAGTTTATCCAAGAGTACATATTAGATATACTATACTATATATATATATATATATATACATGTAAGGTAAGTTTTAATAAGCATCATCTGAACTTCCTTTGCAGGTAACGTCAAATTGCATAATGGCAACAAGTATAACATCTCGGAAGCCATGATTAACCTGTACATGTGGCACCTGAACCTGACGATACGACACCTGGCAAAGTCTGACTTCGGTGCATACAGCTGTTCCAGTGTGAATGCCCTTGGGAAGAGTGAAACGCGAATTCGTCTCCAAGGTAAAAAATAAATAAAACTTATTTCAAGTTCAATGCTAGGCACATCCACATTTCCAAGTATACCCCAGCATAATCATACAATGGAGAACCCGGCGCAGACTAAGCCAAATACGAGTAGTTCTCAAAATTCGAACCCATCAATTCAGTTGAGAATGAACGGGGCACAAGGATGTGGGAGTAAGAGAAGGACTTAGATAGAAGGGAGGAGGAGTATGTGTCCACATCGTATGTGTAATTCGTTCAGTTGCCGTGCAATAAATCACCTAGGATTTCCGTTGGTCTATTATTTTTATCGATCTCATTTAAAGACGACTGAAGCTATTCCCTATCTTTCATCTGCGCACTGGGTCCTCCTATTATCCCCCAAACCCTAAGACCCTCAGACCCCAAACCCCACCAAGAAAACCAGCCCAAAAGTAGAGTTGGAGCGCAGAAACTAAGCATGAATTATTGCACAATCAGCGGAAAACTTTCTCCTCTGTTCGCCAATTGCCAATGGAGGAGCTGCATCAAGTTCCTCTGCGTGGGCGCAATTTCAATTTTCACTCACAAGACGCGACGCGACGCCACGCAACGCAACGAGACTAGACTGAAAACCACGTATAAGTCTTAACATTTTCATTTAGATCACATAAACTTCTTTTATTGAATCGATTTTAATGTCTTACCAAATGCACATATGGCCTCTTGGAACATCTTAAACAGTCCTTGGCTTTAACATTAAATAATGAAAACTCTCTTGACTTTATTTTCCTCTAATTACTTAGGGAAACTGATTAAGATGATGCTTAAGCTAATCTACTTTGGTAACTAGATTATATCTTTTAAATTTTATTCCTTTCATTGTATTAAGTTCTCATATCTGTAAGATATCAGATCATAATCAGATCTCTTAAACAATGCAAACTTCTTATAATAGAATTCGAGTTGTTATCCCATAATGTGTAGCTGTTTTAACACTCATTTTATTCACACAAACGGATAGATGAGGAATGTATATAGTATAGATATAACTCCAAGCTTTAAAGTATCTAAAACCAGGCATACATAATTCAGATTCATTTGTGAGTACGTGTTGATATCAGATTGTGCAGACCAGCCAAATAATTCAAGTATATATAATTGCATATGTATATATGTACTTAAATAGTTTATGTACTCAATATACATATGTATATACATATGTATGTATGCATAAAATAGAAATGAACAACAGATGAAAGCACGCTTGGTTTAAGCTTTGTGTGTTTTGTTCTAATTAATTAATTTATTGGTACTCATCTGAGGACAATGGGTCGAAAACAATTACAATTCAACTAGAGAGATATGGAGTTTACCTAGAGAAATGGTTCGACCCGTATATACAAACATACATATAGAAGTCTGAAAAATATAAAATAATATACAAAATATATGTAGAGAATCTTGTACACAAGTTTGTTATCAAATGTCGAGTTGTTATACGAGTATTATTTCCATTACATTAACAGCGGCCCAGACAAAGCCGTGCGACTGAGGGTTTGGGGTTATGAAATTGTTGTTGCCCCACTGTGTTGTGTGTGTGTGTGTGTAGTGAGAGTCTTGGGAGTACAGTATTTGCTTTGTTTTTAGGGCGGGGAGGGGTGAGCTCTAACCATGCAAAGGAGCACTCGGGTTTCGGGGAATCGGGGATTCGGGCATTCGGCATTTCATAATTGGTGCAATTTCTTGCAGAATTACGATTACCGCCCAAGTCAACAACGACACCAACACCTCACGTGCACAGTACGGCCAAGCCGCGTCGGAAGCAGCAACAGCAGCAGCCGAGCCACAACAAGGGACTGAACGAAGTGGTGCGTGCCAAGGAAACCCATTTCTCAAATCAAATGCAGCAAGAGAACGATGTATTCGGCGGCGGGATTGGTGTGCCCCAGAGCGGCAACGTTGGTGGTGCCAGTGGTGGTATTGTGGCAAGTGGAAACGTCAACGGCATGATAAACGGAGCGGAAGGTAAGTTACGATTTAGAAAATTCCACAAGTACATGCTGCAGCACAAGCATAGAATGAAGTCAGGCATAAGCGGCAGTTACAAACACTCACATCCATATCCACATCCACATCCACAACCACATCCACATCCACATCTACCGGACCAGGACACTCGCACACTGTAGTAGCATACTCATCGTACATGCGATGCCCATATCCATGAGGCACTCCTCCGCCCATGGGACTATGACTTGGGCAAATATAATGTCGCTGCACTAGCAGCACCAGTGCTGCCCTTTTTAAGAAACTCCTCTCCTGGTGGCTTGCCTTTGGTTCTTCGATCTTTGCTTCCTTCGAACCTAGCGAGCGACTAAAAGTACTACGGACAACAAACCGCAACATACTCGTACCCGTGCTCATTCTCCATATGCAACGGCCTTAACCAACGCCACGCAACGCAGCGTTCTCCAGAGTACGGAGTACGTACGTGACCCCCTTCGACGACTATGAGCTTACTGCCACCCCCGCCTCCTGCCTCCCGCCTCCTAGAATCCCATCCACCCAATCCTCAAGCCCCAAGCTCCAACAACTATGGCAGTCGCCAGGGCTTAGCACTCGTGCAGCTGTCGAGCGCACTGATTTATCAGTGAAACCGTATTTTGGTAACACTCGGTACTCTCCAAATCCCTTTTGAAGTTAATTTTCCAGCAGTCAGTTTCAATTTTAAGTGTGCGTTTTCCTCCTCCTTCTTCCCTCGCTCCCGACAACCGCCAGCCCCCACCCACACCCACACCCGAATCTAACCAGCAGATATCCTGTTCAGCCATGGATACTGACGCAAAATAGATTTCGAATAAATACTACATTTCATTGGGTCAGTTACTAGTTACAAGTTTTATTGACTGAACTCTGAAAATAGCTTCCTACTGCGGACATAATACCCAATATTTATAAGGCAAAGACATCCAATCTATTACTATAGATAAGCTGAACTGATATAAGATAATCGACAGTCTATCCATAGATAGATGATAATCAAATCACTAAAATCAAATCTAAAGTTCAATTATACAAAATTAACCTTCAGAAAAAATAGGTTTACACCAAAGCTAATCCAATCTCTCAAGCTGTCATCTGTTAACCAATTGGAAAGTGGCTCAAAATATACTGCTAGAACTAATTCCTAAAAGATCTTAAGTCTTATAGTATTGAATACCGAATAGAGCTGTCAATAACTTGTATCATGGCCATATAAGCCTCAGCACCAAGACATTACATCGATTAATCGATGCATCAGGTTTACTTCAGATCAGATCGAACAAGACATAAAGGCCAAACAGTGGAACAGGCTTAGATCATATCACATGGTGTTCAACATAATACATTATTTATCGATAACCCAGTTCCCATGATTTCATGGAGTAAGTATATGAAAACATATTCAATTTCCAAAGGATTAACATCGATAAAACGGTTTTAATTTTTTTTGTTAACATTAGGTTGAGCTGTACTAAATACAGAAGACAATAGATAGAGACAGATATTAACAAATCCAAAAATTCTTAGTACGATTAACCGAAATTAATTGATTTCAGTGTCGATTATTTGATAGTTTTAGAATCAAATCGTATAAAGGTACCTCTTAGCATCAACCAACATTCCATTACATTTTTATTACATATCTTTTAGGGCAGTTTACGCTTAATATTTCCAGAACATTTTATATAACGTAGTTAATAATGTTAATACTCTTGACTTGAATGTGTGCTTTCCAGTGCACACACAACTCCCAGCACGGAATGCACACGAAAAGACATATAAGTCGCCTGGTGTGGTACCGTCACCTCGTTCGCCCTGGATCTTTACGAATGCTGCGGGGTCACAGCTGCTTGCCGGAGCCACGATAACGACAAATGCCCTGATGGCTTTTTTCTGTATATTGTCTATGTATTCGGCTAAGCTCATTTAAAATTATGCTTCCAACAAAATCCACGCCACAAAGTAGCCAACGGGATGGAGACAAGCAGACAACCACGAGGGAGAGAGAGAGAAAGAGCGCAAGAGAGAGGGGAAGAGAAGAGAGAGGTGCCACCTCTAACACCATAAGCTATGCTACTACTGGCGCTGCCCACCCAAAGGAGGAGGAAAGGTCCGGTTGGTCGATTTCAGAGTTTAAAAATTGACTTGCCAGACGCGTTTATATGCTTCTTGATTTGATTAAGTCGACGAGTATTTACATATTTTTGAGTCTATCTAAGATTTCAATAATACTATCTATATACATTCAGATAAGTCAATCAACTAAACGAAAGCATACAACAAATATGTAAGTACATTGAAACAAAAGAATTTGAACAATTACTCTATAATTCTATACTATACTATATGTATTCCCAATAGACCGACATAATCTCGCAAACATTTCAAATATTTATATTCAATATATGATCGTTTATTTTCTGTTAAGTCAACCAAATCAATAGAATTTCCAAGGGAAATGTTTTTCAGTCTTTCATCAAATGTTCAAAGAACATTTTAATAGCTTTATTCTGATTCGATCTGCAATCCATTAACTGTATTATCCTTTGTGCAAGGACGAATGTTGCAAAGATGCAGAATTGCGAAAGCCCTTTCAAAAGTGCTTGAAGCTTTGCGACTTGAAATGATATCGATAAATATCGATAGTGGTCGATTGGGGATGTGGACAGGAAGCTATTAACCACATTTTTGTTTTTCTTAGATATATTACAATATAATCGATATATAAAACATGGTCGGACATGTCGCGAGAACGGGTCTATTTAATATATAGCATATATATATACTACGGGTACATATATATATACTATAAATATGTGCATTATTTTTCTTGATGTTCCCATTTAAAAGAAAAGTTCAAAGGCCAATGAAATCGAAATCAATAACAATGAAATATAAATCTTATGCTTATAACTGAAAACAATAACAATAATTATATACAACACGAAAATGAATGTTAACGAAAAATCTTAAATATTTAAGTCATTATATACTGAGCTTATTTGCTCACATTAGATAATGTAAAAAGTAATCAAAAGTTATATACTGAATTATGCAATACAGAGAAGTCTTCCGATAAAAATGAAATGAGAATTATTGTTAAGTATTCACGTTTACATTATAATAATACATAAATATTTAAATAACGAATGCCACATAAATATAATTTATACCAATACGAAATATATTCAAATGATTCATAATATTATTTTTAATCACAGTCCCTGCTTATTATTTCTGCTTTTTTGTAACCGGGAACCGACAAAACAACACCTATACTATATACTCGTATATGTATTCCAAATCAGTTTCAGGAAAGTAAATCCCTTTTTATTATGTTCATCAGTTCGTTTATACGATAGATGTGTTCATGTGTTTCTGACCTCTACAATTTAAAATCTAATTTAAGTAATTTAATTATTGTTAACAATAAATCTTGATATAGTTTTAGGTTTTCTGTTTACACTAATTATTACCACTTGGTTTTAGACGCTTTTGTTTACTTCTATAAAAGTTCTAGTTACTCTGTTGCTTGTTTATTTTATTTTTTTTATGTTAAGTAAAATGTGTTACAAAAGTAACGTAACGAATGGCTAACAGATTAGTTATACTATACTGTTATACAGTTTTTGGCTCTAATTCGATCCAGTTCCATACAAATTTCAATGGAATCTCGTCGTAACATTCTGAAAATAGTTAATTTAAAAATATTTATCAAGCAAAATCTTGATAATTTGTGTAGGTTCGTCAGGCAATCTTGGCGATTAAGATAAATATTGTTCTCTTTTTTGCCAAACAAAGTTGGGTAAAATAATTAAAAAGTACGTATGTTTTATCGTGGGTACAGGGTATCTTTTAGTCAAGCTACGCAGCTTAAATTTGCTTAATGTTTGTTTATTTATGCACGAGACTAGTCAGAGCAGAGATTAATCTTATATATTTATTTAACGACTTGTTTTTATGCAATAATTATCAGGCCTTCCAACAGCACTTCCTACATGGACTTTAAATGAATTGTGTACATATCGATACGCCTATATATGTATATATACATATATGTATATATAATATATAGTGTGCATCCTTGTGGAATATTAATAATTGAGGAATACGCTGGGCGGATGTTAAACCTGTGCCGATTACAGTTGCTTTATAAATATGATTCAGGGTTCGAAGCAGGCAATATCACTGTCATGGTCAACACACATGTGTGTATTTATATATATATATATATATATATATATATGTAGCTGTTGCTATGCACTGGGATGCAGTTGGCATTGAATTTGCATAAATGCATGCGATTGAAAATGCCAAAGTGGCTGCTGTTGCAATGCAATCCCAACTGCAGTCGCCAGGAGACATGAACAGAACGCGACAGCTTCGAATTGTTGCAACAATGGTGGGAATGGGGATGGCTCTGGGGCTATGTCCGGTTTGGTCCGATTTGGTACTGCATGTGCGTGTGCAACTGAAGTGTGGGTGTCCGGTGTGGGTGTCCGGTGTGGGTGTCCAGTTTAGTGTCGTAGCGAGGGATGTGGCTCATGCTATTGTTGCATTTGGAGTCCTGCCTAATAAAAGCGGTCTCGATGATGATGCGCATTTGTGGCAATGACGGCGGTTGCGGCACCACCGTTACTTTCTACCACCGCTACTTTCTAGCCGGGGTGTTGTTTATCGAGTCCGCATGGACACCGGGCGATAAGAATAAAACCTTCAAGTGCGCTTCATGCGCACCCACAATGCCCAAGAGGGAGGGAGAGAGGAAAGGCTTCAGGCAATAATGGGCAACACGCACAGCCACCATATATACACATACACACACACATGCATACAAGGACGCACATACACATGCATACATTAACGTACGAGCTTTTCATGCATTTCCCGGTGCTCCACCACAGTCATTGTCACCAACTAATTTAGCTGCATGGACGGAGCGGAGAGCAGAGCTTAAGTTAGACAGTTGGTTGCACGGCACTTGGCGCGACCACGACTCAGGACCAGAAAACAAAAAAAAACAAAAAAAAATTGGGCTGATTCGGCAATTGTCAGTTGTCCACACACTTATATACCCACTCCGCACACACATACAGTTACCCACCCACACACACACATACACACACTCGCACACACACAGACGCGCGTTTGTTTGTCGAATCTACACTCCAGCGATGCTTGGATCTGGGGGCCTGATAATGTTTTCGACATTAAATTCCCATTAAATTCTGTTTTATTGCACTTGAAGCTGCATGCATAATTTACTCCCTTCCTGTCACGTGACGTCGAATGCGATGCACACTCCTGCATTGCATCCATGTGGTCAGCCACAGTAGATACACTAAGTCCCCTTCTATTGCGTAGTGCGTGTTGCACCAACCTCCTGAATTCGTTGATACTAAGTGTATCACTCCAGCCTCCATCGGAAAGATATATCCCGTATTATACACTGATTTCGCTTTAAATTCTATCCAATTAGTACTAATTACGTATGTTAATCTATTAGCCCAGCCTTTGCTTAAATTTCAATTGATAATGGTAATATTATTTATATATTATTTATATTTCTTTGATGCAATTGCATAACAAAAAAACTGCATAAAAAGAGTCTGTGAAAACTGTTTACATAACTCTCTAAATCAAACGAAACCACATTGCTTTGGTCATCGACAATCCTTTTGGACATGTTTAATACATCTGTCCTTATGAACACGTAATTCTAATTCTCTCTCCTCGGTGTTCACATACTCCCAGTTATCTAATTCAAGGACATGTCTTCGTTTTGTCATTGACAATGATTATCGAAATAATAGTGTGAAACATATGCATGTATGTCCACAAGAGAACGACAGCTTTCTCCTTTCCAATCCCACACATTTATTACAAAACATAACAGTCATATATATCTATGTATATAGATATATATACGTTTATATAGTATATATGTAGAGTGGTGTCGTTACACATAAAGTTGAATTTAAACAATATAACACTAAAATAATAATTACAGGAACAAAGAGTATGTCTTTATAAATGTTTTCAAACCGTTGCCAGAAATTACAAAGCAATTTCAATGCAGTTGCAATAAATTTCTGGCTAGTCAATTTAGCTTCCCCATTCTTAACAATTGTAATGCATGCCACAAAAACGAAACGAAACAGAAATATCTGCATAACATGCATCACGTAAGACTACTAGAATTGTTAATGTTTGCTCCTATACAGACCTGTACTTAACTACAATATAACGGTAAACATATACAGTATGTGCACATATATGCCTATGTGCATTTATGTACAAGTTCTTATCTATGTTGTTGCATAACTGCGGACAGTGTCATAAGAGCATATAATAAAATAGTATAAAATAAAATAAACATTTGACGTTGCATCCGCATAATTTCACTTAAAGTTCTTTCAAGTACAACAATTGAATTAAATTCAACAAAATTTCGTGAATTCAAAATGGATTTTCACTTTATTATTGCTTACGAATAAAAACATTGCTTAAATACCGAAGACAAACCTTCAGTCGAATGTACTTTACTTGCAGAACTCCTGAACTCCGAGCTGTAATAGAACTATAGTACAAGGGTTTAGCTTCTTTGTGGACATTGATGTTTCAGTTTCTCTCTTCGATATATGTCGCATATGTGTAATACTTATCCAACATTTGCCTTAAACTTTGCATTAAAATAACTTACAGTCGTTTATTTTTACTTCTGGAATATGAGCTCAATCATACTATAAAGTTCTTACTTGTTTCTGTCTGTGTTCCCCAGGTTTCATTTTTCTTTGTTATGTAACACATTTATCTTTTATATGAATAAAAAATGTTACAAATTTATTATATAATAATAAAAGTTTGCTTATTAGTTTTTAAAGTTCGAAGAACCCCGCAAATAATATAAACAATATTTCATCATAATTTAGACATATCATGAATCATTTGTTCTATTAAGTGACATTTCACTAATACATTTTGTTTGGTTAAATCAAAATACACACATAAATGTACATAATATATAATTTTATATACTTATATATATATATATATATATATATATAAAATTAATACCCAAGGATTTAAGTCAACGATCGGAATCAAAAATACTATATCAATTTACAAACATATACAAAATATGAATCGCCGTGTTGCGCGATAGTTATAGGAAAACAGAAACAGTTAAACTAAGGGTTAATTTGATATATACAAGTATAAGCCTGTATTCTAATAGGATCATTTTTATCATATAAAAATATAGGACCTACAATAAACCGCCTAAGGACAATAAAGCGCAAGGCATTCAAACGTATTGAGCAAAAAAATAAATAATTTTATTATGCTTTAAATTATTATATTATTAAATTATTTGAAACCTTTTTTCTGATTACACGACAGTCAATTGTACTATTCTTTGCCCATAATAATTTTGTATATACTTACATCAATATCAATAAGTTACTTTTGTTTACCTGTTTTCCTTTAAACACCTTTTAAACGCTCACTTTAACTTACATTTACATAAACCATTAAAACCAAACTTCGTTGGTTTATTTTCGTATTACAATATGTTATCTTTTTTTCATAAGATTTTACGATCTTAAAAGATATATCCGTATAAATTACAACATATCGAGAATTGATTCCATTACTTAGTTTTCTGTTAAAAACTTTATTTTCACAAACATAAGATATAAGAAACATGATAATAATAGATAATACAATTGTATTTAAAGATCTAGGAACATCTTTGAAAATAAAACAAAAACCAGGGATAATTTAATGAAGAAATGTTCTTAAACATAACTCAAGAGAATATTATAATACATTTATTTGAAATCAAAAAAAAAAAAAAAATACACTTATATTATACATATTATTTTATGAAGTATAACAACGTAATATATGTTTCTAAAATATGAAAATGATATTGAACAACCAATTTGAACATCGTAATTCAATCGTGAGTGAATCGTAAATCTGGACTCTTAACTTGGTTCAAGGAATGCTTTGAGATTCGTGTAACTCAATAGAACAATCTTAAATAAAACAAAATATTAATTTTCCAACAAGTGTATTTTTTGGAAACATGGAAAATTACATGGGAGAAGAGTTGTTTAAAAATTACAATAATAACGAAACATAAAGAGTTACTAATATACAAACATTAAACAGATAATATAAGCTCACGTTTATATATACAACAAAATATATACATAAATATAACAAAACATATATGTATAAATATATATACAGATAATTAATAATTAACAAGTGAAATACTCAGAAATGAAATACAGGACAATAAATACATATATATATATTGTATATATATCTATATAGATAAATATATAGATATTTAGATATATATACATAAATATATATATATACTCTTAACACAGTATAACAAGTAAATATGTGAAATTTAAATTGTTCTTAAGTTAATGAATAACTAAATAAAAGCGAAAAGTATATAAAATTTGTTGCCTTTTTCTTTACTTTCCTGTTTTCTAGCAT
Organism: Hirtodrosophila trivittata; assembly: GCA_035045065.1. Classification (NCBI taxonomy): domain Eukaryota; kingdom Metazoa; phylum Arthropoda; class Insecta; order Diptera; family Drosophilidae; genus Hirtodrosophila; species Hirtodrosophila trivittata. The sequence goes on along the minus strand of JAWNNK010001446.1, from coordinate 1,018,693 downwards.
TTGACGGATACACCACAGAAGTGATGATATAATAAATGAAGTAAAAGTTATCCCGCTTTATGAAAAAATTATCCTCGGCATTATATTTCAGTTTGTGTTTATCAACCAAAATGTTGATCAATTTGCAATGGTGCGCGATGAACGGAAGTTTTAAATTTTAAAGACATTCAAGAATACTGTAGTTAAGTGAGAAACTCTTATCATATATACATACATGCATACACATACTCAAATGCATACACACACATATAAACGCACTATATGCTGTTGGGTGGAAAATTGTAAATTGTTTTTTAAATAATTTCTGTGTTTATTATCTAATCTGAAAGGTCGAGAGTGGTTCTTAATGTGTCTTGTATTCAGGAACCTACATACCAAACTAACTCTATAGTCTCTGAGATCCACTCGTTCATCCAGAAGGACATGGCTCTATCGGTGTATTGATGGTAATCAAACAGGGCTTCCCCTGTCCTTTGTTTGTACAGCAACAAAAGGCCCGTAAAGTCTAAAGTATTTATCGCGTAGGACGTATAGGATGACACATTAGTATTTTTAGCTCTAAAAATCGCTAACGCCAGCGTTCACAGAATGCAGGAACTGGGCTTGGTCGAATCGGTTACTGATGCTGATCAAACACATATAAACAAATAATTATATTGTGTAGGGTCGGAGATGTAACGTTCTCCTTGATGGTTTATTTTCATCATATAATTTTGTAATAAATATGCATATGGCATATGGAGTATTATAGATATAATAATATTTATGTATGTAGATTCATCTATAGGAACAATTCAGCACAAATACCGTATGTATATAGCAGAATTATAGTGGTGTAAAAAACGCTCTGCACAAATTGACAATTTCGTTTTCATTCAGGCGCATGTTGGCATATCACTTTCAATTGTCGCCATGTGTTATCATCAAGCCAATTGGAAAAAGAATTAAAGTCGCCCACAAATGCGGAGCAAACAGGAAAAGGAAAAATCAATCCGGACAGGACAGCATGGGAAAAGGGCATACGAAACGGGCAATGGGGCCAGAGACAGAGCAAGAGGGAGCAAACCGGCTGCACGCTGTGTGCACTGTTAAGCGATTAGAATGTTGGTGGCCTCCTCTTGTGGCCGAGCAAAAACAATCTGAGCTCAATAGGATTATGAAATGTGGCACTCTGTGTTGTGCTGGTATATGCAAGCTAAAATAGTCAACAAAAAGGATTCAGAGTAAAGGGTTAAGACATATTAAAAACAGTTCCACGTCTGCACATAAACACATATACACATTCACATATCTACATATATGAGTGTATATCTACAAGTTCAGTTGCAAGAATATTTAGAAAAAATGGTTCCCAACAGTTTTTCTTATTTTCGTAACGTCACCTCCGTTGTTCTTAGTGACAGGCGTACATACGTACATACGCAGATACATATATACATGTGTACAAAGATACATACATACATATCTACAAATAAACATACATCCATATATACATACACACACGAGTATGTCTATTTGCTTTGTTCTTAAAGAAACTTCAATTTTTTTTTGCATACTTTGCAGATAAAAATGAAATGCACATCTGGCAGCACTAAGCAAAACTTGAAGCAAAAAAAAAACCCAGTCTGGCAACAATCCGTCAAGAGACCAGCCAGGCTGTCACTAAAGTGCTGCCAATCATAGTAATTACCCAAAAAAGGTAGAGTTTAAACAGGCAGAAGATAACAATGGAAAATATTTTACATTTATCCTTTCACCTTTAACTTTTGTTTCGATAGATCACCATAAAACCATCTATGGATCAAGATCATTATGGTTGCTAGGAAATTATCACATTCATATTCCATACACCTCGGCGCTTACAATTTACAAAAGAGAATACCACATTGCGATTTAGCCTTGGACTTGGGCGTTACCGTAGCGACTACAGGTCGTTAACGGCATCTGGTGCTTTGGTCAGTTGATTGTTGTACTGGCCGCAATCTTACGCTGATCTCAGCGTTTTTTTTTCGTTGGGACAACGAATGGTAGATAAAAACTACTCGTGTAAAACACATTTTAATTAAGAGTTTAGTCTGCAGACGTAATTGAAATGCAGAAGCAGGTTTAAAATAAAAATTATTACTCTGTTAAATTCGCTGTAACTTTCATTTCGTGTACTCAGATATAAGTTCATCTTCAGCAATTTGGATCGTAATAAAAAAACGAGTTTTGTATCACATTAAAGGGCTTAAAATATAGAAACGTCCTTAACGCCGTTTCTGTTTCTTGGAATAATTGTATTGTTGTCTGCTGCTCATTCAGGTTTTGCAGCAATTAACGCTTTTCAGATTTACTTAGCCCAGGGTGTTCCTTTTTCTTCTTTTCAACCTTTCCGACACTCACAATCGTTCCCAGCGTTAGCGGACGACTGGGCCGCTTTTTGACTGTTTTCTGATTACTCTGCTCCTTTTTGCTGCGCCCAATTATAATTATAATTGCAGCATTTTAATTGCATTTTGTTAACTATTTTGCAAGTCATTTCCTGCATTTAATACGATAAAAATACTTTTTGCTTCAAATTGTCGCCAAATGTTACGCTCTAATGGATTTTGAAATAGGCTTTTAAAAGATTCCTCTGTCCCCTTTTAAAGCGTTACGTTCTATTGTGGCATGCAGTATTATCCGTTTCCGACTATTTAGATAGGATCACCAAACGAATAAGGAATGAGTTTGAATTTAATTTCAGGATTACCAAAACTAAAATGTACTTTTAGCCCACACACATATAAAGACTAAAGGTAAGTAAAGTTTGCGCTAGTTTTAACCAATCTTCTAATTAAAGTATATTCAACACAATAATTTAAAAAAATAAATTGCATTTTTCAACGGATTTGGTCCGACCAATGCTGTAATATAGCATTAGATGTGAGCTTTACAGTGATAGCTATAGCAAATAATTATTTGATTGACGTCTATGTACAGAATTATCCATGTTTCTAAGTTTTTGGGACAAATATCAATTGAAAGTTTTTCGAATCCCAAACGCTAGGTGATCCATATTTCCATTAATCGCTTTCTTAGTTTTAACATCATGCGTCGTTCAAATAAAAATCTATCAATTGGTTTTGCCATCAAGTCTTTCAAACCAATAAGCTAAACGGATATTCTTAGATGAATTCGGTAGATATGGTTGAAACTGCTACTTTTCTACCACAGTCACAGCTGCGACTGCGATATTATACTAGGTAAGTTCTAAATGCTGAGTTGACTAAGATAAAAGGACTGACTGAAGTGTAGTCGATGACTGTCAATGATTTTATTACAGATATTTTCTTAAACTTTGATATTGCTGTCATTGCTACATTAAAATATTTGCGAATATTAGTGACATGATAAATTGCACATATCTAGAAGTCAGCTGGCTATGCCAATGGTGTTCAACAGCTGCAAAGGCCTCGCTGACAATTTTTAAAAATTAACGTCTTATTCAGCAAGTGGTAAATCTGGTTTTAATTTCATTTGGTCCTTTAGGGTATCCTACAATAGAAAAATATTGAATTTTCCGCATGTGTGCATATATGGATTTAGTGTGTAAATATAGAAACATATGAGCAATATGATTTGTGTAATCCTTTAACATACAAACATTTGTTTCTTTATGGTTACGTATCAAAATATTATTAATGTTTTTAATTATATCTGTGAGAAGATCTGATTACTTTTCCAACCGCATAAATCACATTATTTTTATTTAAATTATAAATGTGGATAAGTGAAATGAAATAAAGTGGATATCTATATAGTACATACATACATATATACACGTAGATATATGTACATACATGTGCATATGTATATACATATTTATGTACCACATAAGTACGTTTCTATTTTTGCATGATAAACAATAAATGTCCAAAATCATACGCATACAAACGAACATATGTAAATACTTAAATATATACACTTAAATCTTTACCTACGAGAGAAATCATATATTCATATACAAGAGTGCAGATATATGTACATATATACATACGAGCATATGTATATATAAATATATATATATGTACATATTTATGTAAATATTCTTATGCAGGAATATGCGCCGCCATGGACATGTGCTTTTTTATGAATGCCATTTGCACAATTTTCTCACCCGACATTCGGCTGGCATGCGTCACCCTTCGATATCGCTTTTTGTGAATTGCGACCCACACGGCCACTGTGCGCTCGCCGTTCACTATTTACTGGCGTTGACCAGTTGTGTCCGGAATATTTGCAGCGTCAGGAAAAACACGCAAAAAGTCTTCATATATGTAAATACATATGAATTCATGTTGCACTATGGTTAAATTTACCAGTTCCTTAGTCACTACTAATATTCACCTCCTATAAGGAACTTTTCTTTACTGACTAAATTCGATTTTTATTTTACTACTGAGTGTCTGATCTGATCTGTAGTCAATATAAATTACATTGCCTATCTGTTTTGTTTTCATTTTTTTTATTTTATACTGTTTATAAAGATATTTTGATAAAAAATTAGTACAGGACTACGATTATTCAGCCCCAACGGCTGGGCTTGGGCAAAAATTGTCAACGTCTTTAGCCATTTACGCTGGGGCTCATCAGCGCTCTAAAAGACAATCACAACATATGTATACACCTAGCTGGAAGATAGACCCAAGATTGCTTGATTCTTGGATTACTATTACATAGTTTTTCTCACTTATTGATATAAAAATTGATTATAAACTTTTGACAGAAAAAGTATACAAAGTGCCCATAGTGAAGCAGGCGAGTGCGTATTGTCACTTTAACGGCCGTGGTCTTTTTGCGAAGCATGGCAACAGCAGCTGGGTCACAAATCGTAATCGTTCCGATTGTTGCAGCCATGGTTGCAGCCAGACTTTCGAATAGATTCTGAAACCCTACTAATAATAATAAATGGAAAAGGCCAATAGACTATGGTGGTCAAAGTAATTGATATAGCCTTCTTACTCAAAAAAATTATATAAATCTTAGGAATACATATATATGTTTGTATATATTTAAAAGAAAAGTTAATTTAATTGAAATTTTTTAAGGGGATTCAAATCTCTGCCGAAAAACATATTAAAGTAGTTGTATAAATCCGATCGTGATTAATTGGTGCACACGCTCAAAATACGAGAATTTAGATTTTGAAACTATTTTTATTATTATTTATATACGCTTTCTGCCCGCTTATAAAACAAATATAATAAACAAATATGTTCCACTTTTTTGCTCGTTATAAAACAGTATATAACATACATATACAATATATACATATATACTCATAGCATACAGTGTATAAATTTAAAGAAAATAATTGCTTTGAAACAAAGATTGTTATTATTGCCACATAAAACTAAAATCGTAAAAAAATATATAAGCAGAACGCTTTGCTGTATTTATTTGCAAGCTAATTGGCATAATAATAGTCTCGAGACACATGTGCTCATCAGAACTGGGATGAGAAGTGAAGCGTGCTGCCCAGTACGATCCACTGTGCGGAGCGAGCAGTAAACAAAATATTAACAAACATAATGCTCTAATCCCAAAATGAATATGTGTTTGTGTGTGTGTTTGTATGTGTGTTTGGTATAAATATTTTTATTTCGAGTAGTCAGGCAGCTCCCGCATTTATTTAGCTATTGTTTTGGTTTCATATAAAATTTTTATTGTGTAACATGAAACAATTTCATCCGTTTGGTTTCGAATTGCGTCTGACAGACAATTTTACTGCAAAGGCTGCAGCTGCTGCTACCGCGATAACACCCCCATCTTTGGCAGGCTCCCCCCGAGCGCCGGTGCATTAGCACAACTAATGATGACTATGGAATTGCATCCAACGCCGTTGTCGCTTTCCACACGGTCCCATTGCATTATTCTCTTACTCCCTTTCTCTCATTTTCTCTCCCTTTATCTAGTTGCTCTGGACGTTGCTGTTAAGGCTGCTGATAGACCATTGCATTAGCGCGGCAGAGCGCAACATAATGTCGTTGTGCACTTTCCACAGCAATTGCCGCAGCAGTCATGGCGCTAACTGAGACGGTGACAATGGCAGGGGCTGGCAACGGAGCTTACGGCTGATGCTGAAGCTACGGCTACGGCTACAGCTACAGCTAGGCCCTGGTGTACCTCATTCCATGATGTGGATTTCATAATTACGTGCGCTGAGTGCGATTATTATGATTGTTTCTTAATTCACAGATTTACAATACATATCTATGTATGTGTGGGTGCGAGCGTGCAAATGTATATGTATATAATATAGAATATATATGTATGTATATATGTACGTAATTATGTACATGTATTAAAATACATATGTGTGGATGGCTTTATGTCACATGCACACATTGCAAGTCTGGGATGCGTCGCAGCCAAAAGAGTTGGTTCATTGTGTATAGCCACGATTCATTCATATTTTATGACATCTCTCTCTTTGAATATAAATCCTTTTAAATACCGCAAAGTTGCGAGTGTCGCAATTCAAGTGATACACTTATATGTGGGTACATTAAGTATTTACATTTAATACGAACGTAACAAAGCAAACGTTTTTTGTATTAGCTAATAGGATTTATCAACCAAAAAAAAAACATATTCAACTGTGGTAATAGCCTTTTAAGGCATTGCGTGGGTAAAATGTTTCCATGCGATGTAACTGGATAAATTATAATTACAGACTTAAATAAAAACAAATAATCTTTATGTGTATGCATGCACATTTGAATTTGTGTACTTTAATTATGATGATAAATTGGATTAAAGATTTTTATAAATGTTTATCATGTAAGCTTACATTCTAAATATCTACGTATTTAGGAGTTAATTCATATTGATTAAGTTACAATCAAGAAGATAAATTCTTTGAATCGGTTTAAATGAAAATGAATCTTATTCGTATTGGAGTTATTTACTCTGTATTTTAATTCACATACATTGTACATATGTACAAAAATTATCAGTTGAAATATATTCATTTAAATCTTATGATCAAGTATTTTTAATGGTTAATTGTCATGGTAAGTTATAGGTACGTGGTAATACAATATTCTAAAAAGAAAAACTAAAATATAAGAATAACTTAAGAAAATGTATTTAAGTAAATGTTTTGAATTACATTGAAAACGCAATGAATTATGGAGGGAGACCCGAGCTCGTCTTAATAACATCTTCATAGTCTTTAAAGCCTGTAAAGCTTATTACTTTTCTGAGCTTGATCTACCGTCTGTTTGATGCGATAAAAGTGGAGACATAATGCTATATCCATCCGGAGTAATAGGTGAAAAGGACTCTGAGCTTCCAAGAGGCATGCTTACGTTGCCAGAGTCCCCACTGGCTAAACGCTCGGATATATATTCAACACTGGGGAGTTTGAATTTATGTAGATTGGTCGAACTGCTTAGTGGTGATGAAATTTCTAAGTCCAGATTACAGCTCACTGAAGAACCCATACGTCCTTTTAGCAACAGTTCCATTTCATCGCTTTCAATCTCTGGCATTTGAATCGCCGTGCCAGGACTTTCAAGGGAAGGTGTCAGCAGTCGTGGGTAGCTGGAAATATAATCAATGACGTCCGATGCGGTAGGTCTTTTGGTTGGATCCTGACTCCAACATGCTTTTAATAGACCCTCCAAATGTGGCTTGACACTACTTGGTATTTGCAGAGTATTACCATTCCTTACGAAATCTGCAACTTGATAATTGTTTAAGTCCCGATACGGATAAGAGCCAAAGGTAATAATTTCATAAAGGACAACTCCGAATGACCACATATCAGAGGCAGATGTGAAAATCCCCAACGACAACGTTTCGGGTGGCATCCAGCGCACTGGGAAAAGTTTGCGTACGCCTTTCCGATTATAGCAATAATAATCACTTTCGAAAGTAGGTCGAGCCATCCCAAAGTCTGCAATTTTGACCACACGCTGAGAGCTTACTAGGCAATTCCTGCACGCGATATCACGATGGACGTATTTCTGTTCAGCAAGATATGCTAAGCCTCGCGCCACATCCAAGGCATACATGGACAAACGCTTTGATGAAATATCCGATTCATCGGTTATCTTTTCGTTTACCATATTCCTTCGTGCCAGGAGGTACGTCTTCAGATCGCCATAGAGCATAAATTCCATTATTGTATAAATAGGTTCTTCTTGCAGGCAAACGCCCAACAGTTTGATTATGTTTCTGTGATTGAACTTCTTCATTGCCTCTGCCTCAGCTAAGAAGTCTAAACGATCATCAGTGGTTAAACCCGATTTAAGTGTTTTTACAGCCACTGCCGTCCAATCGCCTGATCCAAAAAGCGCCTCTCCTCCATATACTGTACCGAACGCTCCTTCGCCTAAACGTCGATTGACCACAACGTTTGCCTTGGGAACTTCCCATTTGTCTAAGGTATTGAGCTTATTTCGTGATGGAGTTATTAAATCAATTCCAAACATTTTCATTATCTGTGCAGAGTGCTTCACTCTGCTATTATAGCGCTGTTTCCAAAAATAATATGATATAATGGACATAATTGCAATTGCCAGGAAACACAACAGAAAAGTAATGATCATCGCGGAAATATCACAATTTACATGAAGGGAAATTTGAACCCCGAGGTATTTACAGTCGTATCTGCCATCTTCTGGTATTTTCTCATTAAACAATTCTCTTGGATTAAGCGATAAGTGTGCTCCGACTATACGCGAATCTGGACCTTTTCCACTCATCTTTGGCTTAAACTTGCCGACTTCAATGTATGCCATATTCCTCCATTGTAAAATGTCCACGTCGGTTATTCGTGAACCGCCCTGTCCGAATGTCACTCTACCAGAGAGGCCTCTGAAATCTGTTTCCCATATCAGTTGGGTTAGTTGATTTACAACTTTATCGCTTCTCAGCTTGCCAGCGGCATATACATCTTTTTTTAGTAGTTTATCTGCAGCAATCGCATAGGTCCACACTGCATCGTAAACGAATCCCACGTAGGCAGAAAAATGTTGATATTCCTTTTTATAAGAGGTTAGCCAAGATTTTATGGTTTCTCCAGTCTGTATTGTGTCTTCTTCATGTCCATAAGGCGTATGCCTCATACTAAAATGACCATCGATTGCCTAATAATTTGAACTTTTAAATAGATATTTAAAAAAATATATATTCTATAAAAGATTACTCACATTAACATATTGCTGGATGGAGCAGGCGAAATTTACTTTTTTCTCCCACACTTTGAAGTCCTTTGAAATCCAGGATGGTAAAAACCAAATATAGTCCTCCTTATGTGTCATCTAACATATGAATTAATCAATAATTAGATAATTGGTACAATATATAAAAAGAAAGGAAAACATACACCCAATTTGATTGCTTCACATAGAGCTACTGCAGCGTTATCTATATGAAGTTCTGCTATAATTATCCTGGAGTGAGCATCTTTTAACTTAATCAAATGCTAAAATATGTAACTTGGTTATATATATGATTGGACTAATAAGGAATATAGTTAAGAAACAAACTTCTCTCATAACAGCAGCGGTTGCATTTATTGCAAACTTTCGACTAAAAGCCAGTGTAAGATTATGAAGCTTTAGCTTGCTTTCCATGTTCCACATATAATCTGAGTAGTGTTGACTATCTTCTGTCAGTGTAGAAATCCGACTCCAGCCAAATCTATGCATAACTGCAATATATGCATCCACATAGGCGCTATGTGATCCAATTGTTCGGAAAAAAAATGGATATGCCGTCCGGTCGGCAAACGAAGATCCATCCGCCGAGTAGGAAATGACCATCGTGTTCATATGTTTCGAGATTCCCGCAATAGGCTCCACAGTCTCGCTGCAGGCTGGTCCCAAGACACCCAGCACATTTCCGAGATCATAATATTGTATAAAGGCCTTCATAGCCATATCTGACCTGCAATGCCCGTCGTTGATCATTAGTTCCAATCTATAGCCTGATAATATTGTTTTATTTGCATTGACTGCCTCAACAGCTTTTTCAGCTGCACGAATAATATTAAGATGTCCACGATCCGTAACATTTCTTGGAAATATGCCACCAATCGTAAGAGTTTTTTCTTTTTTTTGTACCCAGATCTTGTAAATTTCGTTTTCTTTTAGCCAGTTGCAAGCGACTTTATTGTACACCAGTTCCAAATCGTTTGTCTTCTTTCTTTGTTCAGTTATTTCCTTCCAAATGCTATTAAGATCCTTGTCATATAAATAAAATGCACGAAGGGCATATGTCAGACTTTCATCCCTTTCCAATCTTTTGGCGTAGTACTTGAGGATGGGAGTCAACTCATATTTGCAATGAGACTCCTGTAGGTACATGAAGTCCTCGCATCTGGGCATTGTTATTTGAGTGAACTCGTCGGTGATTACATCAGATGGTCTCCAATGCAGTACTATAAATCTCTTACTTCCATTATAACGCATTTTATATACATCGTCAAGTTCCTCTATAGTGTTCTTGAAATTGAATCCCAGCCATATTACATTTAAAAAACTTTCGTCTAGTTCTTTTTCAATAAATATGGTATCGTTCCGGAACTCTGCTAAAAGTGTGGCACATTTAATTCCGGCGCATTTCGGATTCAGATATTGTTCAACACTGAAAAATAGGTATAAGTTTAAATTAAAGTCTAAGCATCAGAGATATAATGCCTTACTTACCTACGCTCTATGAGTAATTGAGTCACATTGTCATCCATTCTATAGAGATCATAATATTTACTATTGACAGATTTAAAGACTTCGTAGTGCAAGCTATGGTAGCTCGAGTCTGGCAAGATTTGCGTCCTTGGTACAAACCAGCTAAAACGACCAGGCGTCATCGAGGCACCTGCACTATATATACGATCCGGTAGATATGTGTATAGGTAAGGCATCCAAACTTCCATATTAATCATACTTATATTACTAAACCCTTCATAATCTCTGCAAGAAAGTAACTATTATTATTTGATTATAAGCAGTATAAAGGTAATGTTTATACCTGACATAAGATAAGGTATGACAGCCATTATCTGGATCCGAACTGTTTTTAAAATGTAGTGGAATGATTTGAACATTTTTATAATTGAGAACTTCTTTTAAAAAGAAATAGAATATCCGTGTCATCACTTGATGCGTTGATCTATTTGATACTTGAAGTCCAATGGCAATATTATTTTCCTTTTCAAACGGAGTCACCCCTTTGAAATTTAAAAACAAATTAAATTAATTGTTTATCTAAAGTAAAGATGCTTAGATGAGGTCACTTTAAGATGTGTCTTAGTCAAAATATATTGATGAACTTTGCAATTTGGTACTCACCATTATTTTTAAGGCATTCATCAGACGTATCTACATTACCAGGTAGAAATAACAGGAAACAGTAGAGTAGAAGGAGGTATACGAAAATGTTATGATTTTGCATCAAAACCATTTGTAGTCGTGTCCGCATTATATAAATTGTTCTGTGAGAGAGAGATTACAAACTGACTTTAGTATATCTCAACAGTCAAACAATGCAATTGTAAGTCAGGTTATATCTTACACTTATACATTATATACTACAGTAAATACTACAAGTATAATAAAATCTCAAGTTAAAAGTTTTACCGGCTTATCTATACTTTTTTTTTAAATTATGCTATAGTAAGAATATAGCAGGTGTTTAAGTTTATTTTAATGTGTTGCAACGACATCGTTACGGGGAAATAAGTTTGATGATTACTGAAAATTTTACAGCTCTCTGGGGCTTTTCATACTTTGGCTTTTACTGTTATTTAGAATCGATTTAAAATTAAAATTTTTTTTTGAATATATTTTTAATTTTTCGACTGATTCAGCTTTACCCCTACATAAAATTAGTATGTACTTGTAGTACTACATTTTCAAATATCTCACAGTTAACTGTAATAAACGCAGACACACATATGTGGCTAATAAAATCTAGGATATTAAAAAATACTTATATGTACATGTAAATATGTAGGCATGTACCACATATGTATGTTTGAAGTGTGACCCAAGCGAACTGATTCTCTCCAACGTAATTGCCTTTAAAAGTAAAACAACAGAGATCAGTTGCGCTTTTTATGGGTCTCCCTCTTATTTAAGTTCAACCTTGACTGTAGAAAAACGTGTAAGCGTGCGCAGCGACTGAAAAGATATTTCGTTTTCATATAACATACATACTATATAAGAATTCTACGAAGCCATATCTCATGTGCACGAGTGCATCTTGACCGGTTCCAAATGTTCCCTTCAACTTTCCCTTTGAAAAGTGATTTCTTGCCTTTCAAATTGTCTTGAAATCCTTTTTTGTCTTTTTCTTTGACGTTGATATCTTCTAAAGAACATCTTTTACTTGTGCCAATTTGTGTCACAGATTGTTATTTATTATTACAAGATCTTGATTAACTTTGCGTTCGCTAAGATTGTAAAGCTTTTTTTCAAAAACAAAATAAAACAATGGATTCCTTTTTATACCCTGAATCCAAATAAATGGCTGAACTGGGTGTATTCAATATTTGCAAGCTTATGTAACAGCCAGCAGGAAGCTACTTCTGGAACATAAAGTACATGTGTTCATAATCAGAATTAATAGCCGACACGATCTTAGTCAGTCCATCCGTTTATTTTAACGTGTCCACACCAAATTTGGTACTCAGTTGTGTGAGTCGTACGCAGATCAAGTTTATTTCAATTTTATTCACCACTCTAGAATTACATAGTATTGCCTGTGGTGTGTGTGTGAATGTGTGGGAATATATTTTTATATGTGTGTTAAGTGCAATTATGGTGTGTGTTGGGTATGTAAGAAGTGGATAAAGGGTATGTCGCAGTCGGACACACTCGATATAAGCGATGTATAACTTGTTTTACATTTTGTTTAGTTATGCGTTTCACGCCCCCGATAAATTGATAAAGATGATTTATTAAGGAAATTTTGAAAGGTATGTATATATTTAGACAGGTGTATGCTTCATATTTATGGTGAACTTTGATTAACGATAAACACTGAAGATATTCACCAAACTGAGCAGGGCCTTCTCTGCCACAGCGATCACTCCGTTTTGATTTGCATGCACAAAATTCAATTTTTTAGAAGCGCAGGCAGGTTGTTGTATAATGGTACAAAAAGTACAATGTAAGTGTGTGCGTGTGTATAACGTAGAGGAGCCGGTTTCAGGGTATCTTATAGTCGTACACACATTCCGCACTGCCGCATTCTGACTTGTTTTTGATTATTTAAGATCATTCTAGCAATACCGTTTTGCCATTTTGGCATTTTGCTTAACATATTTATTTATTTTTATTTTCATTTTTATTTTTACGATCGATAAGCTCGTGTGGACGTTGACTCTTTACGCTGTTGTTGTTTTTGTTTTGGATATTACAAACAGTTAATAAACTTAAATTATATACGGATATTTTTCTACATACTCTTACATATATATATATATATATGAATATCAAATATATATATATGAATATCAAATATATATATATGTATATATATATATATTTACTTTCGAATAAACTCACATAGTGAAAAAGATGCGTGGAGTGCAAATAAATTTGAATGGTTTAGTTTCAGCTGATGGACGCCCACTGATGAGTTCTTAAAATAATGCTCGGCCGAAATACTTATAAAATGATATGAAGCATTGTGTTTTTTTTACACTCGAATTATTTATAAACATATGCATTAAACATATATAAAACATATATTAGCTCAATAAAAACTAGGCGTCATGTGTAAAGCTCTTTTATATCTTTCAAGTTAGATTTCTCTCCGAAACACGTTGATTATGTTAATTTAACATATTAAAGATTTGATTGTGTTATTTTTTCAACTTGATACACATTTTATTGAAGAGAAAACAAAAAAAAGTTGTTTGCTTCTATTTGTTTTTAAAAACGCACGTTATTTAATTGTGTTTATTATTAATAATATTGTTTTCATTATCACTGTCATCACTTTTGTTGTTATTGCCACTGACGTCTTAAATCATCCAAATTAAACGTTCAAGAATAAACACCTTTTTAAGTTTTGCGATCTATTTTCTGGATGTTTTCCGATTGAAGCTTTATGTTGAACTGAAACTGTACGTCAAATTCCACTTGCAATGAGCCCCTGTCGCAACGAAAACAGCACAGGCAGAACGAAACCAAAATGTTCTACTCGATTTCTAGTAAGTTCTGACAGACTTTGAGATACTCTATGCGAAGTTGAAACTTAAATAACTTATCTTACTCTTGATCTGGCATATAGAAACATCCATATAATAGTTACAGGTAGGGCACCCTCTTTTAGGGTTATCTCGTAGATCGTAGTGTTTTAAGGCTATATCCACTGGACTCTTGATGGTGATCTCCAAAATGACTATATATATAAACTTTGTTATTGAACATGTTGCCTTCTGTTAAAACTTTTGGTCTCAAGAACCCCTGAGGGCAGCTTGGCAACCCTGTTATCACTTGAGCTATAACTGCTTCACTAAAATTTGTAGATATTACTAGATGAATATGCCTTTACCCATATGGGTATATACCCTTTTCAGTAACTTTCATTAGGTTTAGCGTATATGTACAATATATTCAAAATATATATATACATATACACGTTCTCCTTATCGCGACTCCAAACGAAACATAAGCCCTCTCTTGAGAATACTGAAGATCGCTTAGAATCATTTTGGTGTTTTTTTCTTGCCAACACGTTAAAAAAAGTATATAAAAATAAATATACAATGTTTTTGCTAACTCCGCAAATTTCGTTGAAAGAAACCGAATATTGAGTTATGTTGAGTAAATAATAAGAAAAAATAATTCTTGATAAAAAGGAAAAATTACTAACTGCGTCATACTTTAGGCAGACTTTTATCTGTTATCCTACATTATCAACAATTTTATTATTTTTTGTTTTTAATATTATTTATAGATTTATTTTATTATTAGGAAAGATCTTAAACATCTAATCGAAAAGCTTAACTCTAATATTGAATTATATACGTATATAAGTTATATTATATATATATATAGTGTGGGTATAAATACATTGCACAGTTGTTGACGAAATTTGACCAACATCTGGAGGATTATATAGGTGAAACTAGAGAGATCCTCGAACACATGCATATATTGTTGTTTATGATTGAAAATTGAGCTTTCTATAATGGTAAATGGAGCTGCCATAAAAATACAAACAATCAGAGTTCAGAATATCAAATATCATATATGGTGAACGCTGCCTAAGAAATATAAACAATTGGATTTAAGTATAACAAACGTATTTTTCTTTTTTCTCCTGAATGAGAGTGAATTGAACTTGAGCTTCTCCTCGTTGGCAATTGGAAACCTAACATTAGTTGTCAACATACTATATAAATATTTTCGAAAGGAGGACGATTTTTTTAGCAGAATTAAAGTATACAAAAAGCATTACTAATATAACAGAATATAAGAGAATAACAGCTATAGAACAGATCATCCTAATCACGAATATTTATCGAATATATATATCAAATATATATATATATATATATATATATATATATGTACTCGTTAAGGTGTGTATCGTAGAGTAATTCACTAACTTTATATACTTATTATAGAAAAAAGTAAATTAGACCTGCCTTAGAAATACAAGGAATTGCATTCATGAATATCAAAAATGATTTAAGACGTTTTTATCTTCTTAATTGAGTATGAATTGATCGCATTTGCAACTAAAAGGAGTCTTAAATGAATAATACAACAAAATTATGTACAATAAAAAAGTAATGCCAAAGCATTTCGAAATATGGTGTCAACTTTACTTAGTCAGATGTGATAGCGAGCTTGCGAGATACAAAATATGTTAAATAAACAAAATACACATACCAATACAGCTTTGTTAGTCTTTTAGATTTTTTAAATCACAATTCTCGATTGTAAAGCCCAGAAGAATGTAGCAGATCCTCTATATCACTATTTTATTACATAAATTTTGATTATAATTGAACAAAAACACTCGTCTGTTTAATATAAACACGTTAAACAAAACAAACACTTAACTGTTCAAGCTCGATAAATGCTGTACACAAAGTTTAAGTTGCATCCGTTCGTTAAAGTGTCAGGAACAACTACCACTTGTAAGAATTTGTATCTGTATATATCGATATAATAATATCGATGCTATGAGTACAATATGTTAATTTAACAGAAGTCCAATAATGCGTTAGCTCATTTTTGCGTTGCTGCGTTTTACTTAAAGGGCATTTCAAAACCGCTTTTTTGCATGGATTGCATTTTAAACAAAACTATGATCAAATTATATTATATTAATCGTTCCTTATTTGGGAATTGGTGATTATATACATTATTCATTGGTTAAATGCTCATTTTTTATTATGTTAGGTAACATTTTTAAAACTATATTTAACTATAACTGCCGAAATGCGTTCGAGCGCCAACCACACCACCATTCTCTGTTGTAACAGCTGTGTGAGTATTTTTTAGGTATCGTTAGTTGGTCAGACTGAATTTCGAATAGAGTAGCGTAGCATTTTGCAACATTTTGATTATAATGTTTTTTATAAACATTGTATTCATATTGATATGAATATATATATATTTTGACAATATTAAACCAATTTTTACATTAAACGTCTGCCAATTTCTATCAGTGTATATTTTAATAGAAATAAAGAATGGAGGACACTTTACCAGATGACGCTTGGAAAGACTCCTTCGATAAGCTTTTGGAACCAAGAACGTAAGTAATAAAGCATAAATAACAACGATCGTCAAAATTAATAAAAAATGAATTTGCAGACAACTGCGGGAACTCAACATTATTAAAAAAAATGTGCGCGCATCGTTTAACATTGATTCTAGTGTTGAAAACAGCAATCAAAACACTTTGAACCTTAGTGAATGTTCGTGGCAAAACCCGAATTTTCTTTTTGTTGAGGGTACCCTGAAAACACACAAGAAAAGGGGTAGCTCTATATCAACACCATGTGCAAAGCGATTAAGCTCAAACCTGTTCCATTGCGCACTATCCCCAATAACGGGCATGAAATTAGATGGCCTACAACCCCGCGTTACTCATAAATTGGATGGCATTGGTAGAAATACGCACGATAATGTAATAAGTTATATTTTCGAAATTTATTTTTTTTAGAAAACAATCAGCCTCAAGCTAAGCATGTCTGTTTTGTAATAGATTCATCGAGTGAAACGGAATCGAAGGAAACTAGCGTCCAACACAGGCCCTCACAGAATACACCTGTAGAGAAGTGCAGACCAAGCCGAACTTCACTTGTACTACAGCCTGGAAAATGGCGCAAATCTATGAACACATGGCGGCGTACAAAGACAGGCGAAATCCTTCGCAGCTTAAGCCCCAAAAAGTCCTTGCAAGCTGTGATAGCAACAGAAGTTCTTGAAGTGCGTCGTACTTCCCAACGTAAATCCATTTACGTAAACGAAAATGGGGAGGCCAATTTAAACATTAACTATGAAAAGGAAGTGCTTAGGTACTGTAATCAACGAAGAACGTTACGATTCAGCACAGCATATGCATCTGCCAAAATGATGGACACTTGCAAGATTGGCGAAGGTGTCTACGGGGAGGTATTTAAATACACTCCAAAAAAATCCGCTGAAACTAACGTTGTCTTGAAAATAATACCAATCGAGGGTGACATGCTAGTCAACGGTGAAGTTCAGAAGACTTTTGAACAAATTATACCCGAAATTATAATTTCCAGAGAGATGAGCGACCTTCGCGTTCATCAAAATAATTCCACAATTGGATTCGTCGACATTTACAATGTAAGGACCCGTATGTACATATATTGAGAAATACATACACGTAACTTTCATTCTGTTCTATTATTTTTACAGGTATGTTTAGTCCAAGGAAAATATCCGCAACATTTAATTAGGCTTTGGGAACACTATGACGCTGAAAAAGAATCTGAAAACGAGCATCCTGAAATGTTTACAGACTCCCAGCTTTTTATAGTTTTGGAATTAAAGTTTGCTGGCAAAGATATGTCTACGTTTACATTTTTAAATGCCGAACAGTCTTATTATGCAATGCAACAGGTAAAGTAAATTTAACGAAAAGTTTTCAAAAATTTTTATTCTGTATTGTTTTCAAATTAGGTCATATTGACACTAGCAGTTGGAGAGGAGACATACCAATTCGAGCATAGGGATCTGCACTGGGGCAACATACTTATCGAGGAAACAGACAAAAAGCAAATTTCTTATAAACTTAATGGCAGGGAACTATTAGTGGCATCAAAAGGAATTCAAATCACTATTATTGACTATACCTTATCAAGAATATCAGTTAACGATTGCTGTCATTACAATGATCTATCGACCGATGAGGAGTTATTTGAGGCTACCGGAGACTACCAATATGACATATACCGCATGATGCGGGATGAGCTAAAGTAAGTATATAGAGCTCTAAATTAGACGCATCTTCAAAGAGCTTTATTTATCCAATTTATAGAAACGACTGGTCAACATATGCTCCCAGGACCAATGTGTTTTGGATATCCTACGTTAATACCAAACTTATTGATGGCGTTAAGTACAAGAACAGCAACTCCAAAGCACATCATACGCACATGGAGAAGCTAAAATCCTTTAACAAGACTGTTCTGAATTTTAGCAGTGCAGTTGACTGCTTTAAGAGTATTATCTAGTAAAGTTAAGATAGAGACTTGTTGTGTGCAGACACTTTATATTTTGAAGCCAACATATCATTTTTTGAAGTTCATATTTAAATATTATATTTTGTTACTTACCTCCGTACTGATTTATTTTTGCAATATGCGGTTAAAAGCTTTTTCTCTCTCTCACACACACAAACACACCCTCTCTTTAATGTTATTAACTTCGCATGAAAGCCGCTGCGCTTTAAAGCTTTCAGAGCTTTTTCTTCCTTTCTTGCACTGATGTATTCTAAAGGAATTCAGTTCTTGCTCATGACACAAATATAAAACAACGATAGTGCAATTTGCAGTATATCCCACAGGCTGGTTCCTTCGCAGCTGTAAATTAAAAAGAAAAAAAAAATCAACTTAGACGCAAAAGAAGTTTAGAAAATCCACGAGTATTCACACAAATGTATGTATTTTATTGTTCCATGGCTAAAATAATAATCTTAAAAATAACTATACATGGCCCTTAAATATAGTGTTGATAAATAAGAAAAAAGTCGAAGAAAATACAAAAAAAAAAACCAACTCTAATATGGACAACTATAAAAATCGATATTAAAGAATAATCTAGAATTCGCATTTACCAATTAGTCATTTATCAAAATTATAAAGATTTTCGTATGTATATATATATGGGCATGTATATGCATACATGTATATGTATATGCAAGATGTGTATAGATACAAATAAACGTATTCGTATGTATGTATATATACTGAACTCAGAATAATAAACAGTTATCCAAATAAAAATATGTATGTAGGTGTGCAAGGATAATCCTTTTCAACATTGTCTAAACATGAAAAACTAACGAGTAAATTAAACAAGGATTAAGAAGACCTACCGCATACATATAAAGGTGAGTAACAATTGAAATACATACATATGTATATACGTATGTAAGGCATACATACGTATATGTGTAAACTAAGTAAGTATGTACATATAAGCGTGTGCACTTAACACAATTACACATATGTACATATGGATGTCTGTTTGTATTATTTGCACTCTTGTCTTTTGGGGGTTGCTGAAGTCATCCACTTTTACTAAAAACGATTGTTTGTAAAAGTGTACAAAGTAAATAGACCAAGGGGTATAATTAAGTTGGTGCACTGTTTAAATATGCATATACATATGTTTGCACAAATATACCTAATGTATGTATGTATGTATGTGTATCTGTACTTTTATAACAACATATGTATGCATTTGCAATAAAAAACGAATATTCAAACAAAACATTCATAAGCATTTGTGTGGATAAAACACACACACAAAATGAGAATACAATACACAAAATTATTCAAACCTGTTGAAACGCTGACATGAACATTCATAGGTACGCCCTAAAAATACGAGTATTTAGTCCACACTTATCCATGTATGTGTATGTAAATATGTAACCATACTATGAAAATATGTTTGCATATGTATGGTAATTGATTTGTATAGATGAATAATGATTTGTATGCGTGCATTTATACATATGTATGTAATTAAAAAACAGCGAGTATGAATATTATCTCGCCAAATGAGCTTTGACATATTTTCATCTGAGCTGATAAATTGATAAACGTGTACATACAAATTTTTATACACACACACACACATACATACATTTGCATCTCCACGAGGTATTTTCCTTACCTGAAACACTGTTAAATGGAAAATAGGCAATAGTTTAGCAATGTGAATGATTAACCAATCTTTCGTTTTAAGAAAAGTGCAAAAAAATATTTAAGTAAGAAACAATTAACTTGAGCACCAAAAAGTATTTTTTCTTTAAAATTTTTATTAATTTAAGTAACGGTAAACATTCCATCAGCTGATAAGCTCGTGATAGCGTTACCAGACCTTAAAAACTAACACATGCGTAAATGGATAAGTATTAAAAAAAAACATGGAGAAAATTTATGAACTTACAGTTAGTCAAAGTCAAATGTGTGTACAATAATGTATGCACATTTGCTCGTCCCCAAATATACATTGCTTGCATCATTTGTACGAAATGACAAACACACAATACAATTAACAAAATGTTACTTTCATATACAGTTGGGAGGAAAAAGGCAAACCTCCAAGGTTTACTTAGAATCTTTCGATGTGAATATACGTACATACATTTTCATACATTTCTTTCTTTTATATATGTGTGTATATGTACACATTTTTCATTTATTTTAAATTTATATACATATATTCAGGATTTAAGATGCATTCCGTGGGTATACACTCCGCCATGGCGATTAAGCGCCAACGGAAGCGTCGTGATGACCAAAAAAAAGCCAAGGAGAGACGTTACAGTACGCAAAGCTCCGAGAGCGGAGAGACTTTTCATTCACCAAGTGGATCCGTAAGGCGTAAATATCAACATCCCCATCATGCGGTCAAGAAACCGGGGATGCTAGATAGCCAGGTTGATATGCACACATTTAATATACTATAAGATTTTATAAAAGTAATACTTGTCTTATATTCTCATCCAGGTCGTAACAAGTATAGGAATGTTGCATATTGGTATTGTTTTCATTGTGTTTGGAATCTTCTTATGTGGAGCTGGAATCATTCCGGATGAAGCTATGTCCTGGAACGTATTTAGTAAGGCCCCTTATTATGTTATTAAAACCTTGAAAATTCATAACATTTTAAATAGGCTCCAGTACCGCATGGTGGAATGAAGTAACATGTACTGGACTGTTTTCCTTTGGATTGGGAGTGTTTTTATTAGGTCTGAATTGCCTGATAAGCCGAAAGGAGGAAGAGGATCTCGAAGACTATGTGCAACGTCAACTTACCAGATCGCGATCAGGTAATATTTTCAAGATCATTCAATGCCTTCTCTATATAAATAATTTATAATTAAATTCACAGGACATCGTCTCGAGCGTGATGTTGAGACAGGAGTATTGACCACTCGCCATGCACGAAAAGCTGTTGCATTGCAAAAAAACGGACGGAACGGTTCATCATCCCCCACAGATGTCGCCGTCGTACATTGTGGGTCCCCAGAGAATTCATCAAATGGCCAATTAGTAATCCGTAATGGTAAGTTTAGTTGAAAGACTCTTTTGTGCGTGTTGAATTAAAAAGTACTTAAACAAATTAACCAGGTGTTAATAATTCTGGTGATATACTACTCGAAAAAATTGTGGAGGAAGACACTCCGTACTCAAATGATCACACTTCGGGAATATCACCTATTGAAATAGAAAACGATACAAAACAACTTCTAAGAAGGGAATCAATAACAGATGCAATCAATATAACACGCATATAAAAGTCAGGTACATGATGATGATATTTTTTTCAATCATTAATATTTGATTAAAAAATTAAACAATCCACAACAATTTTCCAATAGATGTAAGGACATATATATATTATGCAATCTACAGAAGAAAAATTTTTTAAATATCTTTTTAACTATTTTATAACCTAATGACAACTACTTATAACTATTATATTACAAAATATATATACATACATCCAATGTATCTATTTAAAACATAAAAAACGACAACTGACATTTAATATAATATAAAACACATATGGGAATTATTATATTTATCCAAGAAAATATGTATGGATTATAAAAAGAATAATATGTACATAAATATGTGTATACATTCGATTTAATGCTTTTATACCTCCATACATACATATATGTACCAACATTTAAATAGAAGCTACCAAAGAACTTTCTTGAATATATTACTAAATGTAATAGAATAATACTCGTGTTTATGCATATGTAAGTGATTAACTGACTTCAGACTTACCCACATCTAATGCCTATATGTACTGTACTATTATAAAATCAATGCATACGAAATAAAGAGTATTTATTCCTCGGTTAATCTGCTCAGCTGCCAATAATTTGGAAAAGTTGTGGGTACGCAGAGTTTTCTCTATAAACCACAAAAAGAAAAAGAAAGGAAAATTATGAAAATTTGTCCACCTTTTGGCATTTTTATTACATACTAATAGTTTTATTTTTGTTGTGATCATCTGAAGAAAAGCTTAAAGTATTTATTTTTAGCTTCTACATATAGAACATATATACTGGTATAAGTAATTATAAATTATTTAAGCTAGGGCTGTTCCAATTATTGTAACCTACATTTATGTATTACCTTTTAAATATGATTGGATAATTTCCAAAAAAAAAATATTCAGATATTTTGTTTTTAAAATTCTGAACCAACCAAGTGCACAACAAAAGAAAGAAGACTATTTAAAGTAAACACTCTTATTATCTGTATATACATATGTATTTATTTAGGTTTAGATATACCAACAAATCTACAACTAAGCCTAATTTTTTATTACTTCAAAACCAGAAAAATAAATATATTAATTTAAAAAACTAAACCATGTACTTTTTATATTCAAACAGCCTGATACATGTTTGGTTTGGGGTGCTTACTTACCAATTCCTATCTATAGTATTTTCTAAATAAGATAATGATCTATATTTAACGTAAAATCTGTAAAAGGAGTTCTCATTTATAAAGTTTGAGGAAATTTATAATAATATATATAATTATTAAAATAATAATAACTACAGCTAATCCAAAAACAACGGAAGCTCTTTCAACTTTCTCTTTAACTTTCATTTCCATATCCATATACACATCTATATCCAATGTAAATAATAATTGGTCGGATACATTCATATTGGTACCTATTCCAAAGTATTCAGTTTAGCTTTACTACTAGAAATCCACTGCTTGGACCGTTCTAGAATTTCATAGACTTACGCTAGTGAATTCGCAGCTATTAGCAGAATAAGGTTAGTGGCGTCTTTTCTTAGCTAGGTATATTACATTTGAGTTATTTAACTATTAAACGGTTAAACAAGAGTTCCAAGTCGCGCCATTAATGTTCTATTATAATAAAAAGCAATATGTGACGTTCGTGTCACGAGCAAATCACGCGTCCAACTCTATTACAACGTTGCATGCAAAAGAATCGAGTAGTCGATTCTTGTATCGGAATTGGGCCTAGTGCATCTACGGCAATAATCTGACTTAATTTATTTGTGCAAGATTTGTTAAATTTATACAATGATAATTTTAATAATGTTTGCTAATAAATATATAAATTGAATATAAGCGATAGATAAACGTAATCGCGGAAGTGATAAGTATTTAATTCTGGTCCAAAGCAGCGTAAATTAAACAAATATTGTGAACAATGAGCAATGTTGACGAATTAAAAATCGATCTTCCCCCTCTATCTTTCGAAAAATGTATGTGAAACGAGCAGATAATTTAATATAATCTGTGTAATATATATAAATATATATGTATTAATATAGGTCCGGAAAGCGATGACGAACGGGCTAAGCGAGTGGAAATTGAGAATTTAATAGCTCAAGGCCCTGCAAGCCAAATACCACTCGAAAAACTGCGCCAGCTAGCCCTCAGTGATTTGGGCTTGGTGAACGATGACCTAAGACGGGTACTTTGGCCGCAGCTGGCAGGTGTTGATGTCACGAAATTGGAACGTGTTCCAACTCTTGATGAACTGCAAAGCCATCCGGAATACAATCAAGTTGTGCTTGATGTAAATCGGTCACTTAAACGGTTTCCCCCAGGTATTCCGTACGAGCAGCGTATAGCTTTGCAGGATCAGCTGACAGTTCTTATACTGCGGGTCATTAAAAAGTATCCAAATTTGCGATATTATCAGGGGTACCACGATGTCGCAGTCACATTTTTATTGGTCGCTGGCGAAGAAGTTGCTTACGCCATAATGGAAGAGCTTTCTACGACGCACTTCGCAGAATGCATGCAGGAAACAATGGAGGCAACGCAAACACGACTAATGTTCATTTGGCCCGTAGTTAATTTTGAAAATCCTGAACTTTTTCAATTCTTGCAACGCTCATCGGTGGGCACATTATTCGCTTTACCATGGTATTTGACATGGTTTGGACACAGTTTAAACTCATACAAAGCCGTTGTTCGATTGTACGACTATTTCCTGGCCTCACCCATTTATACACCTATTTTTGTGACTGCCGCAATTATATTGTTTCGAGCGGATATTATATTGAAAGAGGACTGTGATATGGCATCAATACATTGTCTCTTATCAAAGGTTAATCAATTAAAGAATATATATATATGTGCATAAGTTAAATCATTTAACTTTCAGCTACCCGATGACTTGCCATTTGAGGATCTATTGTTAACTGCGAGTAAATTATATAACAAGTATAGTTTGAGTGTACTCGAGAAGAAAGTGGAGTCACTTATAAAACTAGAGTGAGTAGATAATCTTCTTTTATCAGAACAAAATTATTATTGAATTTAATTTATAGGAAAGAACAACAACGTCAACTAGAAAAACGTCGCGAGCAATTTAGACGTGCAGCATCTTCTAAACCCAATTCACATATAAGAAAATGGCTTTTCCAAGTGTTGACCCCAAAATCAATGATGATGACAACGGCTCTTTCGATTGTGGTTGGGATCTGTGCATATTACTACAAGAATCAGTATTTAGCTGCAGGTATTAGCTGAGTAACCGGGTATCTCCATCCAACGGTATACCATGTACTCCGTTCTACACCTATTCAGCCTAAATGCGGTTGTGTGGTTGAAGTTTGCCTTTATTAACTAGCTTACGTACATTTTTAACATATAATGTAAAACTGTACATACCAAAAATGTAAGCACAATATAGAAATTCAAGATCGTCTTTGAAAGTATATTTTAAACGTATTTAATTGTATACATTTTAAAATAAATTTATTGTATATTTGAAACAGATACATACGTAAGCAGTAAAGTATATATATATATAAATATTAAATGAATTTATGTTAGTTAATAGATTACTCTGTTTACGTTTTTAAACATATACATAATAATAATAAATAAATAACAGGAGCTATCAAATTACACAGATATTTATAAGTACATGGGTTAAACTTCAATAAATGCATAGAGATATTGTGTCATGTACATATAGAAATCAGTGTTTTCCCCTTATGTATCGGTGGATATGCCAAATGAATATTAATAAAGTAAGGTTAGGTAATGTGTCATTGTCTAGATTCCAGAATTTGGAATGTCTAAAACGAAGGGAAGGTATGACGACTTACTCCATGTTACTAACATCCATGGTGAAACCCATTATAGAGACTAAAATCGCTAATCGCTTAGAATTTTGTTTATAGTGAATGCGATCTATCTACTGTCGGTCACAATTTACTTATTAAGTTGGACAATTTTAGAACAATTTCCATGTATGTAATTAAAATAAGAAAGTATTGGGCTTATATATATTTTAATATGTATTACTTATTTTGATATCTTACGTCTGTATCTAACACTGCGGCAAATCAGCCAGAGCTTACAACATCTTAGCATAACGTATTTATGTAAAATAATAAAGCCAAATATAATACATTATTTTTGTTTCCCATTAGATACAGAGTTCCGTCGACTTAGGTTAAGTTTATAGTACCAAGATACTGAATGTTTAGGGTCTTTGATTATACACACATACATACAATTAAATTAAATCTCACAATAAATTGATATGGTTTTGTTTTAACTGTGCAGTGACTTGTTTCTGTTGAGTGAATTTTCTAGTACTTCAATCAACGCACAGAGTTTCTCCAAATCCATTTCAAAGTAGATAGCTTCATGCTGTGCATTCGTTTGGCAGTGTAAATTTACCGTAGCCACTTGACGTACACTATTCCTAAAGCTACTATCGCCCAATATAAGCCGCGTGTCCCAGGAGAATGAGACTACACACTTTAAATTGTTCTTTAAATATTCACTTCTGGCAAGAGCATTTTCCACAGCATCCAGTCGCGCTGCGAGCACCAAAGGCACAAGGGGTCTTAATTCGTCACTCAAATAGGACAGTTTATCTGATATGTCTGTTTCGCCACTATCTGAACAACACTGTTTATAGTATTTTGATATTGAGCGCGTGGCAAGGAGGAAGTCATCTGGATTTTGGAATCCATACTTGTGTGATAAACGTAGTGCCTGTTGGTCGTTAATATTTCCGATTAGCAATTCTATTGACAAGTGTAGAACCTGGAAAAGAACCTTGGATTAAAAACAATGCTCTCAGAAAATAAGGATAGGATACACGGTACCTCCATAAAAATTTCTTTATTATTAATGTTTTTTAACAGCTCCATTGTTGTAGTATTTAAATAAATTAATTAGATATTTAATGTGTATGCATATATCTACATATGCTATGTGTATGTTTACTTATCGAAATATTTTGATGTTATCGATAGATTCTATGGTATTCCAATAGGGATGGCTTACAAATCATCGCGATATATCCCGATATATATTTTTGAATTAATTTTTGTTTGAATTATGCTATTAAATTATTAAGCAAAATTCATCGATGAAAAGAAAAATAATTTATAGAAAAATATTAATATATATATTTTTTGGGATATAGGATATGGGGTTCAAGAATTTTGAGTTTAATCTAATTTTCCCAATTTTAAATAGACTGGTAAATAGGTTGTCACAACATAAATATAGCATACATATACTATTTATACCAAAAGAAGATATAGTTACCAATGTTACACTAAACAGCGAACTCAAAATTCCTTGACATTAAACTTACAATCGCTCTTATATTTATTTTATTTTATTCTAAAACAATTAATCATTATTTACAGCATGTAACTTGGGAGTTTCCCTCAAGTATATTATAGAAGTATCCTGAAAAGTTGCTGTTGCTTTTGCTGTTGTGCATGTTTTTTTTAGATTTTATTGGGTGGTGTTATTATAAATATATATCAATAAAGAAAGATCCACAATTATTGAATGCATTCTTCTTAAAACTATAGTGACAAACTAACAAACATACCCTTCTGAGAGAATACTAACAAGCAAATCCCAAAGAAAATGTAAGCAATTGAAGATTTCCCTCCTACGAACTGATACGTGGAATTTAAATTCATTCATGTTTTAATCAATTCAACTATTTTTATCTACATAAGTACATATTGTAATTTCTAACTTAAAAGATTACTTGCAGCAAATGTTATTTTGTGGTCTTCATTTTCGTGAACGGCAAAAGGTACATTCGAGACGCAGCCCTCGGGGTCATCCCGGCAAAATAATTTACTATCCGTAGCATCGAGATTGATAGCTGAAAATCTGTCAAGGACTGGTGCAATTGGCAAGCTATGATACTGTTCAAAATGTTCATTATCAGAACCAAAATGAAGTCGTAGTTGATGTTGTATATTCTCTTTTTCATTAGCACGATTACGTTGAAAATCTTCTTCAACCCTAGAATAGAATTGAATCAATGTTATATCTATATAATTATGTATACCTTGGTTTGTATACATACTTTTTCAGAGCTTCAAGCTCGCCTTCCAAAGACATTACTGTTTTAATGGGCTTAACCGATCTGTCTGTATATAATTTTTTCTCCAACAGGCGCACGGGATTATTAAAGGAGAAACGTTGATGAAATGGCTTTTCATCATCCAGTTTGAGAGACTTCTCATTCATAGACTGAAATTGGATTTTCCTCATATTAATATATAGTTTTATGATCTTACATCTTTATGTTGTATACCGTTATTGGAAAAATTGGAGTCTTATCTTGTAAGCTTTGTGGCATATGTCGCTGCCTGGTCTTGAAGTGGCGACTTGTCCGGACTTTTGGTTCCATATCTGCTGCTTGAGTGTCCGTTTGAATAATTTTTGACAGATTTGGCTGATCGTTGCTGGCAGGAAGATACATAACGTGCTTGCCTCCAGTTAAGTATTTTATTGACTGTGGCTCTATTGAGAGCAATCTTTGCCTCTTGCTACCATACTCCAGACTTTTCGTGTGAGCCTCTATACCACTGACGTTCTTATGAAGCATCCAATTATTGGATCCTTCAAACTTGGCAACACAATTGTTATCAGGTTTAACCTGTGAACCGGCATTTCTCGAGCTAAATGCTGACAGATTGATGTTAGTTTTAAAACAATGTTCCGGCTTGGACTTCTGTAGGCTTTTATAGGTGTTAACCTTTCGTGTAAGAAAAAAGATTAAAATTTATATTAAAATTATAAAATAATTTATGTATATACCTCGCCTTCGTTTAAAGACTCAATGGCCCGCGTGTGCTGTATGTGAGCATCTCTTGGAAGGGAAAGACTAAATGTGTGAATGGGAGTGGCAGAGTCCTGGCTTGACACTTTTGCCTTGCTACCATAAAATAGTAGGCCATCTTCATCACATTTAGAGCGATATTCATCCGAGCTAGAGTCATCTTCAGCGCTAAGCCCCTTAACTCTGTCATCGTTGTCATCGCCAAGATCTTGTTCAGGCGTCCAAGCTGTGATTAGATTATTTGGCCTGGAGCCCTTTCGAATTTGCAATGTTCGATTTGGTTGAATAGGCAGTTCGATAGAAGCATTTACGTTCGAAGCACTGCTGAAAATATTGCGATCGATGCTTTTATTTACATGCATCCTGTTCACTCGATCTTGTTCCTCGATAAGCGCACGCCAGGCTGATGTGGGACTAAACGAAGGTGTCTCTACTTGACGCCGCGGCAGAGTGGGGCGTATATGTACCAATAATCCATTGTCATTTAAACTTTCTTCTGGACTGCTGCTCTTTTTATATTCAATATCAAAGATTGAAGTAGCGCCATCACTTACAAGTTTTTCATCAGCTGAAAAGTATTTTTACAAAAATAATTTTAATTGAAACAGTGACTGATCAAAATCTGTTATCTTATCTTACCACCATCAGCAGAGGCATCCAATTCCATACCAAAATAAAATGTTCGTTGAGTTTTATTTCCCTGATCAGAAGCGTTCACCTTATCTATACTTATTTTTTGAGGGTTCACAGTAGGTTTTTGATTTGAATTCTGTTGATTATTATCCACCGGGATTCTTATAGTACAAGTTTCATTTGTATTATCAGATTTTCTACTTTTTAACATAATGGCATCAGAGCTTTTCTCTCGTCGATAGGCAAACTTGGGGCCATCATTTAAATTACTTTGAAGATGATTTACGTTAACAGAGTTGCGATTATCATGACCCCTTTTGAATGTGCTTGCGGCTTGCTTTGCGGACTTGCTCAATCGGTCTGAATTTTTGGCAAAGTGAATTGGTTTTACGTGATCTGTTAAGTTCTGAGTATTCCGTAAGATTTCAGTATTGCTCTTTATTGCTGGAGTAGCGGGTACAGACACTCCGCTTACTGCTGGCGGTGCTTCAGGAGCTCTTCGTTTTTTGGTATACTTGTTTCGATTACCTTGTGGCCTAATGGATGGAGGTTCCTGCCTAGCATTAGTGGTTGTAGTTTGCTTATTAAGACTATTTATAAGTTCGGGCTCTGAATAAGTGTGTCGTTGCATTCGAGACAAGTTTGAGTCCGATTCCTTGACTTTACCTTTAACGTATAGTAACGTCTGTGATCGTGTAAATTCCGAATTCAGATCCTTTTTTTGGTTTAAAGCAGAGCTCCTTTCCTTTACTGAATCTATTATAAACGTTTGGGATCGTTGACTGAGTGTTTTTGAGTTGCCTTGAGTTTGGGCTTCATTTTGCTTGCGGCAACTAATTGTACCTCCAGAATTTAAGATAGCACCGTTTGTAGTAGCTCGGAGATGAAGTCGTTTATCCAATTCTGGTAGAACTTTAAATGGGATCTCTGTTTGAGATATCGATTCCTTATTAATGCTAGTAGTTGGATATGATCTTCTCCATTCTGTGGTTAAGCTGCGTTGGGGATTTATTGGACTAGATCTAAGACCAGATCTACTCAATTGATACTGACGATGTGATCTGTGGCTGAGGTCTTGGAAATGTGTCTGAAACTGATAATTTCGATCAATACCTGATCTCTCCGTTGTAATGTTATGAGCACTTCCCGAGTTTCCCATCTTAATATTTCTGCAAAACAAAAATATATTTATTTTTATTTAATTTGTTAATTTAACAGTATTCTCTTTACATGCAACAATAAACTTGCATTCCAAAGTCAGAATACCTGTAAGCCCTAATTACGGTTTTAGCTCATAGAACACGTTCCAATTTGAAATGGCAATAAATTTAACCATTTAAACGTTCCAATTACCATTCTTATCGTTCTTAAACTTAAATCGTACTTTAACTTGAATACTGACATACATGCATGCATATACATGTACATAAGTATGTGTGTCACAAGAAACAAATTGTAATTGAATCAATAGGAACAAAAAACGGATCAATTTGGTACCAAATTCACATTCCTTGCTTTCTAGATTCGTTTGTTTTACACTTAATCCTTTTGCACACACGTCTTAAGTATTGCTATTATTATTTTAAGATAACTTTCTTTTTCACATTAAATTACCATTGTTGTTATTCGGAGGTGCCATTCGAATTACGTTTGTGTGTATGTTTATTTGTGCATAAATATGATTATGTGTACATACATATGTATATGTTGATTATTTTAGAAACTGTGCTAGGTTGTAGTGATATATTAATATATGAAGATTGTTGGTTATTTCTGAATCGTATTTATGTATTTTGATAATTTTTTGCAAACTGCAGCTTTCCGTTTTCTTTTATTTTGCTGAACTACGTAGACAGCAGCGTCCGCAATGCGCGCAAACGCTTTCACAACAACGTCGATCTCAGCAGGTTAAAACTTGACTTCCATTGTCAGTGCGGGAGAGAGAGTAGAGAGTGTAGAGTGAAGAGCTTATCTCTCTCGCTCTCTTTTTGCTAGCAACGAAAACCAAGTCAAATATTTTTCTTGTTTATGTTGTGTACTCTGTGTTCGTGTGTGTGTGTGTATGTGTGAGAGAATTTTACCAGTTCTTTTTCATTCATAATGATCAATTCACTCAGTAGGCTTCAATCTTGAAAGTATGTATGTATGTATGTATAACTATGTACATAAGCAAAGACATGTTTGTATGTATGCGTTTTTGCAATGTGCCCATTTTCAAGATTTCATTCTGTAGACGTAGGCACAAACAAGAAGAAAAACTATAATGGACATGCCAAAGCCCAAATTCTCTTAGCCTGATTTTACTCTCAACATAGCCGTGTATGTGTAGAGGTAATACGCGAATCGATATGCAGCACAACTCCAAATTGTTTATCAATGGTGGTTATCCATATGTACACATAGTAGGCCCATTTTCACCTAATTAAGTCACTTTTGCAGGCACAAAAATGCTTAAAAAGAAAACTTATTAGTTTTCGTTTGTTAACATTTGGTCATAAGAAAATTCAAACATACATACGTATTTAGACCAATTAGAACGCAGCACCTAATCAAGGAACCCACTAATTTAGAGGGCTCGACTGGGAAATACCCTATTCCAGGTTGCAAATACACCAATGTAAGTCAAATAACTAATTTTGATAAACATTTCTCAAGGAAATAAAAATGCTTGTAGGTGAATGTATGTATTACTATGCCCCCAATAATTTTTTTGCTTTTTGTTTTTGATTTCAACTGGATTAACACCACTCATTCTGGGTTTAGTAGCCAGGGTGTGGCATGTAATTCTACACGTTTGTTTGTAGGCCAAAAACCTTTG
The DNA here is from genome assembly GCA_035045065.1 of Hirtodrosophila trivittata. Classification (NCBI taxonomy): domain Eukaryota; kingdom Metazoa; phylum Arthropoda; class Insecta; order Diptera; family Drosophilidae; genus Hirtodrosophila; species Hirtodrosophila trivittata. The sequence continues at coordinate 986,383 of JAWNNK010001446.1, read as the reverse complement.
TAACGCCTTTATAAAAAACCGTACCTATGCCAATTTTACATTGCTTAGGAACTTATAATAAGTATGTATTTTTGTACTAACTGTGGTCATATCTGCTTTTCCTGTCGGTAAACAAGAATGAAATGAATAAAAAATTGCAATTTTATGTACATGTATATATACAAAAATATGTATATTATTTATTTATATATGTTGAATAATTTTCTTTTACTTTTATTAAAAATAAAAAAATATAACGTTACAATTTCAACATTAAAAAAATTCTACAATTGGGTTTTTTATTTTACTAATTATAAATTGATAAAATCTTAAACCATTTTGAACTTAATTAGTTTCGTTTGAAAACTCGTATTCATGTTTCATGCAGTAATTTTCATCATCATCAAAGCAACCGTAAAATACCGAGGGCTGCAACTGACGTTGGTACTGTCAGTCGGAATCATTAATAGCTTTTTTTCTCTTTTTTGCGGCCTGCGTTACTTTATGTTTTGACCAATCCTCCTAAAAATGGTAATCATTGTGTAAACCAGTTTAGTAGCTTTTTAAATCTCGAGGATCACTTACCTCACTAGAGTTCTCATCAGATGAGTATATTGGTTTAACAACGTCGGAATTCTTTTTATTTCCAGCACTGTGATTGTTGGAGTCCTTTTTACCAACTGGTTGCTTCCGGCCACGCCCACTGCCACCACGGCGACCAACTGCAGTGGTTTCATCTTCTGCTGCCAATGCAAAAAGATCGCTAAACTGTTTCTGCTCGAAGAATGTACATAGGGTATAGTAAGCATTTAATTAGTATTTTATTTTTGATAATTAAAAATTTAAAATCCCTCTACCTTTGTGCTTTCATTGCTATGGGAGTACGCTGATTGCAGTGCTCGCTGCATCATATCATGAACATATAGACCTGTACCGGTACCATGCCTGCAGCTTCTTCTATAATGTTCCAGGTGGTTTAATACCTTCGCAAAGAAATAAATTAATTTAATAATTTATTTTTCATTAAATATCGTACTTGGCACTTACGTGATCAGCAGATGGAGTACCGCTGACAGCTGAACTACCTTTAGATGGTCGCTTCCGTTTGTTGGGCGATGAACTGGGGTATTTGGAGGTGAGAAGGGAAGCAATAATTTCGGAAAGTTTTTCCTCGCTACGCTGACACCAGAACCTGTTTAAATAGAAACATTAAAGGTAAGAATTGTGTTCACGTATTTATGGTAAACTATTTTATGTACCTCAAGGCAGATGTTACAAACGGATCTCCTCTGGTCTTCGCTTCTCTACTAAGCAGGAGACGAATTATTTCATTTGTTGGCTCTTCACTCTTCAAGAGCAGCAGCAAATAGCTCAGTGCTTCAGGATGACTGGTAGCTTCAAGTTCTGGAAGTAAATCCTTTAAAGGTAAAGAAAATTAGGTGACTGCATATGAAAATTATCTTAGATGGGAAGTGCTCCCTAAAGTCTCTAGAATATACAGTAAAAACCATGACGACTCAATACAAGCTTTTCTGCTAAGAAATTTACTGGAAGAAGGAATCATATCTCACCTGTATGGATTTTAAGGGTACATCATGTGCCTGAATAAGTTGCCATAGACATAACTGTTCATATGTCTCGTACTCCAAGCTCTCCCGGATGCAATCAATTAGACCGTCTTGCTTAAATATGGTTAGTTTGCCCTGGGCAATCGAATACATAATGTCACGAACGTTTCTTGCATCGATGCAGCGTAGAGTAATACGCAAAATATCCGAATTATTTATAGCTATTGTTTTGAACTCCCTGTATATATCAGGTAGTAGCCATAGGTATATCATAGTGTTCTCTTTTTCGAGTTGATCGAGATCCCGCACCAAACAAACACCGATCTTTTCATCCACAGATTCGCAGATTTGTCGATAAACCGCTGTCTTGAACTGATATGCTTGCTGTGCGTTCTTTCGCGTCTGCAACTTACAGTGAATTTTCATGAAGTAGAGGAGCAGATAGCCCGTTTCAGTTATACGCTCACATATCTCGGACAGTAGAGTTTGGAAGGGTTTTTTACTTTTTTCTTCGTTTTCGTAAAGAAATCGAAATAATCCGTAAAGTGGATAGCTTATACTTTTAGCTAAAAACTTCTCCTCTGTCTTGCTCTCTGAAAATACGTTATGTTGTGGCAATGTTTCACGAAGAATCAATACCGTATTTGAGATCACATAATTGAGCTGCGCTTCATCTAATGCTGAGGCAGGTATAGTTCGAAAGTCTTTCAAAAATGCCTCCCATGTAAAAGAGTTGCGTTTTATAACAAATGTCTCGAATGATTCGGATATCGCATCAGGCAACTCTACTTTTTCAGGCACCGGTTTTTCTTTAAGTCGCACCTGAAAATAGATTCACTTAAATTTCTGCTTTTTAAATTTTGACGTTGAATTTTACTAACCTTTGACAATGGCAAGTCATCATCATCATCGGTGTTTTCCTCGTTCTTTATACTTCTGCCCATATGTTCACCGTCTTCGTCACTGAATACAGCTTCGCTTTCACGCTCGATGCTTTCAGCCGGTGCAATAGGCATTTTGTTGTCGTCGTCAATAAGCGAAACGGTGCCACTACTAGCAATAAAAGTCCCTCCACCGTAATCCATGATCTCTGCAAATCCACGGGGCATAAACAATGAAGTAAAATGTTGCTTTAGGGGAATACATACCACCTTGCATCATTCGCTGATCAGCTTCCTTTTTAAATATGGGCGCCTGAATTGAATGTGTGGGTGGATACATCCCCTGTGGCATATTTGGAGCGGGCGAAACAAATTCTCTAAAACTTTCTCGAATTAAGTTTCGCAATTCCCTGTCCAACTTCGGTGACTCAAAAAGTGGTTGTATGTTTGGAATGACCTACAATTAAGACACAGTAAATCTTTCGCTATTATTATAAAATGCTTGTACTTACCTGTTTATCGAGAATCAATTTTAAAGAATTGTACACGCCCAACCTTATTCTATCCTCGCTTTTTACGTAAAAGTTCTTTGTAATTCGACACAGAAAATCTAGCAATGTACTGCTCACAAATGGATGATTTCGTATAGAGTGGTACATCACCAAAATGCCGGGCTCTATGTTCATTATATTATCTTTTGCTGGATCAAAAAACAGCCAATCATAAAACAGTGACAACTTGGCATTGGCAGAAGCTATTGGATTTGTGCATGATGAAATTAGCCAGCCAATGATTGCCCATCGTGGGATAATGTCAGAGCACAACATGTCATTTGTCGGATGAATAACGTTTATGATGAATCTAATCAGGTCAGATCGCAGACTGTGCGACTCCGGTGTAGAAAAGTATTTGTCCTGAAACCAATCTTGGTAGCGCTTCTGGTTGCCAAATTTAACATTCGATGCCAAAAAGTGCAACTTGCGCTCCATTTCTGGAAGCAAGCGACATTGGAGAAATCGCCGACTGGTGCGTATTTGTAGTAAATGCCAAATTCCGTTAAACGTTGGATGTAAGCTTTTCGGATTGGTTAGAATATCTCGCCATAAAAGTTCGAATTCCGGAATGCGTGCAACATTTTGCAATAACCTATGGAATTTACCATTAGTAAATACATTTTATGTTTTGTTCTTAGTACTTAAGATAGCTAATAAAAACAATGTTATAGCTGAGCAGTGAACTTACCTAACAAAATCTCTTCCCAATGGTATTATATCGTGGAAACGATCCCGTATCAATGAAATTGTAAATTTAACCTCTTTTTGACGTAGTGGTGTCAAGACAGGATTGGCATGGTCTTCGATGAGGCGAACGAAACTGTATACTGTTGACTGTACGAGGAAGGGATTCGCTTCCAGCCACGGCCTGTACTCTATGAAAATATCCAATAGGCTCTCAACAAGAAACAGGTTTTTATGAGATACATCTCCGCCCCCCGCTTGGCGCAAACAATTCCAGATCACATTCTCGACGCTGAGTACCTGATGCTTCACAAATTCTCGCAACACCCAAATCAGTTGCCTCCTGGCAGTATCCGTTAGTTTGGCGTACTTTTCAGCCACTAAAACTGTGAGGTTTGCAACAATTACACTCATGCCATCTCTAGAAACAAGAGTAATGTCCCGATATGTTTTGGGTGCCATTGCCGGATCAGTTAACATTATGTACAGGAAGCCGATGGAAATCTCTTCGTGCTGTTTTTCTTTGCACACATACTGTATAAGCATGTCGTGCATTTCCTTATCACTAAGACCCGTAATTTGTTGTTGCAGGTTAATGAACGACCGCTCGAATTTCTAAAAATGATAACATAAAGGAACACCATTGTTAATTGTATAAAACATGTTTGTGGGTATAAGGGTAAAAGCACCTCTTCGATTTCATCTTTACAGTCGACCGCCGTGCAGACAAACAATTTAGAGATGTGAGCTGCGCTCTTCTGTTGCTGTTGCTCCATTTGCTTGTGGTGTAGATACTTTGTTTGAGTATTGCTCTGTATCAACTGATATGGTTTTCAGTTTTTATTTAATTTCATAATCATGCAGAAACAGTAACTGAAATAATGGAAGGCTTAGTTTGTATAACAGCATTTAATAAACCATTACAATATCGCGTTTTCTGTTTTGGTTTGTAGACAGAAAAAATATGGTTGCCTAAAACAGGGCTGCCATCCTTTAATATTACCCCACCAGATAATGGCAGCCAGAGAGTTGCCAGACCTTGCGATAAAAGTGTGAGTTATTATCCGCAGTGTTTATTTATAAAATATAATAGAAATTTTTCATATTATGTATGAAACATACAATTTATAATAAATACATTTCATCTCGAATTTTCTTTACCAATGAAATCAAAACAATATACATAAATACTGCTCAACATAAACTAATTTGTACAGGCTCGGATAAAAACTTAAGTTATATGCACCAAGCGCTCCAAGCAAAAATATTGTGGATAAAAGCGCTATATCGATAAAAGACTCAAGCAAACAGCTGACAATTGTAATCAAGTTATTTTCTCTCGCAAATTGTGTATTACATTTTATATTAAAATAAAATTACTACAAGCTAAAGTTGACATTAACATTTCTGATATTGGGTATAGGCTGTGGTCAAAATACAGACCTAGGCAATTTCCTTTGGGACCTTTTTGCGACTCCGCACCGATGTATGTCACGATGACAATAACTTATATATCGTTCACCTCTAGGCTATTCGTAAACAACACGACACAGCTCTAGGAAAATTTTATATAAATTAAATATATATATATACATAGATACGTAGAGTATTGTGAAATTCAGCAAAAAATGGAAGAATTATTAAATGACGTGGTGCCTCCGGAGGACTTGGAGGTATGTATATATATATATATATATCTGAGTAGCTTAAGAATATATAAAAATTTCCTTTGTTGCAGAGATTTGAAAGAAAATACAACCACGAAATAGAGCTCGATGGAGCAGTTACAACAGAAACAAAATTCGAGTATGTACTCATAATACACTAATATTTAAATTGGCTATTTAATATTAAAAAATAATATTTTATATATGTATTTCGACATGTTAGATACGCATTCTGTTTGGTTCGCAGTCGATATACCAATGACATTCGAAAGGTGAGTCAGTATACATACATGATTGCAGTAAATGTACATGTTTGCAGACCTTTAACATATTTACATTTATATACACACAAATAAATACTTACAATGAATGTTTGCACTATAAAATAGGGCGTTATGATTTTGGAGGAGCTTGCACGTGTTCATCCGGAAGGAAGACGTGACTACATATATTATCTTGCCTTTGGAAATGCTCGCATTAAAAACTATACAGAAGGCTTAAAATATTGTAGAGCCTTTCTAGAGATAGAATCCAACGACCAAGTGCGCTCCTTAGAGGTAAGTCTTCTATAAATGTTTTGAATCATAAGTGAAGTTGTTGTGAATACTTTTGTTTTCTTTTATTGTAGGAATACATTAAAAAACAAAGCGACAAGGAGGTAGCCAAGGGTATTGCTGTTGCTGGAGGAGCTGCGCTCGTATTTGGTGGCCTGTTGGGGCTAGGATTTGCACTGGCTAGAAAGTAAAATATTAGATTATTGTAACCACATTAATTCCATCTCATCTATCCTGTTATCAATGACGTGATTTGTACATATATATATGGTTTAATTACGAATATATCATAATTTATAAAGTGCGTTTTAGTTGTAATTATTATTTAAAATTGAATGTATTAACTGTTGTTAAAATAATGTATCTTTACACTTTTCTTGTAGACCAAAGCGCGAAAAATAGTGAAAAATGGTCGTGATAAATAGAATTCTAATTCCCTCCCATCCACTTTCACGATGCGGACGTGGATCACATTGCAAATTGCGCCGATTTACCTGCATTAATCTTTGAATAATATTCCAATCTTTTTATTACGTTTATAGTTAAGAATCAATTGTTACTACAAACTATTATATATTATATTATATTTATTGTGATACGCTTAGTCGATCACCAAAGATGTAGTCTAATAAATCGTCAAATTGTTATTCTCAATGTTATCTAGCATTAAATTACATTCCACAAACGTTTCGTTTTTAATTTAATACATATGAATTTCATATTTTTGATCAGTTGAGCACTTGGCCAATTATCCAATCAGAGGTTATGTCTACAAAGAGTAAATCTTGCGTGCTGAAAAGTAAACACGATTTGCGTGACATTCAAAATTCGAATAACTACAATTAGTACAATTTCAGGTTTTATAATTTTCCTTTGATATTTAGAAGTTATCTGTATAGTCTATCAAAGGAAAGCTCAATAAAGTCTCAAATTTATGCACTTAGTCAGAACTTAGCTGGTTAGACCCGCTTTTATCTATTCTATGGAACAGGCTAGAGACAGCCCTGTGTAAAGACACAAAAAAAAAAAAAAAACAAAATAACTTAAGTAGAACTTCAAGTTCAATGACAAAACTGTATTTACGAAGTGATCTTTTTATACTATATAAATATCTTTGACTATAGTTTATACTTGTATTAATATCAATAAACCCACTTCGAAACTTATTCATAGCTACTCTTACAGAGCTAGCAGTTTCTTTTATAAATAATAACAACAATCTCTTAGTTTAAAAGCCTTTCATAATTATTTTTAATAATTAATTGAGTAGTTCAAGGAAGGAAGTTGTAAATAAATGCATCCGTTTCGATTAAATTTTTTTTAGTCACTATTAATAGTTGACAATTTCTTTCAGAGCAGCCAGACAGCGGTGCTTGTCGGGCAAGTAGAAGGGTTCAAATACATGGGGGAATGGTGTGTCCCAGCCAGTTACGCGCTTTACAGGCGCCTCCAAACGTAGGAAGCATTTTTCCTGTATGTAAGCCGCCAATTCAGCACCAAAGCCTTGTGTGAATGGTGCTTCGTGAGCAATCACCACGCGACCAGTCTTACTGGCAGACTTAAATAGAAAACAAAAATTTATAAATTTACATTTATCATTGATTATCAGAATTTTAAAGGTTTCTTACGTCGCAGACCGTCTTTGTATCCCATGGTAATATGGAAACGAGATCTATAACTTCACAATCAATGTCCATTTGTTTTTTCGCTAGATCTGCGACCTATGTAGAAGATTGTTTATCTCTGATGGCGATTTTATTAAATATTGTTACTTACCTCCAAAAGGACATGAACTTGAGTTCCCCAGCCGATAAGTGTGACATCTTTTCCTTTACGTAAGATGTCCGCTTTTTCTAAATCATCCTTGTAGGACACGGTGGGTACCTCTTCAACCGCAGCGCGATACAGAGTCTTTGGCTCAAAAACTATGCATGGGTTTGGATCACTTATGCATGCTAACAGAAGACCTTTCGCCTTAATAGGACCACGTGGAATCTAGAATTATACATAATTTTTCATTAACTAATTGTAAGATTCATTAACTTAAGTTTTTTTTACCACAACACGTAAGCCGGGCGTGTGAGCGAAATATGCTTCAGGACTCTGTGAGTGATACAGAGCACCATGCCCTACAGCGCCGCAAGGAACTCGGAAAGTTAGGGAACCACAGTCAAAAAGACCGCCACTTCGATAACGATATTTGGCAGCTTCATTTACAATCTGATCAAAGCTTGGGAAAATATAGTCAGCAAATTGAATTTCCGCTATGGCCGTTGAACCAGTGTTTGCCACACCGATCGCAAATCTGAAATATTAATAACAATGATAAAATTGGAAATATGAAGTATTGATGAAATACCAACCCAGCAATGCCTTGTTCGCACAGCGGCGTATTAAAAACACGTTCCTTTCCGTATTTATCCCGCAGATTGACGGAGCAACTATTTTAATATACTATTGTATAGTATGGACAATAATAAATAAAGCTTAAAATACTACCGAAAAACGCCACCAAATCCTACATCTTCACCGAATAATAATGCTGATTTATCTTCTTCAAGGGCCAAGTCCATTGCATTATTTATGGCTTGGAACATGTTCATTTTTTGCACAGCCCCAGAGCCATCGGAGAACTTAGTGGGATAATAAGTAAAATGCGATCGAGTCATACTGGGGTTGTTCGACTTTATTGCGCTGAGCACACCGCGGGCAAGAGTAGACACTTTCATGATTATTTCCTTAATTTATGGAAAGGATTCAAAATAAGGTAAAATGCTCTTATCACTGTTGCGCAACTAAGTTTGTATACACGTTTATGTGTGTGTAGAGTATCTGTGTAAATACACATGTTTGCATCGATCAGGTGGCATGAAGCTACCAGATCACCTATATTTCAAATAATGTGGATATTCCATTTTCTAATATTTATGTATGTAACTGTATGATAATAACTCTTCTTAAACATTATCTAATACAGATATATATCATTTTCCAGCAATATATTATCGTTTTAAGTTCTTCTTATATTGTATTCTCTTATATCGCCATTTAAAATCAACTATCGTTCCAAAATTATCGAATTGCTATTTGCATTAATCGATAACAAATATAATCAATTCTTATCTTAAAAGCGAAGTAAATAATTAAAACACAAATATTCGCTAATTTAATTTAATCGACTTTGGGAATTGGATTCACCCAAAAGATATGTCAAAAATAATAGAAATTCCGGTGCATATACAAAAGCTATTGACCATATTTAGAACAATTATACCAAAACTTAGTAATGGAAAATATAAAGGTCAATACGGCCGCATCGGTGTTGTCGGTGGATCTTTAGAATATACTGGAGCCCCATATTTTGCAGCAATAGCTGCAATGAAAGTAGGAGCAGATTTGTCACATGTTTTCTGCCACACCGAAGCAGCGACAGTTATTAAATCCTACAGCCCCGATTTGATTGTGCATCCTATGCTAGACCGTGAGGATGCCGTTGAACAAATCAAACCATGGCTCGACCGCTTGCACGTTGTTGTATGTTATTCTCATTTCATAAAGACTTGTTTAATGATTTAACATTTTGTTTCATTGGTCTTAGGTTATTGGTCCCGGCTTGGGTCGAGACGAGCGTATTCTTAAAACAGCCACAGATGTGATAAAGTTGTGCATAGAGATCGGTAAACCACTCATTATAGATGCAGATGGTCTATATATACTAAACAATAACATAGAGCTAGTATGTGGACAACGTAACGTAATACTCACGCCAAATGCTATTGAATTCGAAAGATTATTCGGAAAAGATTTTGTCAACGCACGCGAAAAGATGACACAGCTCGGAAATGGAGTTTTGGTCTTGGAGAAAGGTGCAAATGATAAGATTCATATACCGCACACTAACGAGGTATATGCTATGCCCAGTGGTGGATCAGGTCGTCGTTGTGGTGGTCAGGGAGATCTGTTGAGTGGATCTCTGGCAACATTCTTTTATTGGGCATTGCAGTCCAATCAACCCAATCCTGCCTATTTAGCTGCTTGTGCCTCAAGCTATTTTGTGAAAAAAATTAATTATGCTGCGTTTCAAAGACTTGGACGTAGTCTGGTGGCCAGTGATATGATAACTGAGATTGCGTCTGTCTTTAAAAATGAATTTGAAACCCCGAATCATGAAAAATAGGTACTCATTGAGCAATATAAATATAACTTTTGATATCTATTAGCAATACGTTGTTACAACTGGTGTAGTAGATACTAATATGTTTTTATGAGCAAAGGACAATTCGTTTAGCTCGTATAAATGTGTTGCATTCTCCTTTTAAGTCTTATATTGTTCTTATATATAACCAGCTTTATCCTTTGCGGTTTGCCCTTTTGCTGTAATGGATGTGTTTATTAGTTTGGTGCCAATGGTAATGTAAAATTACATATATATATTATTAGATATTTTGCCCTTTTGGCTACAAATTTCTAAAATTATCCTTAAAATAAATTCGAATTCTTTTTTTTGTTGTAGTACATATATATATATTCCTAACTCAGAGACAAAATGAATTGAAAGACTAAACTAATCGAAGACTTATATATATTAACCAAAATAGATAGGATCGAAATTTTGTAAATCTCTGTAACACGCAGAAGATGATCAACGGCCATATTTATTACAGACTGCAATCTTTTTCTAGCTGTGATGTAATCCCCTTGCACAGAGTTATTAAAGCAATAAACAACTACATACAGCATCTAAAATTGATTTGTAACTGTTTAATTCCTTACATGAAATATATCATCGAATATAATCAACTTAATTGAACACAAATGGCATGATACGGACTTATGTACATTTTGTGTTTATGTATTCACAATGCACGTTTTTGTAGATACGTTCCCATAAAAACTTGAATCGTATAAAGATGCCTTATGCAACTCCAAAATTGGAGAGTTATACAACTTTGCTTATCAAACTAATTATCACGATCATAGTATCACCTACCCCCAATTAATGCAACTATATTTGAAAAAGATTTCACACGCGTGTAACTACTTTTTGTTTCACTGTTCATTGGCATTTGAGTGACCAGTCTTAGGATTAGGATGGGTTTATACCGCTTTTAGTATTTTTATTGGTATGTCTTTGGTGTATATTAGTGCTTTTGTACTAACTCAGGTTTTATTCGGTCAATTTTAGATTTTTATCATTATTAGTGTTTTCCCCACCTAAGCAATAACAATGCAAATATCTTGAAGTGTTTTAATATTGCATATACTGCACAAATGAAATTAGCTCAATGAATTGGATAAATGATTCCAACACGTAAACGAATTTTATTATTAGTATGTTTAATTGTTATACTTATACTGTTACTGCGGATTATACTCCCCAACAATCCATTACCGGAATTAAAGGTAAGTGAATAAATGTATCTTCCCCCTTATTTGCTTATGTATTACAAATGATTGTAACAGTGAATGTTGAATGTTACAATTATTGTACACGTGTACATACATCTGTATTTATTATTTTGATAGTAGTTTTTGTTTTGAGCGCATTGGTACCATGATAAAAAAAATTGATAGCAAATAAGTTTGATTTTGGTTGGTAACGACGATGAGGCTGTTTGCATTCTTGTTTATTAATGATTATGTCTTTGTGAGTACAAATATATAAAGCGAAGTCAGATCTAGCCGAGTTGGCCCACTCTTAAAAAGTTTTAATAATGGCTATAGAGGAATTTTTGAATGCGTCAGCAAGTAAATACAAATGCTTTCTTATTTAATCGCTTTTAATTGAAATTGTGTTTTCTTTAGGAGGAAGCAAGTCCCCAAAAGGCTTCAGGAACGCCACTGCCTGTATTGGTTATGGTATTTTACGAGGCTCTTTGTCCAGACTCAAAATACTTTATAACTAAGCAACTTTTGCCAGCATATAAAGCAGCTGCGCCCATTATGGAGGTGCAGCTGGTGCCTTATGGCAAGGTAAGAAGATAAAATTTAAATTCACTATCTGAATGATAACGTGTATGTTATATGTTATGTATAAATTTTAAGGCACACACGAAGACAGACAAAGATGGTAAACTTATTTTTGACTGCCAGCACGGTGTAACAGAATGTCAAGCGAACATTTACCATGCATGCGTGGCAGAGATTGTTGATGATCCACTAATTCGCTTGGAAGTAGTGACCTGTATGATACGAGACAATCGAATACCTAAAGAGGCTATGCATAAGGTTCGTATGTTTATCCCATACTTCTTTGTCTTCTACAAGCGTTTAATACATTTTTTAAATTTATTTTGCAGTGTTCTAAACAACATAACGTTGAGAATATTGATCTGATTCAAAAGTGTTTCGATAGCGACCACGGCTCTGAGTTGATGAAACTGAATGGCGACGCGACTCATGCACTACGCCCGCCGGTTACATTCATACCAACAATCACATTAGATGGCTCACAGGGCAGACAGGCAACTATTTTGAAGGATTTACTTGGCGAGATATGCAAAGCAGCTGGTGGCACAAAGCAAGCTGAGCAAATTTGCAAAACATCCTAGAAACATGAAAGCTAAGTGTAATTTTTGTAATGAACCATTGTTAAAAATAAATATTAATTTTTCATATTGACAAATGTTGTTTGTAAAAAAAATAATAAAAAATATGTACTATTGCCATGTATACATGTATATATCATTGATATTAGATGTAAATATAGAAAAGTACATATAATTCGTATCAAGAAATCAATTTATAATGTTATCACAAGCTTATACTAGAGCTGTTGATGTGTACAACAATGTCCGCACTTTGGGAATCGTCATTAGCACCAGATGTGCGTTTTACGGGCACATTTTCATCGACAGGACATTCGTTCAAAATGCAAATAGTAAAACGTTTTATAAGGCAGCTTTTCGCATCACAAAGATTTAGAGAAAATTCAATCGATAGACCATTTTCATCAGTTTTGTTATTTTGTCCTTGTAGAATACTATCCACATGCTTCATTTTAATACTGCATTTTCCCTCAGACAGAACTCCACTTGTTTCTTTAAGTTTCAAAGCAGGATTAATAGTTTTTATAGTCCATTTTTGTGGGGCATCGCTCGTAAATTTAAGATCTGACGAAATCTTAATGCAAAAATTGATATTGCACTTCTTGTGTTTGAACAAGGGTATAACCTTAACCAGCTGGTCATCGTTTGCTTTTGAAGCACTGGGAGATGAGTCTGTTTCGCTGATTGAAGAAACTTGATTGAAGTCCAGGGAGAATCGACGTGCAGTATACGTAACCAAGTCAACTATCTGAATTATGTGATTATTTGTATCAGCCACTAGAAGGTTTAAACCACTAGCATCCACACAAATGCCAGCAGGTTCTTTCAATTCTAGAACGTTGCCGTTCTCATTCTTTATAACCAAGGTTGATATAACATTGGTTTCCGTATCAATTACTTTGATTTTGTGGTTATATGTGTCAGCTACATAGACCTTGTGATCGATATGGTTAAAGGCTACGCCCAATGGATGCTGAAGCTTGGCGTTGTACAGTTTACCATCTTCGTCTCCAAAAGCAAAAAGATTCTGGAAAGTGTGGATTAATATAAAAGAGTTAACTGTGAAAGATTTTTAATAAATTTAGTTGAATGCAACTTACCAACGGATTGCGATCACCTCCAACGACTGGCATGACTTTTCCATCAACCATCGAAACCTTGCGTACACTAGAGCTTTCGCTGTCGGCTATAAAAAGGTAGTCCATGGACATGGTCACACCGGAGGGTTGCGCAAAGGCTGCGTTTTGCGGATAGGAATTGTTGCGATTCTCTTCGAGACCGTTTCCAACCAACGACACACAACAACGAGGTTCAAACTTGCGAAACTTCCACCAAATAATACCCTCAGGAAAATAACCCCAAATCTGATGAGTTCCAGCCATAGATATCAGCACAATCTTTTTTTCAGGCACATTAAGTTCATCCAGGTGGAAAGACATATCCATGTCACGAGTACGGAAGACGGCCACATCCCACGGGGATGATAGCGGCTGCAGCGGTCCCACTTTTCCCCCTGTTCGATCGTTGCCTTGATGTCCAGTTCCAGCAAGTGTTTCCACAACTTCAGACTTCAGGGATATTTGTCGAAGAGCATGATTGTCGGTATCAGCAACAATCAGCGTATCTTCATCAAGAAATGTTACTCCCTGAGGATTATTAAAGCGCGCTGTTGATAAATTGCCATCTACAAAGCCGGCCTCAAGACCTCCAATCTTATACTCGACGACTCCTGAGGTTGCTACGACTACTATGCGGTTGTTACCAGCATCAGCTATAGCATAACGATCCAAGATTCGAGCAATTTTTGCTGGGAAGCGAAGATTAGACGCGGGTTGCAGATCTGTCGACAGTTTTAGCGGCAAGCTCACATTCTCAATTTTTTGCTGGCGACCAAAGTACGATAACGCCGCACCAACAAAGTCTTGAAGAAACTCGCTATGACCTTCACCCATTAACAACAACATTGGCATGCCGTTCGGGTTGAGCACCAAAAGCGATGGCCAGCATCGTATGCTCAGATCCCGCCATAATGCTGATTTTGAATCGTTAACTATAGGATGCTTTATTCCGTAGCGCTGTGCCGCCGAAAGAATGTTCGCTGCAGTGCGTTCGTTCTCAAATTTGGGACTATGTACGCCCACAACAACAAGGCCACTCTCAATGGGATATCTCTCTTCTAGAGCTCGTAGCTCTGGCAACACATGCATGCAGTTAATGCAGCAGTATGTGAAAAAGTCCAAAACAACTACCTTGCCCCGTAATGCAGCAAGTGATAATGGTCGACTGACATTAAACCAATCCAGATCTATATACAGGTACAATATTCATTTAGTATTCATAGCCAAATATATTTCTTCGCACTTACCTGACTCGAATTCAAATTGCATGGACTTCACCTTCGCAATGGAATTATCGTTTCCATCCCATCGTCCGAAAAAGTCTTCAAATATTTTCGTTTTATTTGTATCGCTATTGCGGTAGCTTTGCTGTAGCTCCTCAGTTATATATGTAACAATATCAATTGCAGACAGATCCTCTGTAGAATCCATATTTGGGTTTCTTAATTCCAACACAAGTGACAAATAATGTTTTAATAAATAAACTGATACATCTATATAATGTTATCGATATATAAGTATGCACTAGTAGGGTGTTTACACCAAAAGTCGCAAGTTCCGGCAAAAAGTCTTCACACTGATAAAAGCCCCTATCAACAGTAAACAATCAAAACAAGGCCAGCTCTGGGTAAACAGTTTTTTTGCTTGCTTTATTAATATTTAATTTATTATTCTATTTGTTATTATTATTGAGAGTTTTTAGCAGTGGCTGATTTTGTAAGTTGCTAATGACCTGGGCTCAAATTCAACTACCTATAGAAACTTTTGCTCGAGACCTTTTTCAACTCTGGTGTAAGCGTTCATAGCACAAATATGCCCATATCTCTAGTTCTATCGATAGTGTCAAGATTGACAAATGCAGATATTAATTATTTTTGTTTTCTAAATTTTTGTACACAGAACAAAAGATTAGAATCTTTTGTGGTTTGCATATTACGAAAATGTGTTCTGTATCATTATTAACTGTTTTTATTAAGTTACGTCTTGTATGTGGATTTATACAATTTATGTATACAATTTGGATTAGAAAAAATAATATATTCGACAGAAATTGTGCTTATCGAAAAGTATGATCGAGTTAATTAATAGTTTTTTGAGATCACCTAAACGTTTCTGCAATTACAATAAAGAACTTTAGTAAATGTAACAATCAATTTGATTAATTGGTATTTTTGTGTCGCGTTTTTTGTATTTTTCGGACTACCGCTTGTGGTCACACTTCGGTAATTATAACATACATATGTATATAGCGCATAGCACAGGCTGGCATATTGCTTCTTGTGGCTTTACGTGTGCCAACAAATCGTCGCTCGAACGGGATTTGGTTAAAAAACACAATTTAATTCCTAAACACTACGAACTAAAATCACAACAAATACGTATTATGGAAAAGAGTGAACAGTGCTTAAAACAATGTCATAATCGGACTAAAGTGTCAAATAAAAATATTATTAACGACAGCTCGATTCTGCGAATGCCGCGTGTGAAAGATGGAAAATCAATTGCACATCAAAAACTATGTGTCACATTGGAGGCTTCCAAAACATCAAAGACCATCTACCTTGCCTTCCTAATTACTATTCTTGCAATCGGTAACTGTATACAATTGGCTCTGGCCTCTGAGGCAGATCAACTTTCTGGCAATAGTGACCAAGTCGCACCAAATTCATCATACACCGCACAGAAACCAGAGGGAAAGAGCAGTAAAGCATCAGAAACACCATTGAGGCAAGTTTTTAGCTTGAAGCTTTAATCTAAATAACTACATACTTACTGTGCTTATATAAAATCGGGAATTTTTGGAATAAATAACAAGCATCCTTATTTAACAAATAAATTTCATCTCCATCAATATAATTTCCAAATAATTTAAAATAATAATTTTAATCTACGTAACAGTTTTGTCCAATTTCCGGATTGGACTTCTACAATATTTTTCTATATTTTTTTAACTTAGCCAGAACGTTGTTTCGATTTATTAAAAAGTCAAAAGCCATAAAAAACCTTTAAATAAAATATCACGCAAATAGAGCAGTTCCCAAACGATTTGGGTCAAATTTTTTTTTTAGCAGAATAGTCTAACATTTTTTTTAATAAAATCAAGTGCTCGACGGTGAGTTACCCTAAACACAGTTCAAATATTCGATGCACTACAGTTGTTCTTTTTTTCTATTCTATTTTTCGTGTATGTTATATATAAACAAATACCGTACATCAAGAGAAAACTTACTTCAAGACTGTAGCTTTTAAATTGTACCTATAATAGTTTTTATTTTAATGTCGAACGACGGGTTAGATAAATCAAAATTATAAACATATTTTCTAATACCTAATTTGAAATGGCAATTTAAACCATTCAAACATGAATACAAGTCAAACAAAGCTATATATATATATAGTTGGCAATTATGTATTAACATATTTTTTTCTGTAGTCTTTGTCCTCAACTTCTCAACATCTATGGTATACCCTGGCCTAAGATTTAAATTCAAACCCCGTTTCTCCGTCGAGCAAATGACTCGGCCATTTGTATAACTCATCGTCTACGGGGACGACACAACCAAACTTAATCACCGCAAGTTTATAAATATTAATTACAGTTGCAAACAAACGTTTTGTAGCAATTGAACACAACTAAACATGATGTTATTAAAAGTTCTCGAAAAGGAAATACCCTGTACCTGTACCTACGTGTAAAGTACACTAAAGAAAAACTAAACTAATACCAGCCAAACATATATGGCCTCTTTAGAGTCAAAAATAATTTTGTCTGTCTGTTGCATAGCTTTGCACAACTTTATGATACACTTTTTAGATAGCTACTTGGCATAATTAGAAAAGCTGGCCTCGGCTTGGAAAGTTCATATTGAACTCCCTTGAAAAAATTATGTATCATTCAACTCGCCTGAAATAAATAAAACCAGATAAACTTTAAATGATTAAGCTGTAAATGATATTATTATATGAAACTCGTCAGATTTACTGTATGAATCCAAGAATTGCTCATATAAAAACATTCAAATAAATACATTTTTTCTCTCTTAATATATGATACAGTTTCAAAAGAAATATATGTATCATACATATACATAAAAACATATGTACACGAATGGCCAAAAAACGGACACATCTAAAAGTGAACAGTTTTGTATATGGTTTGTTGCGATGGTTTGTAATTTATGTTAAATTCGTGTTGTTTACATATCCAGATTAATATTAAATTACTTTTTCAATTCTAAGTTGTATAAGACGGTTTTCCAGCAAAACTCTTTTAAGATCGCATAACATTTTCGTTGTTTTGCCAAAGATCGTTCTTATTAGTGGAATAAGTTTCTTGACGCAGTAATATTCTATTGATTTCAAATCGGTTAATTTCATTATTATATACTTCTTTATTATATTTTGAAGGGAGATTTGTTATTCATTATTATAAGTACAATGGGAATAAAATGCATTTATGAATTTTATTTGTTTATCACAGACCTCAACTCATATTGTATTAAAGTCAATGGCACCATTTCTATTCCACTATATATGTATATATATGTGGCAATTCTCGATTAACGCAGGCAAATCCTCGCTTTACGCAACACCAGAACTCTAATTTTTTGTGAAGCACAGTATAACTTGTTGTTGTTACCACAGTTTTTCACAGTAACAGGCGCAGTCTTAGCGTTTTTTATAAGTTGATTTAACCGAGCTCGTACTCTATATATATAAATTATCCATATGTATATGGTTTGTGTATGGATTTTTATTTATTCTGGTCTTCCACAAGTAAGTGTACAAATTTACTCACATGTGTTTAATTAATTTTCATACAGTTTTATTGCACTTTAAAGTTTGCATGTGTTTATTAACACTTCAGAAATTATATCAAGATAAGACATTGATCTTCTTAAAAACAACATATTGTAAAGATATGTATGAAAAAATGTATACATGTACATATATACAGATAAAGTTACATATGTGCCCAATAAATGTACAAACATACAATCATAAATACATATTATAACAAATATAATGCTTTTAAAAAAAAAAAAGACTCATATATATACATATATAATAACTTGCTCTCTGCCATCATAATTTCAATTCTCAGTTCCCTATCATGCTTAAATGTCGGTAGCCTACCGATAATTCTATTTATTCTGTAATTCTCTGAAAGCTGATTCAGACTCAGTTTCTTGCTGTTATCGTTTAATGTTTATCAACGCACAATGTACACTCATACATATGTACATACACATGTATACACGTATACATCCATATATTCACATAGTCTTACTATGATCTGCAAATGTGTGCATTTTGTTTGTTTTTAGATTTGTGCCTAAATTAGTTGACTTGTTGCTTTCATTATAAATCTTAGAAATCAGAATTTTGCCCAAGTAAAAATTGAATACATTGAGGTCAAAAAATATTGTAGTTATATATGTACGTATGTATGTAGGAAAAAGATAAACGTATGTGTGAATAGAGAGCATAATTTGTGGCTATACATACATACCTTCACACTTAAATAAAGATCGTATACGCATATATGTATATAAGTCTACACGCAAATACATAAATACATACATATATGCAGACGTACGCATATTCATACACACATATTTATGTATGGATCTAATTTGTTTTGGCTGCCAATTCTATTTATAATTACTTTTGAGTATGCAAAAACATCACCATTCGTTGCTTATATATATGTATATGTATATCGTCATGTACATATGAATTTATGTATATGTAGTTATGTATATTTGTATTTTATACCAAATAAAAAGCGAGACATCGCGTCAGAACAATTTTTTTTCTTTTCGTTTTTTGGTTAAATGCAGTTGTGTTATACAATTTGATGATGATATTTATTAAAATCTACCGGTCCACCACAATCTGCCTCAGCCCGCAGCCCCTTGCCAACGACTTTAAAACTGCAAATAACCGCAAACAATTTCACTAATGACTCATTGCGCTCTCATTCTTAGACATTGCCACTCTTGCCGCCAGGCACGTTTAAGTTTGAGCTAACAAACTTAGTACACATGCATATACATATGCATAAGCATACATACGAAAAGATACTCATACTCATAATACAGGTGCAGAAACATACGTACGTACTTATTGCGAAGCCGCACCAAAATCAATACACGTACATATAGACTGTGATGATATTTTGAAAATCGCCAAACACAACAATATTGCGGGATGGTGGCGGTAAATTCTAATTTTCGTTTCGCCGTACAATCCGAATGAAACTGGATTTAGTCAGTATAAACGAGGATTTTTTTTTTTATTGTTTTCTGATTGTGTTTTCGCGTCTCCACATTCCCTCTCCACATTCGCTCTCCACATTCCCTCTCCACATTCCCTCTCCATATTCCCTCTCCACATTCCCTCTCCACATTATTACCCATATTATTAATGACTTCTTTGTGGCTCAGAAATACTATATGTTAAAGTATGTATGTACATATCACAAATATTTACTTACTCACATACATATGTATGTATCTGGGGAAGCGAACCCAATTTGATACGAGCCAGCAGTTCAATTAGATAATTTAATTTTCGTAGATCTCAGGGCTCAGAGATTTGACCACAATATTATGACAACAATTTGAGATACAAATTAATTGAAGTAATTGGATTGAAGATGCTCACATTCATACATATATACAGATGTGTCTGCGTGCGCTGTGAAGATTTTGATTATTTGTGAATTCTAAAAAAAAAGCTTAAATTGTTTCAACTTGTTTTGTATACAGATCACCCAGTCGTTTCTCATGCGTAATACAGTGCGCCCCCGATTAACACAACCAGTTAACGCAGTTAACGCAAGTCAACTGTAAAGGGAACACTCGCATTTTTAACTGATTACTGTGAATATAGAAATATTATATTCTCTTCAATGTAATACTAATGTAATAATAATGTATACTACTACTACTTCTAATTCTTGCTTCTTATTTTCCAAATATAAACAACAGTAGTGCTTTTGGCATATTCTGTAAATTGTTTAATTATAAAAAAAAAGCTTCAACTTTTTTGATGGACGCTAGAAGGCTTTACCTGATTCTGTCATGACATTAAATAAACAACACTTTTTTATATACCCTGTATACATTAAAAGTGTATCAAAAGGTTGTTGTTTTCTGTATTTTATATTGTATAAAAATAAAATATATAATTCATAGAAGAATCTTCAGACCTTGAATCGCTCTTAACATATCGATTAATGCTCAAGTTGTGTACTTGATGAATGAGATACATTTTTTACGTTATATTATTTATATTTTGATAATACATTTTAAGTTGATAAGAACCTTTTGGGTTATGACGCAAGCCTAAAATATATAAATTTTTGTTCCACCTACGAAACGGGGTCGGTAAAAATAGAATATATGAATTTAATCAAGGGCCCACATGAAACCTTGAAGCGCTCCTGTACACTTGAGCATACATGAACATCGTTTTATGCTCTGGTTTTGTACTCGATCGAATGAGATATACGATTCTTTATTATTTTCTTGATGTTAACTCTGATAAGTAACAAGAGCTTGTTGGCTATGACGCAAGCCTAAAACTTATCGCTGCTGTAAATAAGATTATCTGTCCTTCATGCGGCTCTATTTAGTATATTCCGGTTAGATCCTGCTGCCTGTTGCTAGTTTATCAGAAACCATGTCTCTCAAGTGCTCTTTTGATTTGATGACTAAAATGACGTAGGCAACTAATCTTCTTATCTCTAAGAAATAGAGCTTGCATAATAGTTAAGTGAGTATTGACTTCGTCACAATCTTCTGCAATCAGCATAAACAACTACCGGCTAGAAAAGCCAAATTGTAAATTTGATGAATCCCGATAAAAGGAAGAATTACAATCGCGAATCCAAAACTGATAGACTTGAATATAACTAATTAATATGTGCATACATATATACTATACATATATATCTACTTTTCCAATATTCTCTATAGTAGGAAAAGCAAATTTCACTAGAGTTCATGTTCGTACTCTTAGTTTTAATCTAATTAGCTTCCACTCTCTACTTAATTTACATTTTTCAAGGCACAGGAGACATAGTCATGCGTTACCTTATGCTAAAGTGTACTATATTATACTTAGTTGAGTCCTGTATATAATAGCTAAAATTAGTTTCAGGATACCAAAACTCATCCGTTTGCTCCCTGTTTGAAGTTAATAAGACTCAGTAAGCTTTAAATAATTAAGCTGTAAATGATATTATGTGAAACTCATCAGAGTAATTTTATGACTAGATGGGCGAATAGACCAATTTAGGCAACTCGTCAGGGGGTCTTGAGTTCAACTTCCAGTTAGGATGTGGATGTTGTGTGTTGCCTAAGCCGAAGTTCTTCTTAGGCGTTCGTGTATTGATTTTCTATTTCATAGAAACTCATAACAAATAAAAACAAATAACATTGTTGTAGTTGAGTGTATCCGACTACAAAGATCTCTCTACCCAGGTGCGATATACCCTTACTTATACTCCTAATGAGCTCCGCAAACATATTCATATACATAACGTTAATAGCAATTTTTAATGAATTAAATATTATTATTATATTATATTTTCCGATTGCATAGAATGTATATAATTTTGACTAACGCTTCAATTTGAGAAACTATAAATTCTAGAGACATATATAGTCTTGAATATGCTGAACATTTTAGGGAGGAGGTTCGGACATTCATTGGCCGAAGATAGAAGATATTTAAATAACTATTTACCTTTGAACAGAAGTGCTTATGGTATCAAAAAAAGTCAATTAAATAATAACAATGAGTAATATTTAATTTATTAGCAATTTACGAATTTATGGATTGCGCCTGGAAGATAGTGGCGCAGAGTTCAATGATGGAGTACCTAGTGTACAGGCTGATACAGAGACGATAGTACGAATTTTTGGCATTGGCATAACGAATAAGACCGTTATTGCGTTTACAGTTGAGTCAAATGAATATCGAGGATCATGTCAGCTTCCGCATACTGACATCTTTGAGCCAATTGATGGCTCTGTGGATGAGTTCTCAGCTTTATATAAGATAAAGAGTAAGCCCACAGACAATAAAATGTATATTTGTGCTAAAATTAAGGATGGACTTGTAAGTACTAACTCTTAAAATATTGGATAAACTCGATTTACCACTAAAGTACTTTTATCTCCATACAGAACATCACAGCAGCTGGCAACAACCCAATGGAACATCAAGGCAATACTGTACGGACAATGCTACTAACCCATAAACCCCTTTTACCCCTTTGGGTGGCGATATTAGTCATTGTAACTTGCCTCGGTTTCTCGGCTTTGTTCTCGGGTCTCAACTTGGGATTGATGTCTATGGATCGTACCGAATTAAAAGTATGCAGCATATTTACACACACACACACACATATATATATATATATATATATATATTCTTTATATCTTTGGTATAATTTTTTCTTTTAGATATTAAGGAATACTGGTACGCCAAAAGAAAGAGTCTATGCTGCGAAAATTGCACCTGTAAGAGATCAAGGTAATTATCTGTTGTGCAGTATTCTCTTGGGTAATGTGTTGGTTAACTCCACCTTTACCATTCTGCTGGATGGTTTGACCTCTGGACTCTTTGCTGTCGTGTTCTCTACACTGGCCATCGTGCTCTTCGGTGAAATAACACCTCAGGTATGTTATTGGTGACATAGAATGAGTTTGCTTCTGTAAGCGTTTTACGATCAATCAAAGTATTTAGGTTTAGATACAAAGCATTGTACTTTCTCAGCAGGTTCCAATTTAATTTACTGGTTATCTATTTTTATTGTGTTCGTCATATGCATCGTTATTCAAATCACCTGGTTTTTAGTCTTTTGTTTCTTATGCTAGTGAAGAAACAGTAGCCCCTTTATAGATAGCACTACTCGTAGTTACTTTCGGACTCAAGGATTCTATAGTCTTAACGCGATTAGTATATCCTCAGTTGAATACAATACTTTGACCTTGATTGCACGGTTACAAAAGAAAACTCTTTAATTTTCAACCAAAATCCTAAGCCAAACAATTGAGATATCCTTATATCCTTTTAATGCCATATTTGTTTACAGGCCGTCTGTTCACGACATGGCTTAGCTATTGGAGCCAAAACGATATTGATAACAAAAACAGTTATGGCCATAACTGCGCCGTTATCGTATCCAATATCTCGGATCCTGGATTACCTGTTAGGTGAAGAGATTGGCAATGTGTTCAATCGTGAGCGTCTAAAGGAACTTGTTCGTGTAAGTAAATTACAAGCCTACGTTGAAGGTCCTCATGTTAGGGTAATAATAATTATTTTGTTTTTTAGGTTACCAATGATGTGAATGATTTGGATAAGAACGAAGTGAACATTATCTCGGGTGCATTGGAGCTGCGTAAGAAAACAGTTGCTGATATTATGACACATATCAATGATGCATATATGTTATCACTGGATTCCGTGCTCGACTTTGAGACCGTGTCAGATATTATGAACTCGGGCTATTCTCGTATTCCGGTATACGATGGGGATAGGAAAAACATTGTTACTTTGTTGTATATTAAGGATTTGGCATTTGTTGACACCGATGATAATACCCCCTTGAAGACACTCTGTGAATTTTATCAAAATCCAGTTCATTTCGTTTTCGAGGATTACACTTTAGATATTATGTTCAATCAGTTCAAGGAAGGTACCATAGGTCACATAGCTTTCGTACACCGCGTCAACAATGAGGGCGACGGTGATCCGTTCTATGAAACCGTTGGTCTTGTCACACTGGAAGATGTCATTGAGGAGCTTATTCAAGCGGAAATCGTTGATGAAACCGATGTGTTTGTCGATAATCGCACAAAAACCCGTCGTAATCGTTATAAGAAGGCTGACTTTTCAGCGTTCGCCGAACGTCGTGAAGCTCAAAGCGTGCGGATTTCTCCTCAATTAACACTGGCAACATTCCAGTACTTAAGTACAGGTAATTCATTTTTTAAATAATTATTTTTTTTACTAAAAAAATTAAAATTGAGTTTGTTTTTTAACTTCTTACAATAGCTGTTGATGCGTTTAAGAAAGATGTTATTTCGGAACCGATTTTGCGGCGATTACTTAATCAAGATGTTTTCCACAATATTAAATCCAAAGGGAAAAATAAGGATGATCCCAGCCTGTTCATATTTACGCAGGGTAAAGCTGTTGACTTCTTTGTACTTATATTAGAGGGACGTGTAGAGGTGACAATTGGCAAGGAGGGCCTCCTTTTTGAAAGTGGGCCATTTACTTATTTTGGAACACAAGCATTGGTACAAAATGTAGTTATTGGTAAGTTAAATCAGTTACCGTTAACAATATAAAATATCATTTACTATTTACATTTTGTTCGAACAGATTCTCCGTCACAGATGGGATCGATGCAATCTTTAAATATGGATTCGAAAATTAAACAAACTTTCGTTCCTGATTACTCTGTACGTGCTAGTGGCGATGTGATATATATAGCAATTAAACGTAGTCTGTACCTTACTGCAAAAAAAGCCACTTTGTTGGAGAAGAGTCGCAAATCGGGCACATTCTCAGCGGAAACATTTGATGACGAAGTTGAACGTCTGCTGCACTCTATAACTGAAGATGAGAGGCCGAGACTGCTCGCAGCCAGTCAAAGTGCAAGGCGCCTTTCTAAACCGAATCGCAGTGTAACATCGTCGCCTACAAACAATGATTTATCCCATGATGATAAAAGTAACAGTCCTACTGGTCACAATCAAACTGGTCACAAAATTGGACCAGAGCATACGGAGGACGCATCGTTGAGTAGTCTGGTTACATCGGATGTAGCAGGCGATCTTCAAAACGGAGAAAATGACGACAGGGATGGAACAGCGGCTTCCACACCGCTACTGCCAAAGCCAGAGGAAAGTAACGACTCCAGGCAAAATAAGCCTCAATAACGACAGTCTTCGGATCACCCATTACAATAAGACCTAGTTGCCGCAATTCAAATTTTTCATATGAATCACTCACAATTGTTCTATTGCAAATTCCCAACAAATGCTTGCTTATTTCCTTAAATATTGTTATTGCTATATATATATTTTTGTGTTTGATTATCTACTTCAACTTAGTTACGTTTTTTTTTTCATTTCCTAAAAGTAAATAAGTGTCTTATGTATAGTTTCACTTTGAACGATATAAATATGTTAATACTTTAATGGCATCTTTAGCTAAATGTCATAAACAAACAAGATGCCTCAGCACACGCTTGTGACTCTGCCTTGAGATTTATCGAATCCTGAAATTATACACACACACATAAAAAACACATATATTACCTCATAAAATACGTACTTAAGAAGAGAAATTAGCAATCACCCTGTCCCTTCTATATTTCTACTTCCAAACAATCAATATATAAATTAAAATGTATATGATACCCCAGCATTAGTTAGTATTTCTTGTTGAAAATAATGTTTATTGCTCAGCATAACTCACCATATAGTACATCTTACAACTTTAATGTTATAGTTTTCACTGAAATGTTTGTCTATGAAATGTGTTAAATTTAGTATCAAGATTCTTATAATTTTATACACCTATGCACGAGTTTCGTTTTGGCTGTTGTTCAATGTTTACGTTTTACAAAAAAAAAAAAAAATCAAGAAAAAAAATGCATATAGTATCTAATCGTATGTCCAATATCCCACTTCATATAGCCTAACTGTATTACTCGAGAGGTTCAAAACTTCTCATTTGTTGTTCATTTAACTAAAAGATGTTAATTAGTAGTTTATGATGTCTCAAATTGAAAAGTATATATGTATATATTTATATATACCCATGTTAACTTAGATTAAAACAACATACCTACAATTACACTACAAACAAATACAATACACAAATGTACAAGCAGCGTAAATTGGTTTTTATATACAAGCAGAAGTATGTCCATCGCATTTGTGAGTGACGCTTGGTGATTGTTCCGACCAGCGTTGGCAATAGGTGAATTACCTTAAAAGATTCTTTGAAAGAACCTACATACATATAATGAATAACGTGTTTGCAATAAATTATACATTTTATAGAGTACTATATTAAAGAATTAAAGATCAATGGCAATAGAGATAATTTGTTACTTCCTTATATTTACAACATATATATTCGTATATAAAATGTACAAGATTTTTGAAAATATATTTATTGGAAATTTATTTTTATGTTACATTTGGGCAATATTTGCAGGTAATTTGCACAAAGTGTACAATCAAATTTGATGACTGAGGTCTACCTGGTGCAAGTGCTGGTCTTCAACCTGGTTATAGTTACAGATATATCCTATATGGCCTGTAAACCAATTACATATGTTATAATATTTTGTTTCTCTCTCTCGTTTTTACATTGTAGTAATATCAGCCCAATACTCTTAATTTACTTTCTGTACGGAGATAGCTAAAAAAAAATATTAAGCCAAATTTGAAACCCGCGTAAGTCATTTGTTATCGATGACCATCGCTATGGTGATGACGATAGTTCGCATGTTGTGACCGTTCATTAATTGGTCCATCTTATGAAAGGGCTCATTTGTTATCGATAATTGTTAGCATCCATTTTGTACCGATAGCTTATCATTAAATTAAGTGATATTTAACACAGGAATACCCCTTTAGGTTTGTCGCCAGGGCTGCATTTATTTATTTTCTTTTCGAACTAGACTCTAGCCAGAACTAAACATAACTTGGCTTCCTTGACACTGTATTGTTGTTAGTTAAATTAATAATTGTTTTTTAAGAATGCAGCGTGGAGATAGATCACATTCGCGTGCGGGCAAAGGAAACGGTCGTCCGCCTGGACTGAGTGGTAGAGAGATTGGCATGTATTACAAGAATATCGCCCGCCAACGCAAGAAAGACTCCAAAGATGAGGAGCGAAAGATTCGTCTTGGATGCGATGTTAGTGTACCACCAGGTATTCTGATACGAATTAAGGAGTACATGCAGCAGTTTCAGGATGCGCGTCAAACCTCGGAAGAGAATTTGGATGCGGACTTCAAGCAACAGTTTCGCCATTTGTTGAGCGTCAACTTCGATGCTTTTATAAATGAAAAGAAGAAGCAACATGAGGGTGTCGATCTGCGAATACCCAGCTTGGATGAGTACACAAAAAAGCAGCAGGAGGAACGTATACAATGTGCAGATTTCCAAGAACGTTACAAGGCTCGTCTGAGGTTGCCCACAATGATGCAAGCTGCAGATATTATCGATGCGGTTAATAAAAATCAAGTTGTTTTGATTGTTGGCAGCACCGGATGCGGCAAGACAACGCAGGTGCCACAGCTGCTGCTGGACGATTGTATAGATAGAGGGATGGGCTCCAGCTGTCGCATTGTTTGCACACAGCCTCGTCGAATTTCAGCCATAACCGTTGCAGAACGAGTAAGCTTTGAACGCACCGAGAAACTTGGTCAGTCTGTTGGCTACCAGATACGATTGGAGAGCTGCAAACCGCGTGAACGTGCCTCTATAACATACTGCACAACTGGCGTGTTGCTACAGCAATTGCAGTCAGATCCGCTACTCCACAGTGTCAGTGTACTTCTTTTAGACGAAATTCATGAGCGGAGTGTGGAAACGGATCTACTGATGGGATTGCTTAAATGTATTTTACCACATCGACCCGCACTCAAAGTTATACTTATGAGTGCAACGGTGCGGGAGCAGGATTTCTGTGATTACTTTGAAAACTGTCCAATGTTTCGAATTGAGGGTGTTATGTATCCAGTCCAGATGCTTTATCTGGAAGATGTCCTCTCTCTTACGGGCTATGAATTTGGCAGAAAGAGCAATAAGCGTGTCCGATCCCGACAAGATCAGCCCGATACTGAGCATAAAGCCATGATTGAACCCTACATAAGACGTGTACGTGGCAGCTACGAAGACAGAGTGCTGAACCAGCTGCGACATCCTGAGTCCGAAGGCTGTGATGATCTTGACTTTGTAGCGGATCTGATTTACTATATATGTGAATGCCAGCCAGATGGTGCTATATTAGTTTTTGTGCCAGGCTATGAAAAGATATCTCAATTGAACAACATTCTGAGTAGTCCGAAATCACCCAAGGGTCAGCGCTGGCGCGACCACTTGATCATCTTTCCCCTGCATTCAATGCTGCCCTCGGTGGAGCAGCAGGCGGTGTTTCGGCGAGCACCAAATGGCAGGCGTAAGGTGATCATATCTACAATTATTGCCGAAACTTCGGTGACCATTGACGATGTTGTCTATGTGGTAAACACTGGTCGCACCAAGGTAACAAACTACGACATTGAGACGAACATACAATCTCTAGAAGAGTCCTGGGTCACACTGGCCAATACACAACAGCGCAAGGGACGAGCTGGTCGCGTAAAGCCAGGCATCTGCTATAATCTGTTTAGTCGCGCACGTGAGAATCAGATGTCCGAGGTGCCCACGCCGGAGATATTACGCAGCAAACTGGAATCTATTATTCTGAGTCTGAAGCTGCTGCATATCGATGATCCTTTCATCTTTCTTGAAACACTGATCAATGCGCCTGCCCCAAAAGCAATAAGCAATGGTGTTGCTTTACTCAAGCGGTGAGTGCTGGTAAAAATATCTTTGGAACAGAAATCCTAATTACTTTTATCTAGGATTGAAGCGCTTGATAGTACGGGCCTGCTTACGCCGCTTGGCATGCATCTGGCCAAGTTACCCATTGATCCCCAGATGGGTAAAATGATTTTGATATCAGCGCTATTTCGTTGTCTGGATCCCATTACCTCAGCAGCAGCCGCCCTGTCCTACAAGAGCCCATTTTACACACCTCTAGGACAGGAGCGTCGTGTCGACGAGGCCAAGCGGAAGATGTCTCAAAACATGCGTAGCGATCATCTTATGGTACATAATACCATTTGCTCATATCGCGAGAGCCGGGAAGAGCGTCGGGAGCGCGACTTTTGTTATAACAATTTTCTTAGTCTCATGACCCTTCAGCAGTTGCAACGAATGAAACAACAATTTGCCGAGCTTCTTAGAAACTACAAGTAAGTGAAAGCTGTTAATCCGGTAAAATCTATGAATTCCTTGTCATTGAAATTGCTTACAGATTCCTGACTTCATCTAATTGCATGCACGATGCATCGAACATCAACTCGGAGAAAATCCCGCTACTTCGTGCCATTATTGGCGGTGGTCTCTATCCGAATATGGCGCATTTATGGTGAGCTGCCAGCAAGAAACCACTTAACTTATTGATCTTTATATATCAGATATATGATACGATTTATAAAACGTTATTCATGTAGCAAATCACGGCAAATTAAGAACCGAGTCCGCGCCATTCATCACATGTCTACGGATGATGGTCGTCGTGTCAACTTTCACCCCTCGTCAGTGAACAGCGGCGAATCAGGATTTGATTCCAGCTATTTTGTTTACTTCCAGCGACAGAAATCGACAGCTCTCTATCTACTAGATTCAACAATGGTCTTTCCCATGGCACTCATTATATTTGGCGATGGCGTCGAGTCTGGTGATGTAGAAAGAACACCATGTATATCTGTGGCCAAGACGTATTAGTAAGCAGACAGCAAGTCACATCACCCTCCCAGCATTGTTTTAATTAAAAAATTTCTTTCAATTCTCCTATCACTAGTTTTAAATGCAACCCAGAGACAGCGTCAGTAGTGCTGGATTTGCGTAGGTTTTTGGGACAACTGCTGCTCAAGAAAGCCTTGTACCCGGCGCCCATTGAAGAAAACAGTGATGACAATAAGCTCATCAAGTAAGATATCTTGTCATTGGTGCCTAATCAATAGTAATCTTATTTCCTCCTTCGAACGGTTTTTTACAGAGCCATTGAGTTGCTTCTCTCTTTAGACGAAAAAATGGGCGACGACGACGAGATCTCCTCTGATGAAATAGATGATATTTAGATTTATTTGGATTATTGACAGCTATTGATTATATCACTGGGTGATACTAACAAATCATTACGAGTATTGGTACCAAAATAAATTAAAGAAGGAATTGCAGTGTTATTCAACGTGTCAACCTAATCATCTTCAAGCACAGAAAATACGTTGCGTGTACGCGTCGGTGGGTCAATGGATTCGTCTTCATCCGCGTTTGTCTCATCGTTAGAGCTATCCGCGTCGTCGTCATCGCTATCAGCGGCTGTGAATAATAAATTTTGAGCATTAATTCTATAAATTTAAAAGCTTTGGTTTCGCTTCACTTACTATCCGAGCAGACGGAAGATGTGTCTTCATTGGTTTCGCTATCAGGTTCGGTGGGTTCCACTTGCTGGTATTTTTGTACTTCCACCAGGTCGGGGTGTTGCTTCCAACTATCGAGTGCCTCATGAAAGCCAGGTGGGTAAAACTGAAGTACCAGCTGCTGCTGTCCTGCCAGACACATGCGCAAAATGTAATTAGCGGCACGATAACGATCTGGACGAGCAGCCTTGGCGGTAAGGAATCCGCGCTTATATGCCCAGGCATCCGAAACGGCCACAGCCGACCACTCGTCGTAATCCTCAGGCAAATTCAGATGGAGCAACTGCGGCAAATTCAAGTGCTCAGCGAGGAGCTTGAGCGTACGATAAGGTACTTGCAACTGAGAAATAGGAAAGCTTCCGAGCAGCACTTGCAAGCACTTTGGAGTCCTAGACGGAAAGACCAGACCAGGGCAGTCACAGAGACGCACATGCTGCGTAAGGAATATAGTTTGGAAATGTTTGGTATGGCCAGGCGTACGGCTAACGCTGACTACTTTGCGTCCCTTAAGCGCATTTATAAGCGACGATTTACCCACGTTGGGGTAACCAATGCAACCAATTGTCAACACACCGTTATGGTACTTTACATGTTGATGTGGTGTGGTGTCCATGTTGCTGCTAATTTTCACCTCTTCCTCGACTTGAGTCTTTGTTGTGGCATTGCTATCGTCGAACAATAAATCAAGCTGATCATTACGCATATCTTCTCGTATTTTGTGCTCCCAGGCAGACAGATCTACTTCGCTCTGGACATAACGCTGACACTCGCGATAAATATTATACACTCCCTCCATACTCTGTCGATGCGCAAGGCGACGCGGACCCCGCTGGGTACCTTTGCGGGATTTAGCCGAAAACGATGCAAAGAGTACCACAGGCAGCTCCGGATAATGCTC
Organism: Hirtodrosophila trivittata; assembly: GCA_035045065.1. NCBI lineage: Eukaryota > Metazoa > Arthropoda > Insecta > Diptera > Drosophilidae > Hirtodrosophila > Hirtodrosophila trivittata. The sequence goes on along the minus strand of JAWNNK010001446.1, from coordinate 954,627 downwards.
GTTAAAGTAGTGTCGCCAAGCGACGACAGCCTCGGGAGTGACTAAATCCACTTTGTTGAAGACAACAATAGCATTTTTTTTCAGGGTCTTGATTATGTAGTCGTAAAGTGAAGGTGGAAACATCAGCGATGCATACCGTACATCGACAATTATTAGCAAAATATCGGAGAACTCGAGCACGCGCCAAAGCTGACGCCAAGTCTCCAAGTTCAATTCGAACAATGAAAGTTCTTTGCCATCGCCGCGCTGCTTCTTTTGCAATAGCTCATCGACATATTCCTGAAGGAGAAATATGGAATTAACTATATGTAAATCATAATTATAAACTGACCTACCTTAAAGTAGCGATTCTCATTGCGATCTAGAAGCTCCTTGCTGCTGTCAAAGTTCCAAGACGGGCGCACAGGAAAATCAAAATTTTCAAAATATCGTGCATCAATCTCCCGTTGATTGGGGGTCAGCACATCCAGGGGCTTGAAGCCCTCGAGTTTCATCACTTCCAGCTCTTTCTTGCTCTCTTGATTGAATTGAAGATTGTAGCGGTTAACATTCTTGTTGCGCACGCCGCCTCGTGCAAAAGGCTGCTCCATCAGCTTGCGAGCCGCTGTCGTCTCGGGCACATCGCTGTCTTCGTAAGATTCCTGTGTGCTGCGCAAATATTTTGGCGGACCTGCAAATGTTATCATTGCACCAACCGGCTTCGACATAAAACTTTTTGCATCGTCATTATTTACCTTTGGTGTTGCGCTTCTGTACCAATTGATCCTTCTTCTTTTTGCCACTGAAGGCAATTTTGCGTCGCTGTTGTGGCATTTTTAAACTTTTTCACTGATTTGATTAGCTTTATCTTCGTAATTTACCAATTTAACATTATCTGGAATTTCGCACTTGTTTGTTTTTGTTGTCATCCTCCAAGCAATTCCTCTACGATTCTAGTTCTATCGAACAAATACATGCACACTTTGTACTCTCTTTTTCTTTTATTTTATTCCATTCTGGGTTCAAAACCTAGCTAAAACATTGGCAAAAAATCAATGCTGCTCTGCACCAGACACCATGCAATTTCGCTGTTAAGCTAAAAATTACTACGCAAGTTAATTACAGCTTTAAGTTGCCAACTGCTCTCCGCAATTACTTTTTATTTCGTACTGTGTCTTGATTGAGTAAGGTTGTTTTAATATTAATATTGTGGTGACAAAAAGGTTTTTTCTATTGCGCGCCACTTTTGTGACTTTTGCTATGATTGTGACGTTGTTAGCTTGGTGATGAACCCAAATGATGTAAGCTGTTAGGCTACATGTACTATCTGTGCAAATTTGAGTAAAACTACTGTAACCGGCAAATTAAAAAAAAAATAACAGCAGACCAATATCATATACAATTAAAAATTTTAACGAAATAGATAACCACCCAAATGCGGCGTTGATTTTTATATGTATAGTGACAGCGAAGCGTATTCATTATGATTATAACAGAAAAGATGTTTGACTACATCAAAATTGGACTCCACAGCAGATAACTATCGATAATTCGTTTTTAGCTGAACAGCTGACATTAACCCTGACGCGGTTAATTCCAGAATCTACAGCAAGTCGAGCAGATAAAATTAAAAATTTGAGTTGATACTCGGTTATACAGCATTTACTTTATTTAATAAAGCTGTGTTATAGGTAGGTATGCTAATGAGACTGGGGAAAAGAATACCAAATGTTGCGCAATCCCGCATAGAACACAATGCACGACCACCCTCAACACCAATCAAACAGCTGAGCAACCAACAACAATCAACAGGCGACAGTCTGGCTTTTGAAAATAAAATTTCATATGGTAATAATTGTTTTCTGGAAATTATGCCAGTTGAACTGTCCCATTAGCATGTTGACACGAAACACTCCGGTTGTTATCGCTTTTTGTTGATTGCTAAAAGAGTCGTATCAAAGGGGGCACCAAATTTTAAAGTGTTTACTTCGGATCAAAGTGCAAATGGGCTGATCTTGGACCAAAGTACATTTTTCGTTCAAGATTTTAGTTCTCTCAGATGCCTTTAAAAGGGATCAAAGTATTGGAGCTTGTGGGTCTGGCTCCAGGTCCATTTTGTGGTAAAATACTAGCAGACTTTGGTGCCAGCGTTACGCGCATTGACAAGGTAAAATGAAAAAAGTAATCGCAAGCTACATAATGCTATAAGACCCTATCAACAGGTGTGTGAAAATCCCTTAGATGTGCTTCAACATGGTAAACGTACTTTGGCCGTTAATCTAAAGAAACCTGAAGGTCAACGGATTTTGCGACAACTGGCTAGTAAATATGATGTGATAGTTGAACCATTTCGTCCCGGAGTTATGGAAAAGTTAAACTTAGGCCCATCTCAACTGTGCTCCGAAAATCCACGTCTTATCTATGCCAGACTGACGGGCTTTGGGCAGCAAGGCCGTCTGGCGGCGCGTGCAGGTCACGATCTCAACTATGCAGCTCTATCGGGTGTGCTTTCAATGCTGGGCCGTGAGCATGGAAAGCCAACGGCGCCTATAAATTTTTTGGCTGACTTTGCTGGTGGAGGTGTTATTTGTGCATTGGGTATATGTTTGGCACTGCTGGAACGCCATAGGTCGGGACATGGGCAAGTGGTAGATGCGGCTATGGTAGACGGAGTTGCATATATTGCCAGTTGGCTGTTTATGTCCAGAGAACTCCCAGTTTGGAGCCAGGATCAAAAGCGTGGTACCAATATGCTTGATGGCGGTGCTTATTTCTATGACACCTACAAAACCAAAGATGGTCTATACATGTCCGTAGCCGCAATAGAACCCCAATTCTTTGAAAAACTCAAAGTCCGTTTGCAATTGCCGCATGAGTTGTCACAATACGGAAAGGAGCACGAAGCTTCAGGCAGACAGTTGCTAACTGATACATTTTTAACGAAAACTCAAGCCGAATGGTCAGCGATATTTGAAGATGAAGATGCATGTGTATATCCAGTGGTGGATTGGCAAAAAGTCCAAGAGCATGACCACAATGCAGTGCGTGAATCATTCAAGAATATGGGGAACACTTGGGCGCCACGTCCAGCTCCCCGCCTAAGTCGCACGCCTGGCGATATCACAGGGAAAACCAACAATGAATTATCCATAATAGAAGAATTGCAGCTAAAGCCAGAGGAACTGCGGAAACTGCAAGAGGATGGAGTGCTAACTTTTCCTATTCAACCGAAACTGTAGCATTATCAGACTACTATAGTCCGCGGATATAATTTTTTTTTTATATTTCTTAAACGAAAACTACAGAATGAAGTCTGTTAGCAATGTGATTTTTGTTATTAAAGACATTGCTTCTTGAGACCCTATTCGTCCGGATCCAAAGAGATATGTCAGAGATACCCTTTGTATTAAAAAAAAGTGCTTGTACCACGAACGTCTTTTATTATGATGTCGGTTAGTTTCAACATTTTTTTATTGACATGGTACGTTAGGACTGCAAAATTAATTAATTCTTTTGTTGTGAAAGGATATCAAAATACTATTTCAAACGTTCCAGCCGATTATGTGATTTTATTCAGCAGATTTTATTTTGCAGACTATGAGAAAACAAGTTTATTGATTGACTTCATAAATATATAAATAAAAATATAATAAAAAAAATATTTTTTTTTAAATACTACCTAATTACTGCTAATATAAAATAAAAATTTCAAAGCAGAAATTTTATGCTGATTCTGTCCCCCGATTACCGGAGAAACGCCGATTCGTGGCCTCTTTCAGAGATTGACACTCCCTCCTTCTCTTCTTCTTTTGCTGCCACTGTACATGATGAAGCATGCAACCTGCACACTATGATGCACCGATGCATATGGGTTGTTAAAGCATTCTTTTACTGGCATCCATTCAAATGTATTCCAGAAAAAAGTATTGTGGTATTTCTTCCTTCTGTTGCATCGTCTCCCCCGGATAGTATCCCTTGTAATTCCATGCCGTTCACCGGCATCAATTAGTTTTGTTTTTGCTGACTCCAAAAAACGAAGGGAAACTTTGAACAATTTCTCAATTATTCTTAGAATACGCTGATGTTTTGTACCTCTATCCCGTTGTGGATTGGCAGAAGCTTATGAACACGACTGTGTTCTTTTATTGTGGTCCAATCCAGCCCAAGAAATATGTATGTAAATAAAAGTCCGTAGATGTAGTTTTTCTTGCATTCAAAATACTTTTATTCTTTCTCTTGCATACAAACACAATAACATTTTACATTTGCTATTCATCACGTACAAACTATCAGTCATACATAGCTTATAAAGATTCAAAGCCACAATTTATACATACTTTGTGTTTTTCTTAATGGAGAATGGAAAAAATTGAAGAAAGGTTAAACCATAGACCAAAGTGTTGTTTGTTTTACTTGGATTGGGTAAACGGTAAGCATAAAAGTTCAAAGAAAGCTTTTAAATTCCTCAGGCATTCAACACTCGCATCTACCGTTCTTCCTTCTTCATGTTTTTATTCTCTCGCATGATTATACAGTTACAATATTACATACTCTTAAATTATTTGACAGAATTCACATACAGATTTATTCTTTCATTTTATTCATAGTTTTTTGGGCTAAAGCACCGCGCGTCAGCGTTACCAATTTTTTTTTTGTTTTTATACATTTTTTTTTTATGGATATACTATGTACATTCATATTTTATATATGTATGGATGAACTAAAGATCTGCATTCATTCTTTCAAAGTACAGCTTAGGTTTCATAAGCAGCTCTTATTTTGCTGGGAAAGTGAAATGATTGATGGAGTGTGTAAAATGAGTTGAGTGGGTTTTATGAAGGAGCAAGGAAAGAATCGCTGATGGGGGTCCACTCATTTTTGAGCGTGAGTTTTGAGTTTTGGTTAGACGCAGTTTTGATTGAAGTCATGCAAATCTCTAGCGTGAATGTGAGTCGTGTGTGTATACACGTATTTGATAGGTTATGTTTGTGTAAATTTTACTAGTTTGTCGTTAGTTTTGTACGTCCAACGTAAAGTAATTAATGATAAGTAGTAGTAGTAGTCCTTATGTAGTTGTAATTGTTGTTAGTATTAGTATTTGTGTATTGTATAAGTAGTAAGTCTCAGTTCTCGGTATAAAATCAGTACCATATGTTACGTTTTCAATTTGTTTCGTTTGTTTCGTTCATGTCACATGTTCTCATGTTTCTTGGTTTGTTTGCTTGTTTGTTTCGTTTCGTTTTAAACTTTTAACCTAAAAAATTGGTTTTTTTTTATATTTTTACAAAAAATACTTTTTTGTTTGTCATCAATTTGCTCTGCTGCGCGTGGTGCTTTTTACTCAATAAATCACGTACATGTACACATGTACACACATACAAAGATACACGCAGGTGCAATCATTCACACACGCACACCCAATGCAAGCATTGCAATTGATTGTAGATAAAAAGCAGACGACGCTGTCGTTCACACACACGCGGACTCACACATATGCACACAGATTCACTCCTAGCAATCGGTTAAGGTGCGCTTTAACCGTTTACGATATATTTTTTGTTTTAACCGATTGCTTTTATATTCTTAATCGTAGATACTAGTTATGACTTCTTGCAATGACTTCAAGAACTTTGATTCTGTGTTTGGTTTTTTAGTACATTTCATTTACTTTAGCGAGTTTGGAATGATGGAATACAAACACACGTAGGGTATATATAATTCAGTCATTGTCATCAATTACACTCAAACACAAATCGATGTTTACAATATTACTTATGTATGTACTAATATGTATTTATAAAGTTCGAAATTTGTGCAGATTGAGCTTTCTCTCTTCTCACTCTCGCTCTTTTTTTTCTTTTTTAGAAAGTTATGAAACTCTCAGTCACGCTTACATTTATTGCAATACATTAATTGTCATCATATATTCATCATATTCACACAAGTACCATCCAACATCCATCAAGTTTCATTCTCATAAAACACACCTGTAAAAATTATGCAAGAAGAGATTTAGAAAAGAAGATTTATCAGTTTTCTGGATTTTGAAGTTTCAAGTTAAAAAATGATGAAGTATGTTTAATTAAAAACATACTTTTATCAGCATTTTAACTATGTAATTTTGATATAAGTTTGAATGTAATTTTATATGCAACTTACGTTCGCATAGCACAGCCATCAACATTCATCAAAGTTCCTTTTGGCGCTCAACTTATTGAACTCGGTTCTTCCAGACACGTCACATACGTCTCATACGTCTCACACGTCACATCCGGCATTCTCATTCAAGCGGCAGACATACATCATTTATAATTTATAATTCATCATTATCATAATCAGCAGTTGGATCCATTCAATGTATTCAGTTATATTAACCTAATTCGTTTTTTTTTTGCAGTTGAAATAAAATTAAATAGTAACAGTTACCAGCTCAAAGTTGTATATAGTTTAACGCACACGATTATATTGATATGTTTATCTTTATCTTTGGAGATTTTATTGAAAAATAAGAAACGGAAAACTTTAGCATTGGACGGCTGTGCGATCATTTTTTACGGAAGTAAATCGGAGGATCAACTTTGAGATGGCATTTGCTTTTAACATTCAAAAAAGAAAACTAAAAACATTATGAATAATGAATAACATGAAATTCTAAGATCTAAATACAAATTGCTTCATTCATTCATTGAACCAACTAATGATTTTATACTTAGAATTCTTTTCGGATTAGATTGTCCCGAAAGATATTACTTAAACAAAAGGAGGATTTGTCAAAAGATCTTAAACGGTTTGTAACAAACTTCATCTTGTTGTTTAAAAAGGAATTGAAAACTACATTCCCTGTATAAAAGATCTGATATCAGAATGGGTTTTTAGATATTTTGTTTTGATTTATATGGTATTTCATCTGATTCTTGGTAGTTATAGATGGACTGTGTGTATGTGTGTGTGTCGAAAACAAAAGTCTTCCGAATACGTTAAGCGTTCAAACAGTCCTACGTCCTATGTATACATATGTTGTCTTTATTTGCCTAAGTATAAAATGAAGTTCTGTTGCGTTACCCTGGTCCGTTCTAAGTTTCGTTAGTTTCGTAAATGTTGGTAGTAGTTTAAGTTACTATATAGTATGTATATATCGTACAATACTAGATAATACGCTGCAGGTAGTTGCTCGGTTGTTCAGTTGTGTTCGTTTGTTTTTGGTTGTTTTTTATATTTTTTGTAATTGCAAATTAAGCGTCATTTGTCTTGTTTTGAAATTAATATAATTTTTTACTTACTTATATATGTATGTATATATTTCTGTATGTGTGCATCATTATTATTGTGTATTCATTATTTGATCTTTCATGTTTGGTTCGAACGTAACAAAATTGTTGTTTCTTGTTTTTGTATTTATTTGAGTTGCTCTTAAGCTTTTTATTCTTTTTCTTTTCTTTTTGTTGTTCCCATTTTGGAGCCCGTTTAAAATCTTTTTTGTTGGTGTTTGGTTTTTCATTTAATTCCAAATTTGCTTAAAACTAAAATTCATTCGTTTTATGTATTCCATGTATGCTTACAGATTACTTATAAGAAAAAAAACTTACATTCAGTAATATCACACAACACGCCACACACGCGCGCAAAATAATCAGTTTCAGACAGATAAAGGAATTTTTCTTTCGCTCTCTCTTTCTCGCTCTCTCTCTCGTTATATACATTCAGATAGCACAGATTCACACTATAAATAGACGGGCAGGTTATTGGTGGTTATTATAAAGGAATTTATTGAAAGGTTTAATGTTTTTTATTTTTGATAGCAGACACTAAACACAGGCAGTCATAATCACACTTCAGGAGTTCGGGGACTTCAGACTTATAACTAATTCTTTCAGACTTTGTATACATTCATACCTTTCATTCGATATTTTTGTTTCAGGCCATGTCCATGCACACTCACAACACACAAGGCACACATACAAAACACACACTTGACAGTTACATTCGCTCACACAACATTTGAACCGGCAATCGGTTCAATTTTTTTTTTTTTTTTTTTTTTTTTTTGTGGTTTTGGGGGAAGTTTACATAGTTTTTGGATCTTAACAGCTACGTATAGCATCTGCAAGATATATGTATATGTATGTTTTTTTGAATTTTGAAATTTTTTTTTTTTTTTTTTTTTAGATTTTTTGATTTGTATCCAATATTGCTGTGTATTTAATGAAATGTGTTTTGTTTGTTGTGTTTTGTGAATAGGGTTTATATAAATGATAACCGATTTTTGATACTTAAATAAATAGCTCAATACAGACATACGACATTATTTTGGATATCAACTGTTTCGATTTTGATTTTTTTGATCAAGTGTAAAATCGGTTTTTATATAGTTAGGAATAATCTGCTCTAATAGGCTGCTGGCTTAATTAGTAGATTACTTATAGTGCTTGTTTGGTTGGTAATGGGACTTTGATAACAGGTCTTAAGAAATATCGAATTTACTAAGGATCTCACACAGAAATAACAATATCATAAATATCATAATCATAGCAGAATTTGGCTTAAAATTAGAGTTCAGGATTTATAAACATAATTGTCTTAGAATTAGGGCGTCGCACAGCAACAATAAATCGGACAAACAAACTTGCAGATTGAACTTTTCGAATTCGGACTGGACTGTAAGAGAAAATTTGTGTGTGTGTGTTAAAATGAGAAGTCATTTGTATGCAGTGATTCTGTGGGGAATCATTCTGAATGTTACTTACCAGTTTGGCTGCGTACATACATTGGGGTGTGTATAATATAAACAACTAAGATGCAAATTTACTGAGCTATGACCTGGGAGGTAATCTTCTTGATCTCCTTGGCAGCCCAGGTGCAAAGCATTTTGGTGCGTGGACTCTTCGAGCGCTTGCCCTCAGCCAAAAATACTGTGATGACACTATCATCCAGATTCGTATGGAGGCGTGAACCGAACGAGGTGCATAAATCACCAATAAAACCAGCGGCGCTGGCCATCATTGAATCGGAAACCCCGCCTTGTTGTGCAATTCGCTTTATAAAGTTAATGATGTGCGCCAGATGAGGCTCCAAGTGAAGAACATCTGGATTTGGTGTTTGATCAGGGCCCTTCAGGCCCTGTACAATACCAGTGTAGGCCTCTAGGACACTTTCTCGCAGCTCATTGATGTACTCGCTCATATCGTAGTTAGTCGAATCGACCTTTGTAGACACATGATAAAATTTAATCATTATTTTTTAATTTATGATAGCTTGTGGTAAATCTTACCTCTAGATTTGAGGCTGCGCGGAGCATTTCCAAAACAACATTCAAATACTTGAGGAAGCCGGTTCCAATGCTAAGCGCCATGTCACCAAAAGCAGTCAAGATCTGCGGCTTAACACTGCGATGCAGATTTGGCTCAGATAAAATGCTCACAAGCACTGACATGATCTCATCGCAGTAGGGCGCCATAAGGAGCTTTAGAGCACGGCAAATGTCACCAGTGAGTCCAACGGAAGCGCAGCAAACTTGGTATTCTTCATGATTCTTTAGGCCCATTACGAGGACATCCTTAAAGGCTGGCATGTATTTGGCAAACTGCAAACCCAGCAGCTCGACCAGTGTGGATACGGCCAGGAATGCATCCTCCTGAACACCACCTGATTTTCCAGCGGTCGAATTAAACATGGTCAAGAGGGCGGTCATAATAGCATCCGAAATCTGGGGTGCATCCTCCTCACGCACCTTGCGAAGCACACTCTGAAGCGTAGCGCAGAGCAGAGACTGCAGATCGTTAAACTGATGTCGATCGCTGTGGTTATTAATGTGCGATTCCATTATCATAACCTGGTTTAGACGCTCAAGGATTACAATGGTTGTGCGCTGAACGACCAGGTAACAATCTAGGGGTGAATTTTTAATCATGTCCATTATCGCCTCATATGCAGCGCTACGCAGATTAGCCTGAGCACCATCCGATCGATCTGTGGCCTCCAGTAGTTGCGTTATAATAAACTCAAAGTATGGCGACAGTGCATATGTCTCTGGTGTATCTCCTTCATTGGTAACAGCTGATTCATATGCTGCATCTGCTAGTCCTATAAGGGCCCAACATACATTGGCGGCTACACGCGGCTCTGACTTCAAACTCTTGACGAAACACTCGAGCAGAGTTTGCAAATAAACCTTGTTAATGGCTGCCTCTGGTATGATCTATGAAGGATGAGGATAATGGGTTAGTGTTGCTTTGATAAAATACCAAGAAGAGATGACTAAACAGGAACATGAAGGAAATGTAAACCAATATGTCGACAAGATATGTATGTGACTACTTACGTCGCATATGCGGCCAAATGTCCAGGCTGTGGTGTCGCGCACTATAACGCTAGAATCGTACATGAGACGTATAAGAGTGGGCATCGCCTGCTCAACAAGGGGCTTCAGCGTGTTGGTTTCCAAGCCACTAAGAACTGAGCCAAAGGTCATGACAGCAGCATCACGATAGCGCCAATCGGGCGATTCAATATTGTTCTTGATAAACGGAAAGACATGTGGCACAATTTCGTCCTCGCAGCAGGTTGCCAAGAGCATTAGGCATACTGAGGAAGCCTTAGCTGGACTCCAGGTGTCTTCATCATCGTTTTCGTCTTGTTTGGTTAGCTTCTCGACTAAAACCGGCGTCAAGAAATGTAGAGCACCGCGTGCATAATGCTTGGAGACACGCTGTGGGGCACGCCCCTGATCAGTAGCCTCTTGGCTTTCGATGGCAAGATCGATTTCCTCATCGCTTACGTTTGACCAGAACTCAATGCCTTGCAGGGCAACAGCATCATTATCTGATTTCATGGCCTCCAAAGTAATTGGAAAGAGAGCCTGAGCCATGTAAGGTTCCATGAACTGGTAGTACAACGACATGATTTTAACGAGACACTGCAACGCAGCTACACAGATCTGTGTGTCTGAGCACTGTGTCGCTTCACAAACCACCTCCATGATAAAGTTTCGTTCCATGTCCTTCTCAAAGTTGGTCTTCGTAAATTCCAATGAGTTGTGCAGCGCCGTTGTAGCAGCCAATCGCACATGGTTACTAGGTTCCTGCTTGCGCATACCATGTATGATAGCTGTCAAAACTTGATTGGACTGATTTTCAAGGACACCATATCGGATATCCTGGCAGATGTATCCAATTGCCTCAAGTGCTGCCTCACGATGCATTTCACTGGAACCTTCGCTAACTACTTTGTTGACCAGCGTCTGGATTAGTATGCCCCAGCGATTTATGGGCAACTCTATCACCGCCATATAAGCAACACATTGGGCAGCACAAGATGGTCGTGTATTCTCAGTGCCCAAGGCGTTAAGTATCTAGAGCGATTTTAAAATAAACTTTTATTAAATACGTAAAGTTATGGAAGAAGTTTTCATCCGAATACAATCTGTATAGGAACATACGATTAATATATGGTATGAAAGTGAGCACATTAAATGGATATTTTAGTAAAGAAAAAAGTTCGAATGTGAAGGAAAGCATACATACATCATTTTTGATGACCTCGCGGGTATCTTCGGAAAACTGATGCCATCGCTCCTGATACTGTTGACTGATTTTCTCATCTTTGCTCGTTAAATGATTTTTCAATTGAAGACCAGCTGCCATGCGCGCCACGCCGCTGTTTGTTGTATCTACGAGTATTTTTGATAGTGCCTTGAGGAATTCCGGCAGGTTGCTGGCCGCTGCCTGCTCCAGAAAGTTCTTTGCTGAGAGCAGTTCATTTCGATCTGAAAGAGTTGTTTAAATTTGAGGTTAGGTTGATAAGTCCTTAATAAGAGCGACTGTTGAGCCATTTTTATATGTATATACGCATGTTCATTTATACATATACATATATACACATACAAGTGCATATGTATTTCACTATTTAATATGTGTGCGTTCCCCTAGCAACCAAACATACGTTTATGCTAAATTGCAACCCTGCGCAACATACGCGCCGCTGTCGCTGCTGCCGCTACCGCCGCCGCCACCACCGCCGTCGACATTGCGACGAATTGCAGCCTACAACAAAATGGCTTTCTGGCTGGCCCTGAGCAACTGAACTTTGGCGCTCTAAATAGCTGCGTACCTTAAATGCATATGTATGTATGTTCTTTAAAGGATAATTGTTACTCACCTGGCGAAACCGTATTCTCCAAAATAGCAATTAACTGCCGCGTTATGTCCGAAGTCATTTTTGCTGTCTTTTTTTACTTTCAATTTTGTGTAGATGTCGTAGTTGTTGGGGCGGGGATGTGTGGAAATTTTTCGTAATCGCCCAACTATCTATGGTTGTGTGTATGTATAAATATGGACAATATCGTGTAGCTGCGAAACGAATAAAATAAATTAAATTAACAACATGACAAGGTGACCAAAAACCTTAGTACCATTTGCGTCCACCCAAAAATTGATTTTTTCGTTTTCTTCAACTACACTTACTGTGCGTGTCTTATTCCCCTTTGTCTGCGCGCTGATGCTGTGTTGCTATTTCGATTTGGCTATTCGAGCTGTCAAAAAACGCGGGACTAATGCAACTGTCCTTTAAATATTTGTTAATTAAGTAAAATGCCCAAGTAGTGATTAACTTGAAACAATTTTTTAGTCCTAGACAAAATGTGAATTAAAAACGAAACAGAATCAGACCGGTGCTGAAGAATTTTCAACTCCACATGGGAAACTGCTTCGCGTCGTTCTTTATGCTTGGTGGCAACCCACGGCTTGGGTATAGCTGTCAGTTGCGTTTGAAGTTAATGCACATTAGCATAAATCACTTGAATTAAATTATCCTATGCTAAGACAATTTAATTACAAAATTTTCTGTGTAAATTTTTGAGCAAGTCAACTATTTTATAATGACAAATTTGTGACAAATAATATTTCCTGTAATATCAACTCTGTTGCAATTCAAACAGGTTGGCAGCCCGTCAGGTGGCAACATCATTTTTGCAGTCACACAGTGCTGACGTTTGTCAGTCAGAAATAAGCCGAAAAAAAACATAAACTTGACAATTAAACTGCAACTGCGACTCAAATAGACAACTTGAAAAAATTTTGTACACAAGCCTCGCGATTTGATATAAATTTGCTAACCAGTGTGACAGTCGCTGGTTGAAATAACACTTGCTTTTGATTATAATTGTGGGTGGTGCGCTATTGTGTCAATAAACCAGGCATGTTAAGACAACGGTGCCGTCGCACCTGGGCTCTGCCTCATATAGCGATACTGATGCATACGTTGACTATCTGCGGAGCCTTCTATCTCCCTGGCTTGGCTCCAGTTAACTTTTGCAAGAAGTCGGATATGTCTTCGACGTGCAAGGTAAGTTCACATATAAGCGATGAATTTGTGCTGTTTTTCCTTTAGGTGTTTGTTGATGTTACTTCCTCAGTTTTCTAATTGCATTTAGTCCACGTTTACATGATGAATATATTTTATTAAGTATTGTTGTCTTTTTACTTTTGCTTTACCTTAAATGCAGACACAATACCATCAATTCGATAATAGAATCAAGCAAATGTGTGAAAAGAGTTCGAACATTGGTGGCATTTTTGCACACCTCCTGCTCTTCTTCCCACCTACCCACTAATACAAAATTAAACGCTTTAAAGTGTTTCTAATTGTATATATACAGATATATATATAAATTCTGTTTATGTATTTTAGTGTATATTATTAATCATTAATTAATGCACTCTTCTCCGTTTTACTGCGGTTGGGTGTACGAGTATGTTAGTTTTTGTTCTCGCAACGGAAGCAGTGATAAGCGATATGGTAGAGTTCCTGCTCCGTAGTTGTATTCCATATTTATAGTTGCTATTGTGTAGGTGGCATGCTGACGTTGATAGTTCGCTTTTGGCACACTTTAATCTCCGTTCAATGCATATGTATGTATATATGTATGTGTCTAATGTGTACAATGTACATATGTTAATATGTTAGTTCAGTTGGCTTGAAGACCGTCGAATACTATTCTCTTTTATCTTGAGACTTGCCTAGACCTTTGTATTATCAAAATGTTACTGGCAACATCACTTGTGATAAGTCTACAAACAGGAAACAGGGTCACATGAGTCACCCCAGATCAGCTTAAAAACTCTACTTGATAATGGAAGTCTTTTGTTGTTATTTAGCCTTCAGGTAAGGATTGATAGCGACAGTGAATTACTACCTCACATATTTATACAGATTGAAATTGTTCAATTTTCGTATTCGTAAAGTTGGAAGATGATAACTCACATGTCGAACATTAAAGATATTTTTTGTAAAAATGAAGGGTTATCTGTTGGTTCTTAAAGATTAAAAATAAGTGCAAACATAAACAATAATTACTTCTAGGGCTTGAATGTTTGTTGTTTTGTAGTTTTAATGGCAGAAATATGTGTTAAGAGTTTTTAGAGTTCTAAATATGCTTCTTACATTGAAATAATCTTTAGATAATTCACTTAAATTTTTTAGTCGGACGTTATTTTGTACGTTAACCGATTGAACACTGAAGAATCTGTCATACCTTATGAGTATCATCACTTTGACTTCTGTCTGGGCAAGGAAGAGAACTCGCCGGTTGAGAACCTTGGACAAGTAGTGTTTGGCGAGCGCATACGTCCGGGTCCTTACCACATACAGTTTAGGGAAGATGTGGAATGTGCACTGGTGAGTACAATTAATGAGCTATGATTAGCAGTTTCACACATTATTTATTATTTGCAATTATAATTTATAGGCTTGTCGCAAGAACTATACCGGAGGGGATGCGGACAGCGATCGACGCATGATGGTACTTAAGAAGGGTATCAGTCTAAATTATCAGCATCATTGGATTGTGGACAACATGCCCGTTACTTGGTGTTACCAGCTGGAGACAGGAAAGCAGTATTGCAGCATAGGTTTTCCAATGGGCTGTTTGGTGCGCACCGACGGGGAAGGCTGCCCTATAAACTCCGTATACAATCGCCCACTCCACTATTACCCGTTTAATCACGTTGATCTAGAGATTACTTATCACAGTGGAGCACGCGAAGATTGGGGCATGGGCTTTGCAGCCAGCAGTGGTCGAATAATCTCTGTAAAAGTAACGCCTAAATCTCTGAATCATGCCGATCTCAATAAGCCAAATTGCCTGGGAGCCGAACCACTAGCCATTCGCGAGAGTTCTCTTAAGAATGGAGAATTTCAGACCATTCTGTACACGTACAGCGTAAAGTTTATTGAAAATGATGCAGTTAAATGGTCATCCCGATGGGACTATATCTTGGAATCGATGCCGCACACAAACATTCAATGGTTCTCCATACTTAACTCTCTAGTCATTGTGCTTTTCCTAAGTGGTATGGTAGCCATGATAATGCTACGGACGCTGCACAAGGATATTGCTAGATATAATCAAATGGATAGCGGCGAGGATGCGCAGGAGGAGTTCGGCTGGAAGCTGGTGCATGGCGACGTTTTCAGGCCACCACGGAAAGGTATGTTATTGTCGGTATTCCTGGGCTCCGGTGTCCAAGTTTTGGTCATGTCTATTGTCACTTTGGCATTTGCCTGCCTCGGATTCTTGTCGCCCGCAAATCGTGGCGCATTGATGACTTGTTCGATGGTGTTGTTTGTCTCGCTGGGAACACCCGCTGGCTATGTCTCAGCACGAATCTACAAGAGCTTTGGTGGTGTAAAATGGAAGAGCAATGTCATCCTCACCTCTATCGTGTGTCCCGGGTAAGTGTGAAAGAATATGTAGTAAAATTTAATTAAAACAATTCGAATTTATTTTCTAGTGTCGTTTTTTCGCTATTCTTTGTGATGAATCTTGTGCTTTGGGGAGAGAACAGCTCTGGAGCTGTTCCTTTTAGCACACTGATCGCATTGCTGGCTTTGTGGTTTGGAGTCTCCGTGCCGCTGACGTTTGTAGGTGCTTACTTTGGCTTTCGTAAGCGGGTGAGTAATAGCCCACATAATTATTAATAGTAAAAAAATTCCATATAACGCGCATTTGTTTTTTGTATTGCAGGCCTTGGAGCATCCAGTGCGCACAAATCAAATACCACGTCAGATCCCAGATCAGTCAATTTACACACAGCCTATTCCCGGTATCGTTATGGGCGGTGTATTGCCCTTTGGCTGCATCTTTATCCAGCTGTTCTTTATACTCAGCTCGCTTTGGTCGAACCAGATGTATTATATGTTCGGATTCCTCTTTCTCGTCTTTCTTATACTTATTATTACGTGCTCGGAGACAACAATCTTGCTATGCTATTTCCATCTATGTGCAGAAGATTATCATTGGTGGTGGCGATCATTTCTCACATCAGGCTTTACGGCCGTATATTTGTTTATCTATTGTTGCCACTACTTCGTCACAAAGCTCTCTATTAAGGACAGCGCCTCGACGTTCCTCTACTTTGGCTATACGGCCATTATGGTATTCCTGTTCTTTTTGCTTACCGGCACAATTGGATTCTTTGCGTGCTTCTGGTTCATACGAAAAATTTACAGCGTGGTCAAGGTGGATTAGGCGCATATATGTGTATGCAATGTGTGTGCCCGTGTGTTTTGTATCTGTAGCCACAATTTACACTTAAGCCTAATGTGTGTGATTTCTGCGCTGTACGTGAACAGCCGGTTTTCTGTTTATTATTATGAACTATTTAATATACATACGTATTACCATATTATGTATATGTACATACATATGTGAGAGTATGTTGTAGTACCGATGCGCGCAATAATTTTAAGTATATCCCATAAAGTATGACGAGGAAGCATAGTGTGTAGATTACCTTCTTTCAGAAACAATCTATTAAAATTTTTGTCATGAACATAAGTCTATTCAATTCAACGTCCACTTCTCGATCTACATTCAAATATAAATCGAAAAAGATAAAGCTTTTCTTATAGATTGCTATTACTTTTAGACACGTCCTTAAATAAAATCAAAAATCCCTTGATTTGCAATTTGAAGTACTTTTGGGTATTGTGGTTTCGTTGAAACTGTAATTTATGCTGGGATTCTGAACATAAACATGATAAAATAATAAATTCGCATGTGTAATATTTTAAAATATTTAATTTAGTTTTAACTAAACTAATTATATCAAACTTGCAATTCAAGAATAAATTATGAAACCAATAAAATAGCGCCCTCTATTCTATATGTTTAAACTAATTAAGTTCAGCTTGAAATTCAATAAATTTTAAGAACGTCACTAGGTGGCGCCCTCTGCTGTCAATCTGTTGCAACCCTTTAAAACGCAGCTGAGGCCAAAACATTTTTGTGGCTTCTTCAAAATTTTCGAAGGTGTGAAATTGGGAATTGTGCAAAAAGTTAAGTTTTAAAAGACAATAAGTGAATCCGATCACAAACTAATGACAAACGTAATTGGGGATAGCGAAGATGAATATGATGAGTTATCGGAGTTGCGACAACGCGGCAAGCCCGAGACGCAGCCATCAGTGGACGTAAGGGTTCTCTCACAACTTTTGATTCATACGTTGATAAATAATCTTGAATGTGGACACTTAGGAAGCCTTCGATTTGGATGACCTTTTACCTATGGTTGGGGAGTTTGGAAAATATCAGAAGCTTTTGGTGTTTGGTATTTGCCTGCCTGCTTGCATACCATGTGGCTTCTGTGCCTTCAATCAGCTTTTCATGGCTGACACTCCAGATGACTATTGGTGTCGTGTGCCTGAACTACTTCACATGGATCTTGAGCAACGCAAATATTTGGCTATACCCAAGGAACAGGTAAGCCAAGATCTTAACCGAGGTCTGTTAACTATATATAGCACATCCAAGTATATTCCATGAACGAACTAAAAAGCAAAACCAAAAGGAATTACTGTTTATATTTCTATATCACGTTTAGGATAATCATGAGCTTTATAGCAAATGCTTTACATACGGTGTCAACTGGACGCAGATGCTCGACTCTTTTGAAAACGATGGGGATGATGGCGATGTGACATTGATGGAACCCAACAGCAGCTGGCCATTGGTTAAATGCAGTCAGGGCTGGGAGTACAACACTACCAGTGTCTGGTCCTCCATTGTGATCGATGTGATTGATGAATCCACTAAATTGCAGTTGATCCGCATTAAACCTCATTTAGCGCAGCTCGTTGCCACTCATTTCCCATGCATCTCATCTTTAGCCCACGCACATTTATGAGACATGTATTCCAACTGACGGTTCAAACTATTGACAGTTCGATTTGGTATGCGATCAAGATATATATCCCACTATTGGATTGGCGGCCCTCAACACAGGTGGACCGGTGGGAGTGTATCTGTTTGGACTACTCAATGATCGTGCGGGACGGAGACTCTCCTACTTCACTTGCCTGGCTACACTGCTGGCGGGCAGTTTGATGACTTCATTAAGCAAGGACTTCTGGACATGGGCTGGTAGTCGTGTTATCGTTGGCCTGACCATACCGGCTGTTTATCAGATACCTTTTATCATATGTGCGTAGCTCGCTTCTACCTTTCCTTATCCGAATACGTATTTAACAGAAATTTCTTGGAACATTGCAGCTTTAGAGCTTGTGGGCGAAAAGTATCGATCTTTTGTGACCGTGATGACATGCACATTCTACACGTCTGGCATAATGCTATTGTCGTTGGTCACCTATCTTGAGCGCGATTGGGTGCGCCTCTCCTACTACACCTCCTTACCCTTTTATGCCTATTTCCTATATATGTTTGTGATGCCAGAATCCCCACGCTGGCTGCTCATGCGAGGTCGCTTGGAGGAGGCCCTGAAGATATTGGAGCGCATGGCGCGTGTCAATGGTCGCCAGTTTCCGGAAGCAGTGCACTGTAAGCTTGAGGCGCAGATCAGAAGGGACAAACTAAAACAGAAGAAGAAGACTGTTAATGTGGGTCTGACGGATCTATGTAATACGCCCAATATGCGACTGAAGACTATACTGATTACGCTTAGCTGGTTTGCCAATGAGACCGTCTACCTGGGACTTAGCTATTATGGACCTTCGCTCGGCACAAATCAGTATGTGAGCTTCTTCTTGTCGGCGGCAGTAGAGCTGCCAAGTTACATGTGCTGCTGGTACTTTATGGACACCTGGGGTCGTCGCTGGCCACTTAGTTTATCCATGATACTGGGGTAAGTCTACTACTACTAATCTGCGAAAACAATGTGCTTATCTATTTAAAAATTTTCTAGAGGAGTGGCCTGCGTCATAACTGTTATGCTCCCAGATGATGCAATAGATGAGACGTTAACACTTTACCTTGTATCCAAGGCGCTTCTCTCTGCATCGTTTTTAATTATTTATCCGTTTGCCGGAGAGCTATATCCCACACAAGTACGTGGTATTGGCATTGGTGCCTCCAGCTACATTGGTGGATTGGGACTGATTGCTATACCGTTTGTCACCTATCTGGGAAAGGAGAATCTGAAGTTGCCATTGGTAATAATGGGATTTGTTTCGATGATGGGTGGAATGACAACTTTGCGTCTGCCGGAAACCTTGCATCATCGTCTGCCGCAGACCATTGAGGAGGGAGAAGAGTTTGGCAAGGATTGGCAGCTAAAGGATTGTTGCAGCTGCAAGCCCCAACCGTAAATTGTTTGACCTCTTCCTAGTGTGCTTATTACTTATTTCTCGGATTTCAGGGATATTCAATCACAACCCACTTCTTATGAGAATCTGGATGTCTTGGGCGGATCATCAAATACCGCTTCAGAGGTGGAACTTGAGCTGAGGGATAGTCGACGCCCACGTCAGCCGCCTTCTAGTGATGAGCGCACGCCCCTGGAAATGAGTTCTGGCAGTGGCATTGGAAGTGCCAGTGGTAGTGGTGGCATTGGTAGGCATCGGCCTTCCATGAAGCGTTTGGTGCGTCAAATGAGCGTTATGGACACACAAAGAAGTCACGATGGTACCATGCAACTGACGCATTGGATTTAAGTGATTATAATAGTTAGTATCTACATTAAATGGAGATCAGTATAACAGTTTAAACAACAAGCAAATCAGTGAGAAAATTAAACAAGTATAACAATATACAACAGATTAATAATTATTACAATAATCTAGATGAAGAATTAGCTAAGTTTGCTATGAATATTGATTGGTTGATAACCTAAAGACAAATTTGACACACATCATAAAATTTTGTTATATGTATGTTCTTTATTTTTTATATTTTTGGCAGTGCTGCCAATTCTGCGACAGGAGATATAATACCAAGAACAGGTTCATCGCATGGCAGCATAAGTGGGGTTGCGCTTGATCGTTAAATAAATGGGAGCTTCTGAGAAAATGTACTTTTTGATGGAGTTGAATAGAAAATGAGCTGAAGTTGCAGAAGAACAGCAAAGTTTATACCTAAATGGTGTTTGAGCAAAAAGAAAAGATTCAAAATAGTGTCTAGTTCAAAATTTCTTTGTTTTGTGACGTCACTTCTATTGGCTCCTTTTAAAATCGGCACATAGTGCTAATTTATTGTATAAGAATACGGATTCCGGACAAAGAATAAAAAACTATATGAGAAATTTATTATATTTCAATATCAATTGTATGTGTTCACATTTAAGTGATAATATGGAGTTACACACATCGTACAATGTTATACATTTTTTTAGAACACTAGAAATTAATTATAATTTTATGTTTTTTAAAGCGTCCCCGCAAATTCAAATCAAATTTTTTAAATATATATATATATATAAAAGCACGATTACTACTTATTTATGAGTGTAACAGCATTATTAAATATATGAGCGTATAACTGTATTATTGACTTTTCTTTAATTGTTGGCAACTGTCATTAGATTTGATATTGTAAAAAAAAAATAACAAACAACAGCAAATATAAAGTAATATGTACCCTTAAACATATCCGGTAACAAATAAATACATAAATATGTATACATATATCACATACCAGCATATCATATGACATACAGTACCTGTAAGCCGATTTCCCATTGAGTCTTATAAGCTACGTTCAGCATGCATCAGAATCGACCGATTACCGCTGACTTGTGACTGTGCTTATGAATGTTCCACACTATTCAGAGCGCTTTCGTTTGACTTCTTAATATGATCAATTGTTGTACTGTACATAACTACAAATAGATAGAATAGACAGAATATACTTAGGGCAGCGCAAAGCATTGAGATATTTCTTCAGCTGAATGTAGCCAATGTAGTCACAATTGTTATTTTTTGCAGCCGCCTTTGATTTATGCATTTATGCAATTAATTGTTAACAAACAAAAAGAAAAACAACTATTATTTATTGTATTTATTTCATAAGGCATAAGTATGTGTTGGATATGCACTTAGTTTTCTGACTCTGATGGAATGAAAATTGCCGGCAGCTGTTGACTGCTGGGTTTGATTCCTGGTGGCTTCCATAGGAAGCCTGGGTGACAACTGTTAACTGGTTGCTGGCAGAGATTTGTGTGCCGATGATACGTTATGATATGTTATTCGTTTTGTACATATTTGACTAGAGATAGAATTCAAGAAACCTGTCAAGAACGTAGTAATTCAAATTTAATGTGTTTAAGGGTCGAGCAAGCCGACAACACTGAACAATGTCTGAAATCTCTGGGTTGCTGGAGCAATACCCAAGCAGGGTCTCGACGAGATGCCACATTCTACGTCTGCACGAGGAAATCATCCGCCACCTGTTCACATACCTGCCCCGACTTTGCGATAAGGTGCGACTGGCGTGTGCTGCGCCCAAGTTTCGTCAAGCGTTCGAAAGTTGGGCAAGAACTAAGCGGCACACTTTGAATGCGGAGGATGTAGAGGTGATGCAGCTGCCTGATATTATTAACTTGTTTAAAGTGGCCGGGCCATTTATTACCGTTCTGATGGTAAACTGCGCCTCGTTCCAAAAGGAATCGCTGGTTGTGGAGTTCATATCCGAGTATTGCAAGAACTTGGAGGAGATCTACTACAGCAATGTGACGGATGAATTTCGATATCGGACGCTGCTCTCGCGCTTAACGCGGCTTCGGCGCGTAAGTATCGATTGCATGGATGCAGAAGATGTTTTGAACTTCGATCTGGAAGGCAACACCGAACTGGAGTCCTTTGAGCTGATCAATGGCTGCTATACGGGTATGCGCGTGTGTTCTAAATGTTTGTCTACATCGTTTAAACAGCTTCAGCTGCCAGGTAAAAACCTTTGCGGCTTTCCCAAACTCCAGAGGCTTGTGCTGCGCGACTGCTTACTCTGGAATTCAGGCGAGTTCGGGATTCCGCTGAAGAAGCTACGGGTTCTCATACTGGACGAGTGTTGCTTTGAAGTGATGAACCAATCTCTGTATCAAAAGATTGCTGAGTGCTGTGCGGAGCTCGAGGAGCTATCTTTCTCTGGCTGTGATGCCAGCTTCGAAGTTATTGCACAGCTTCCAAATTTGCAGCGTTGCACGCTTAAAACCTGGATGACTTCAAATGAGCTTAACCTGGGATTTCTCTCAACTCTGGCCGAGAAGAAAGGTAACAAGTTGTCTTATTTTAAGCTTTCAGGACAATTTGAGATCACCAACGAGCATGCACGATGCTTGGGCCAGTTGAGCTCTTTGACGGAAATGCAATGGGCCAACAATGATGTCCTTGACGACGATCACTTCAAGTTCTTCAATGATCTGCCCGCGCTGAAGCTCTTTGGACTGTCCTGGTGTGGACGTGTCACAGACGTGGGCCTCATGAGTTTAATTCGTAAGTGTCCTCAACTAAATCAAATTAATCTCAAGAGTTGCGACGAGATCAACGATCAATTTGTCCTGAATGCTGTCTACTACTCTATAAAGAACGAGAGTCGCTCCTTGTTGCTGAATGTGGAGGGCACAAAGATTGGGAAAGCAATACTAACGGTGCGTAATATAGGACACCATCGAGAATGGTTCATTGTTTAAAGCCAAGCTTCTCCTGGTCACAGCATCCCGAGTATGTCAAGACGCAAAACAAAGTAAAGTTGAACTTTACAAGTCTCTTGGTCTGAGTTATATTGGCCGACTCAGCCACAAGGAAGTGCTGGTGCTATATTTATGATTACCCCCATCCCAATCATGGCACGCACACAATGCTCGATTTAGTGATATGTATCAGATAATTGCCAGCGTGCACCTTGATGCACTGGCCATTTAATAATTAATCGAGAATCCATTTGAAATCTTTATAAAAACGGTCCAATTCGACTCGATTCGATTGCATTTGATTCGCTTTTTGTTTTGATTCGATTCGACTATCAATTGCAATAAATTTCCCATTCAATTGTTGCTTGAACTTTGCCGTCCTCCAATTGAAATGATGTCTGTGTTACCAGCTAACAGCTAACAGCTAACAGTTAGCAGCAGGAAGCCCAGTTAACACAGTCAGCTAAAAAAGGGGTCGGGTGATCGGGGGGGCTCAAACTCGATCGCGAGAACAGCGATTAACTCACCTGCGGCCAGTGGTTAGCGTGGTTAGTCATGGGTCAGTCTGTCTATCCGACGGATTCTATCCGTTAGGCAGTGATGCCAACAAATTTTAGAGCAAAAACGCTAAAAGAAAACTGTATATGCAACGATACTCTATTTTTATTTTTTTAAGTTTATTTATAAACCTAAAATTTGTAAAGCTTTTTTAGATCTAGAGAAATTAAATAAAATAGATAAAATAAACAAAATAAATAAAAAAGATTTCATTATAAGTAGAAAACTAAATTTGATAAAAAGCCACATTTAGCGGGAAAGTTTGTCAATTGGCAGCACAGATCTTAGTCCAGTGACTGTTGCGTGCAACGACGTCGCACTCAGTGGCAACAGTCACAATGGTGGCCAGTTTGAAGGTGACCTCGATGAGCTCCTTAAATGGAGATCGCTGTGAATTGGTTGTAGTACACGTTACCCATCGACATGGACACAGACATAGACATAGACATAGACATAGTCACAGCCATGGACATGGACGTAGTCATAGACATAGACACAGCATTGGTCTGCCTGCCGGGTGCATAAATAAAGCGCCTTGACATGTTCAGGTGTCTGCTGCTTTGGTGGCTTTTGCGGCTTCTTTGGCTTTGGATTGCTGGCTTTTTTTTTCTGACTTTAGCATTGACTAATTAGCGTACTTCAACTGGTTCGCCGGCTGACATTTTCCATGGAAGAGCCACGGATCGATCGCATTCCTGCAGCAGTGCATCAATTGCGATCTGTAAGATGGCGTTGCATGAGAAGCTCAAATTATGTTTTAGGTATTTTTTCTGGGCTGGCAAATGGTAACTGGCTGCATCGATAGATGTACTCGTACTCAGAGCGTGTCCAATTATGCCTGTGTGGAGGTACTTCAAAAATATATCGAAGACAAGCCCTAAAAATGTCTTTGTACATTGCCACCAGGCCTGATGCTACAGAAATTTGAATTGTTGCATTTTGCATGGTTTTGGGAATTATGGGAAATGACATTTGATATTGCGAGTCCTAAATTTGTTGTTTACATGTCAACTTGTAATAATAATATATATATTATATAATATAAAAACTCCCCAAAAACAGATTCTGCAAAGATGAAAATATTTTGCCGAAAAGTGCATACACCTTTCGGTACATCTACTATATATAATGGTCAAAGTTTAGAATCCAAATCTAATATTGTATGTACCGGTATTTTCACATAGGGAGAGACACCATCGAGGAGTAATGTAGTATTCCTCTAAACAATATGCAAGTTTTCTTGTAAATTGAACGAGCTCGTTTTAAGTATTTATAATTCATAGCATTCATTTTAACTCTCACATTTAAATCGGTATATTTTACAACATAACTATGTAAAACCCTTAACTATCTATACACATACACAATCTGTGCTGCTTCCACTGCATAACGGTAATTTATTTCTTGAATAACTTCTTCTGTGCTCTGTCATCGGGAAAAACTCGAGGGCGCGGGAAAAAATTCTAAAACTGAAAACAAACAAATATGGTGGTTCTTATAGTTTCTGGCGCTTAAAGTCTCCACGCGTTCATCCGGACGGGTAAACGGGTCAGTTGGGAAGCCAAGCATGGTTATATCTAATCGGCTTTTGATGTTGATCAAAAATATATATAGTGTATCGGGTCGAAGATGCTTTCTTTTGCCTGTTACATATTTTACCACAAACTTATCAGTCCCTTATTACCCATTTTTAAGGGTTAAGCTTACATGAAATCTTTCACCGAACAAAACCGTTGCAAGTTGCATGAAACGGACTTGTGCACATGACAAAACGATGCAACAAGTTGTTGAAGCTAAGGCTTCTTCAAGGCCAAATAAAATTACTTAAGAACTATGATGAAACTGGGCTTAAACAAAATACTTTGCTTTATTTGATAAATCTTTTAATGCACTCATTTCCAACAAATTTAATTTGTAGCCAAACTAAACTCCCATCATTTAAGTGACCCACATCATTTGCTCTTTTTTCTATTTTTCATCAATGTGTAGAAAATTATTTGAAACAATTATTTCGATGTTGCCTTTCTTGTCTATAATGGAATAATAATATTTTTTGGTAAATCAAATTTTCTGCCTTAGAACATGAATATGATTTGCCATAATGCTCAATGGTTTGATGAAGTTTTAACTACATACACGACTTCAAGATGATGATTACACTCCTATAACTAATGATGCTGCCAAATGCGGCAAGTTAATTTACACTATTCGTCCACTCCTTCTTATTCTACAATAAGAACGTCCAACAATATGAGCCACAGGGTCGACATGAGCTTTTCGGCAACAGCTTCGAATGATTGGATTAGCTTCAAAATTCAGTCGCTCGAAATGCTCTACTCCGACATACCCTGTAGTGAATTGGTTAAACAAGAACGAAATGGTGGTTGAGCCAAAGTTTGAATACTTTTGTAAAAAATAATAAGTATTGAATTGATTACTTGAAAAACTATATAAAATGGTTTCCATTGATTCTTGGACTGCCATCCTTAAAGCGAGATCCCTTTTCTATATATCAAGTAAGCATACAAGCTAACACAGTTACAAATATAACTTGAACATCAGTTCTAACCTCAACGTCATCAACGGTACCATCATCATCATCATCATCGTAATTATAATCATTATCATCGTCATTATCATCATCATTATCTTCTATTGCTTACTGGCAATCGAAGACGTGTAGAGGCTTGTCAAGGTGCCATGCCGTGCCGAGTGAAGTCAAGATACATATTGTATTGTAGCTGATGCTAAGCGGATCGAAGCCATGTACCTAAACCCGTTGGCCCAACAATCGCATGTTGCATGATGGTTGCTGCTGCCTTTTCCAATTGTTGACCAAGGTGCATGGCTATGTAACGAGTACAGGCTCTGCTTCTGGCACTGCTGGAACATTAGACGACGCTATCAATTGATACAAATCTACACAATTTAGAATATAGAGACGTAAACGTGCAGCTTCACTAGCGTTGGTCGTCCATGTTGCTGTAGTCCAAGTAGTCTCTCTAGTTCAAAGTATTTCGCATTGAATGTCAATAAATAATACGCCGAGAATCTCATATAACACTAGACATAGACATAGACATAGCATATAGCTTGCTCCGAGCATGAGCAGACGGGACAGGTCGAGGTCATATCTCGAGAAGCAGCAGCTGTCCGAGCCAGCGCCGCGGGTGCGAAAAGCACCATAAACAGAGGCTTCAGATGAGCGCCGCTTGGATGCCACTTGGGCTCTGTTTGGATGCTGCTTGCATGTCGTCTGCATTTGCAATAGACACTGGCCACTGGCAATCAAGTATGCTCCCTATGAATGACAGACTATTTAATTTATTTCATGATATATTGCTTAAACATTACTTCTTGACGTCGTTGTAGATAGATCCTCTAAAGAAAACTGATATTTATATAAGCCAGACGACGATAGTAGTTTGTCCTTAGGCTACATACATATTCATGTCTTATAACTTTAGAATAACAACTATCAGTACAAAATACCTTTAGTCCAGATCTAACAGACACATACCTACAGATATGTCAATATCAATTTATATTCACATGTGATTAATTCCACTTAAGTTTCTCGGCTCCCATTTAAAAAGATTCGTTTAGTTGAATTTAGTTTGTACCGAAGTAAGCATAAGAAACGTGTCAATTTTACTTATGAAGTACCCACATAAAATGTACCAGTTTTTTCAAAAAAGGCTTATTTATTAAAGTATCAAAATATTTCATGATTAATGATACAGGTGGGGAATTAAATATACTTACAAGCAAACAAATTTCCCATCTGCACACAGCTCAAGGGATATTTGGTTAAAGGCAGCCAGTTGGAAAGGGATAGATATATAATGTTTGCATGACAAACAGTCTCAATCCGTCTCCCTCACTCAGCAAGCGACCTACCTTAAGAATTATGACATTTATTAGGGCCACTCAAGCAGCAGAATTCTTTATCTCGAATTTCATCTATTCCCTCATTCTATTGATCTGATCTATTGTTTGGCACAGGTGGAAAGGGTTGAGCATGAGCTAACGCAAGATTGTTCACTTACACATTTATTACTGTGTAAGCATGTAGTATGTATGTAATATCCTTTGTGGAACGCATTCTCTGCAATTGGAAGGGTTTGTTAAAAGGTCCGTTATGCGGAACATTTGCATGTACACTATGAATACTGTTATCATACCTTAAAAAGTTCTATGTTCATTGCCTTTCACCTAAAGAATACAAAATTGTAGCTTATATTTAGAACTGTGATTGATATCTAATAATAAAAAGAAATAAGTCGCCTGAGTTGCAGTAAGACTGCTTTTAGATATGCAAACAGGATTCTATTTTAAAATTGAACAAACGCCTGCACGTTCTATTATCCTTTGGCTATTTATATATACATAATCGTATTACCGCTGCAGTTGAGGGCAAAAACAGTTGTGACATCATCAATAGCAAGCGCAGAATGCATATAATGTACATATATAGGCCCACATGCAACGGCCTAGCTGTGACGTCAGATGTGGCGAGCGAGATAGCACTGGTTGTGGTGTCAATTGGAGCAGTCAAGCAGGTGCAGACATGTCGTGACGTCACACAGAGTGAGATGGCCATAAAGAGAGCATGCCGTAACAGCGACGTCACCGACGCACGTGTTTGCTATCCGCCAGAGCGAGAGCACCACATTTACGACCCTCGATTGCCGGCCGGCGTTTTGCCTTTGCCTCTGCCTCTGCCTTAGCCTCTGCTTCTGCCTCTGCTTCTGCTTCTGCTTCTGCCTCTGCTTCTGCCTCTGCTTTCGTCACTGTCTCTGCCAACGCGCACTCACCAGGTGCGTTTCGGTTTTCATTCATGCCGTGAGCGCGCTCCACAGCGCATGTCCATGTAACCCGTCATGGACACGCGCTGTCACCCAACACGATGACGTCTTTGTTTATTGATTTCTTTCTCATATGTCTTTGTGACGTCACGGCGTGTGTGACCAACCAACCACAAACCGCAGCGCTATAAATAAGGACGCATCAATTAGCGCTGAAAATTGATAAGCACCAGTTGGCTTACCTTTCATTTACATTATTATAAAATTTTAGCTAAATATTAATAGATGCTGCATCTTTTACAAAGAGCAAACTAAGTTATTAAATTTCAACTATGATTGACGTAGTCATCACCCACGGAATATAAAGGGCACAAGCTAAGAATTTACTTGCTTCTTCTTAAGAGGTCAAGTTGTCTGCTGTGACACAAATTTAATGTTAATGATTTTAAGGTCAAGTTTTTGAATCGAACTCATTAAATAGGGGCAGTACTTAGCCTCGAGGCTTAGGCCAATTCAATGTCAATGCTAATCTTCACTTTCTCTCCTCTCGTATCGATTTTCGCTTTGGCTGCCTCATCTAAAGGGGGTCAAAGACACAGATTGACGCTAGTCATGTCAGATACATTTGTATACGTTCTCAATCGAACGCACGTATGTAGGAATTTGTTTAGGATGTGTACGTTGATAAGGGAAAACACGTAAAAAAGGTAAGACAAACAAACGTATGACAGCTGCAACAACAACAGAGACAACTGAGGATTGAGTAATAAAGCTGTTGCCTACTTGGGGGCTTCGTACGTGAAACGGAGATGGCGGAACGTATACGCGCTGTTGATGACGCGGCCGCAATTGAACGCAAGGGAAGTCGGACCATAAAATCAATGCCAACAGCCACTGCGATTTCATCATCGTCATTGTATTCCAGGTCCTGGTTTGGAGGTATGTACGTGTATGGGGTAACATCCGGTTGCGTGTGACGCTGGGAATGACCATGAGCCTGGGGAGTTCTGCGATGAGACATATATTGAACAGTATGAGAAAGGACCCATACCTACTACATACAACAACTGAATCATTTTGTGGGCGTAGATAAGATGTTACATAATCAATAAAGAGAGAGAGAGAGAGGGAAAGATAGAATTTTAGCTGCATCGATGCTTTTGATCTTTCCGGGATGAAGACATGTACTAGGCACATGACTAAAGCGGATGGGCATATAGACTTAGATCCACTCAGATATTAATGTCTGTATACAATATATAAAGAATGACACCAAACTATTTGTACCTTCCACTGGCCAGTTTCCACTTCGATGCCCATTAGGTATTGCTTCATTAACGGAGTAAATTGTGTACCGGGCGTATACGTGGGATTGTGACATGGTCGGCTTAAAATACAATTTGGCTAAAGCTGAGCAAACTTTAAAATAGCCCAAAATTGCAGGCAAAGTGAACAAGTTATAAATGTAAATTTCAACAGTCCAAAAGAAGCCCGAATATCATAGATTATACTCATACTTACTCTATAAAATAATGACAATAATTCGCCACGAAAAAAATGCACCTGCAGGCGAAACAGTCAAAGCAGTCAAAACAGACAGAGACTCTGAACATTTGCATAGGATGTTATGGGTCTCTTTCGGATTATGGCTTTGTTGGGGTAGTACTCGTAGCAATAGTAAGGTGGGTCATCGATAAAGTGGGCATGTCCCCAAGTCCGGTACAGGGAAAGAGTTGGGCGCAAAAGCAAGTTAAAATAAAGCGAATCAAGGCGGAAGGCGGAGGTAAAGGGTTGCCGCAACCCAAAAGCAATTTATGCAAATGACTCAAAAGGCGCCGTCACAAATGCGCCGTCAAACAGCAACAGCAGCAACAACAAGAAAAACAACAATGAAAATCGCATTGGCAAACGCAAAGTGCCGCTTGCTAATTGAAATTTGGCAAAGCGACTGAGGGACGTACAGTAAAATCAAAGCCTAAATAGCAATCAAAAAGAGCTAAAATTCCTTAAATTAAACTCACGAACTTTGAGCAACGATGCGAAAACGATACATGCATTAAGCCAGCAGCAGCAACAACAACAACAACAACAACAACAACAACAACAACAACAACAACTCTAAATAGACGTAGCAAAACGAAGTAAATTTGGCGCAGCACATTTAGAATATCATCACAAGAAAAAGACAAAAGCGAAGCAAACGCAAAGGAGTGCCAACTTTTGGCTTGGCTTCAGCTACAGCTTTAGCTATAGCTTTGGCTTTGGCTTTGGCTTGGCATGTCAACAACACCAACAAAAACAACAACAGCTCCAGCGACACTAACTACAACAGCAACAACATCTTGGAAGCGACTCCAACGCTTGCCCACAGCGCAGTTGATGCTGTTTGCATGCACTTTTGGGGCCACGAGCGGGTCAGCAGCAGCGCCAACGAATAAATAGAAACAAGTTACTTTCTGGCTGACGAACTTTAAATACTCCTTTTTTTGCTCATCTGCAACTGCCCAGTTTTATGTAAGGGCTTCACTTTGATAGCCTGGTCTGCCATCATTCAAAGAAAGACCTACTTGATATACGATTGCTTAATGATCATAATAGAGTATTCATTTGTCCCAGACCTAAATGGTCTATGTAACGCCCCCAACCGTTTTTATAGAAGATCTCATTTGACTCTATCAATATACAATAATTAAAACAAACTCATTCTACTATATATTTTAGATCTTTTTTTTCGTAATAAATCTACCAGTTGGTAAAGTGATGTGTAATATAATGATCCCAAGAAACAGTTTGTAATGCTTCAACGTTCGGTTCCGATGATAATCTAAGCTCAGCTCATATATAGAATATACATTGATTGCTTAAAATATCTTAAGAAGCATTCAAGCATTTAATGGATCACTATCAATCTCTACTATAAATACGGATCCAGCCATTGAAATATCTTCATAATTGATTGATACATTGGAGAAGTCAAGTGGAGGAATACATATTTCACACGGGTTACACATATTGTGAGCATTTCATAGGACCCTCAGAAAGTGTATAGCAACTAGTACATGCATGGCCCCAAGACCAGTTCCACTTGCGTCGCTCCCAAAATTTAACTAATATTAATTCGTGTATGTACATGAGCCACACCGTACAAAGCTCAACTGCAGTGCACTGCATGCCGAAGCTGTAGCCGCAGTTGCTGCGACACACACAGACCCATACACATCTACAGGCAGGGCAACAACAGCAACCGTAGCTGTAGCCGGAGCTGAAGCTGGAGGCCGAGCTAAAGCTATACAGAGCCCGAGCGCAGAAAAAGCATTATGGGAAAAAAATCTAGCGAAATCGAAAGGAAGAGCCCACTGCGCCCAAGTCGGCTGACCGACGATCTCACGTTTGTGTTGAGCTGAGCTTTGGTTCAGGCTCGGGCATAATATTCGTACATACGCTAACAACAGTTAGAAAACGTGCCTTGGAACCTGTCTAAAAATAGCCACAACGAATGCAACACACAACACGAACTCGTAAAACGAACGAAAACGAAACGTTATCGGCCTCACCTACTTCTACAGCCACCATAAAACTGGTACTCGGCAACAACAGGGCAGCCGCCTCCGACTTTGACTCTCACTCTCACTCTTACACTTACACTCACACTCACACTCACACTCACACTCACACTCACACTCACTCTCAATTCTTCAGCTCTGTCTAAGTCGAAGCTGAAGTCGACTTCGACGTCGACGGCTCTGCATTAGATTTTGAGACAGCATCCAAGAGGCTTGTGAGCCGAACTTCGTCTTAAAGCCTCTGTGTATGTGTGAGTCTGTGTGTGAGTTTGAGCATCACTTGTTGTTTTCAGTTTCGTTGTGGATGTTATTTTTGTTGTTGCCATTATTGCTGTCTTTTGCTTGTTGCTCGTGTTTTTGAGCTGCAAACGCCGGTGTGAATAATAAAGTGCATTAATATTGTTAATTATCAGATTGACATCTGTTTTAGAATGAAGCTTATAAGAAGAAGATCACCCATACGCAAGTTTAATAAAATAACTGGGTAAACTTTGCAATGAACCCAACATTCCTTTTTAGAATCAACTTACATTACACTTAATTTCTGTTATTTATTTGAGTAAACATATTCCCCTTTTTATATAGATTTACTAAACTGAATTTAAGTTATTGAAAAGTAATATTTTCTGCCATACGTTGGTGGTAATATAAAATGAATATATATTTCTTATCTAAGATTCCATTCTCTTGATGTACTTATTTTAACTAAACATTAAATATAGTTATTAAAGCATCAATAACTGATGGCAATCAAGTAAAAATCAATCAAAATATCGAAAAACTAAATTTATCAACATCAATGTTTTTATCGTAGTCCAGATAAAGTTTGACTGGATAAAGTTTGAACACTATTTTAATCTAGTATACTTTTTCCATAGGCTTTGATACTTCCTAGATTATTAATATCGATTACTACACACTTAAGATAATACACAAGCTCGTATATAAATCGAAGGATATTGCCTTCTTACCCTAAAAACGCCATGCACAACTATTACAAATACAGCTTACAGCTGAAAATATATCATAAAGCCTTGAGATTCCAATATGCGAACATAACAACTATGTTGTTAGCTTGTTTTCTTTAGTTCTAAGAGCCTTCAGATGCCATCTAACTGCAGGTCCACCTACATTTAATACGTATATATCCTCAGTGCGGTAACTATTTGTTTCCCATGTGGCTTCCCAGCCTTTTGATTAAAGTTATGCAACAGATTGTAGAACTTGAAAATCAATGCTCCTGACTGTATGTGTACATATATAGTCAGACGAGTATACTACATAAGTCTGAAGACATGGTATATACATTTTCAATGATAAAAATCACCTACACAATAAGGACTCGCATTGCTTCCTGGCCACGCAAAAGAAATTGGAGACACTTCCACAACAAGAGAACAATTAATTTCGAGTATACTTAAACACCTACATGTTCATGTATATATGTACAATATATATATGTATATTTGTACATACAAACGTTAATTATTAGCCCACACATAGCCGCAGGGGAGACCCTTGCCGGTAGATGGAGCCACAAGCCGGCTCTGTTACCGTTTGCCAAGTTGCCGTTGTGGGCGTCCTAAGGCTGAGTCCAGGGCACGAGAGAAAATGGAGAAGGAGAGAGAGAGAGAGAGAGCGAGAGCGAGAGCGATTGCGGTAAAGCGGCAACAGTGAAACGAAGCGCAAATGAAGCGGAAAAAAAATCAATTGTTTTTGTTTTTGTTACCTGCTCGATGCCGTTAAATGGACAGAGAGAGACAGAGACAACTAACCATTTTAATGACGCAAATTATATTTCCGTCTTCGCTTTCAAGCGATGCGTCGCGACGCCGACAGAGCAGCCCATCTGTCTCTGTCCCAGTGGGTGTGTGTGCGTGAATGCGTGTGTGTGTAGGATTTGGCCCACTGCCGCTTTGTCAGAAGGCGCAGGCGCCCTAACAACGACGTCATCGATTATTACATATTGTTGTTGGCACTGCTCGCTGCCTCTGCCGCTGCCGCTGCCGCTGCTTGTGGGTATGATGCCTCTGTTGCTATTGATGATGATGATGGTTCGGGAATGACGTAATACCTACCGCTAAAGCCGAACATGCAAGGTAGGTCGTGTGCTGCAGCCGACAATGGACATATCTCTCTCTGCCTGTCTCTCTCTCTCACTCTCACACAGACAGACAAAAGCAGCTGGTAGCTGCCAACTGCGACTGCGACGCCAACTGAAGCAGCGTAATCGTATTCGTGCGCGGCCCCTCCGTTTGGATATAGTCGCGTGTAACCGTAAAGATAAGTTCAGTCGCGTCACAGACGCCGCATTGTTAACAACTATTTGCTAGCTGCTCACAGCTCACAGCTAACAATATAAACAACAAACCAAACAGCAAACACTATCACACACATAAAATCAGCAACAGCAGCAGCAGCAGTAGCAGCAATAGCAACAAAAGAATATAGTTTTCTAACTGCAATTTCCAATTTCCATTTGCATTACAAATTCGCGTACAAACGGTTATTAAACGGTTAAAAGCATATATTACACATATAAATATTAATCGGGTGTGCGCAAAGTTTAAACAATTATTTAATTGCAACAAGTTGTCGGAGTTTATTCGTAGTCGCATGCGGAAACGGAAGCCGGTTGAGAACGCGTCGTATGCGTATAAATCTGTTACACTTGCAGAGCGTGTGCCACAGTGCGTATGTGTAATGTGAACTTGTAACAGTGGCAACAGTGCGTATGAATCGAATGTAGTTGTACCTTCTGTATCCTTTAATTGATTTAAATACGAATTAACAATGTTAAAGATTTATTTTGGTGTTGAGTGAAGTCCTTGTGCCTGCTATTACTACGAGCTCAGAATATACACACACACACAAAACACACAGTCACACACATATTCACACGGACACACACATGTAAACGTGCGTAAATTATTACGTCGTCAGTTGCTTACGTCGCCAGTTTGCAATGCGCATACGCTAAATAAAGAAGGAGGGTAACCGAATGGCAAGTTCAAGTCTAAGGACATACGCTTCATATAACATGCTGGGCAAGGACATACTGCATAAAAATAATGAAGACCACAACACGGCCTGATTACAACTACAACTACAAAAATAACTGTAACAACAACAAGAACAACGGCAACGGGCACATTGCCAAATTCGTGTGCTAGAGACGGAGTGGATTACAGTTGGGCTGCCGTGCTGGATTTCCATCGCGCTCGAGCGCGCCACACAGGTGCTTAATGCCATCCATGTGTCCTATATGTGCTGTTGTTCTCCCCAACCCATGCATTTCCCACTCCCCCTCTCACTCTATCTGTGCGTGTGCATTTTGTTAATCATCATTCGCATTATCATCATTCATTCATGAGCTGAACTCTAACTCTTTAACTATATAAATATATGTATATATCATACATATAATGCGCGATCGTCTTGCTTCTTTGATTGTGGTGAAGCAAGAGGCGACGGCGTCGCTCAGCCACAACAGCAACGGCAATAACAACAACAACAACAACAACAACAGTAGAATCATTGGTAATGAACAGCTGCTGACACAGCAGCAACACCATCAACAATACCACCAGCAACAGCAGGCAAATCAACAACAAGTGTCGCCAGCTATTAAGTGCGAGTCCATCTATGCGTTCCCAACCTACGAAAGTAGCCTCTACTATGAGATCAACAACAATTCTTGCTATAGGCAGAATCTGAACGCAGCACCCAACACCAGCCAAACACTGGGAACAACAGCAGCTTTGCCGGCTCTGATTTATC
Organism: Hirtodrosophila trivittata; assembly: GCA_035045065.1. NCBI lineage: Eukaryota > Metazoa > Arthropoda > Insecta > Diptera > Drosophilidae > Hirtodrosophila > Hirtodrosophila trivittata. The sequence continues at coordinate 919,029 of JAWNNK010001446.1, read as the reverse complement.
CGTGCCGCAATCTCTTTCCCGACGGCTGCGATATTGGCCACTTGAGTTGCTCCGCCAACGCGTCTGGCGGTTCTGGCGGTTCCACCGGTTCACCCGGCCAGCAACAGCAGTTAGCTGAAACTGGGTTCTATACCTATAACCACAGCAGCAGCAGCGGCAACAGCAGCAGTAGCTGGCACAGCAACGGAATACACACGTGTATGTATACATCTTCTTCTTCCTCTCGGTGATGGTTTCTAATTGCTAGGCGCAGGTTCCGTATGCGCAATATTATGGATTGCCAAATCTGCAGTATAATTAAATGAGAAACTAAAAAATAAAAATGAAAATGAAAAATTGAGCAAAGGAGAAAAAGAGAAGAAAACAGAAAATCAAATGTGAAAAAAATCTTAAATGCAGGCAACAGGCATTAAATAAATTGTTTACACGCCTCGGGCTGATGCCAACGACGACAACGACGCACAATGACGACATAAATTTAAGCCAAGAGCCGCTCAAAATGCATAGTAGTAAAATACATAGTGAAATATTAAGCAAATAATAGAAATATGAGTTTTGCTCTGTCCCAGTTGCTTTATGTTTGCATTTCTGTTGCGGTGTTGCAAATTCAAGGCGAAAAAGCCAAATTCCAGATAAATTGTACCATAAAAGAGCTAAATCTCTAGATTTTCTGTTCTATTTCATTTCTGTTTGCTTTGTAACGCTTTTAAGACGTTTAAAAGTAAATCGAATAACACAAAATTGCGGCAGATGCGTCTATTTAGAAAGAGTTCACGTTACCAATATCAGTTATCGATATCAGTAATAATCAAGTCATCGATCAATTCCTGATAGAGATGCTTAATGCAGTCAGAAGTCTGACGTATGAATAAGAAATGTGATTAATATTTAGATGTGAGATAACTTTTAAGCAAGCCAGATTGATGGGAAGAAGGCTGCACTGCTTAGTGCTACCTCTTCCGCTGCTTCTGCTGCTGCGCTGCTACTGCTGCTGCGCTGCTGCTATGCACTTGTTTACCAGCGTCAGCAAAGCATCGCAGAGGCAGCAGACGGCGAAGAGGAGCAGCCACTGTGGCAGACAGGCGCAAACAGAGGCAGAGCGGCACAGCGCCTGACGCAAAATGATTTATAAACTATACAATAAACATGACAAGACACACACACACACACATGCACAACCACACACTTGCATGCATACATATATATATATATATATATATATATATGTAGATATGTTAATAAAAACAAGAGTGCAAAATACAGCCAATGCAGTGGGGGTGGTAGCTGCGCACACCCCTTAATAAGTTGGGCGGGAATATACTGTAGATATATAGCCCAAGCCATAGAATTGGGATTTCGCAAGTGTCTTGAAATTGAAAACAAAGTGTCCAAGGCTGCTTCCTATTGATTACTTTGGACTGTGGTGTTACTGAGAGTGTAACAGGTGTTACAGAACTGAATTCTTAATGGCCAACAGCTAATATCGATTCCTTTTGACTTTAGATTCAAGTATATCCATTCGTATTCGAAATATATTTCATTATTAAAACTTCTGTTTTGGAATTATATGCGTTTCGCTTGAGTTTTAAGACACTTCTTAAAAACTTACGAGTTCATTAAAATATCCGTCGGATTGCAGAACGTAGCAATAAATACGATTACGATTACGATTACGATTCCATTAGCTAGTGCTTGCGCTTTGGCGGTCTATTTATTATTGCAATACGTAATATTCGTATTAATGGACAGAGAGACAGGGAGGGAGAGAGACATAGAGGGAGAGAGCATATGAACTGATGACAAACCATGACGTTAGCGACGCCATTAAACTCAATGCAAAACGTTACAGCAGTTTCACGGATTACACGGGACCGCACGCGGCTGGGGCACGTCAGCCCCATCATCATCATCATCGTAGTCTTCTAGAGGCGACCAAGGCGAATCGCTTGAACTTGAAATAGCTGTGCCGTCTAGGAGCAGAGAGAGAGAAAGTGATCGGATCAACTGCGTCAGAGTTGCATGCTAATATGATTGGATATATATAATGCAGCTATATATTTATACATATTTGTATACACTCGGATATATACGACAATGTTCAGTTACCACGTGCTAATGGCGACGCCACAACTGTTGATGAGACAGCATCTTCTATATAAAAATAATCACGAGTCATTTTCGGCTGCAGTTTTTGTGTTTCTGTGTTTTTTTCCACCAATTGATTTTGTTTTTATTTTAATTTCTCTCTTAGCAAAATGTGAAATGAAAAAAAGAAACAATTTTTTTCTTTTCGTAAATATGTTTGGCTGCCAACTTTGAATATTTTCTGCGCATTGCTCATACGCCCCTTTCCCATCTGGAAGCACTATCATAATCATAATCATGTTTGACTCTTCCCTTTGGTCTTTGCTCTATCAAAGCCAAAATGATCAAGATAAATGATGCACGCAGAAGTACGACTCTACAACTCTATGAATCTACGACTGCGAGGCGCGTATCTCTGACACTTGAATAAATTTTGGCTTCTGGCCGCCCTGGCCAGACCAGACCACGCCAGACAACGCCAGACCAGGCCATCATCTTCCATTGTATTATTATTGCACGATCTTGTCATGCGTTTTGAGATATTGGTGCCGCTGTCACAACCGACTCTTTGCTTGATTGTTCATTGTTATTAGTTGGGGCTATAGCCATAGTTATCGCTCGCAAATCTCACATAGCTCCTAAGTAGCCCTACACCGGTTTCTGATATACCCAAGACCAGTAGTCGTTGCCCAGATCTGCTGCCATCTAGTTCATTGCCTCTACGCATTGAATAAGTGAAAGAGGATCTAATTAAATTGCACATGTGATACAGCAAGATATCTGCGATGTTATCTAGCATGCGAGTCCTAGAACGTTTACCTACTCCCATTCGGTAATTAGAAGGTAATATATAGAACTCTGTTAAGTATAAAAGTTTATCGAACCTATCTCCTTTTCAATACGTCAATCTCAGAGATTCCTAAATATGAATTGAAAGTACTTACATGTGTCTTCAATTGATTATTTTTAGGTAAATTTAGATCTGGGTGCTGGTATTCCTAGTTAGTGGTTGCATAATAAGTAAGGCTTAAGCTAAAACCTTATTTATTGAATTATTTGCGATTCGATACCCTCAGAAAGAAGCCCACATATAAATTGATTCTTTTTTGTAAAAAATGAAGCATCTGACAGACAATCTTCTTTGCGCTTTAAAAGAGTAAATAAAGAGTTCGATAGAGACAATATATATACATGGATCGCATATATCATAAAATGTTGATCTATTTATTGTCGTTGGCTTTTGGGTCATAAATCACCTTTTGCTTTTCATTTTCATTTTCACACCTTGAATAAAACCACAAGAAATGAAGAGCATAGAAATATTTCAGTTCGGATTCGCTAATGATTATTACTCGAAACGACTCCGGCAGCTCTTTAATTATTTGCGTTGATTTATGCGAAATTTATAAAATAAATCAAAAAATGAAAAACCAAATAAAAGAAACGAAGCAGAGACACAACATTTTGGCAGCAGAAGGTGGATGAGGCGTTAGCCATCATTTGTCTTGGATCGATACCTGCCACACATAAACAGCGATCAAATACCAGAGTCCAAATCCCATAGTATCCATAGTATTATCCATAAGGCATTCAACATTCAGTTTGAATTTCAGTTTCAGTTCAAACAAAAGTGAGTTTTTGGCTTGTTTTTGTTGCTTTGCTTTTGTTGTGAACCAACCTTAATGACGTAATAATTATGCCTTGTTTTGTTATTTCTTATACTATTATATTATATATATATATATATTATCTTATTGTATACGATTTGTTTGTTGTTAATTGGCGTTGGCCGTGCAACACTTAAATGTGCTCTTCAATTGGTTCACACGCTACTGCAAGAGACATTTGCTTTGCTTTTTCTTTGATTCTTTCTCCTCTTAATTTCTTAATTCATTTGCTGCTTTTAATTTTAAAACAATCGGCGCATAATTAACGCATAGTCAGAACTAATGATATATATGTAATCCCTAGCCCCTGCTGCTCACAGCGAGCTTTAGGGCCAAGAATAGATATTTGGCCTGTTGGCTTGTTGTTGCCTGAAATTGCAGTTGCAATTATCGGGCTATTTTAATGTTGGCCAATCGATTCCGCATTGTTTGTGTTTTGATTTCGATTTCAATTTATAGTAAAAACAGTATATATAGAATATATAGTATAAATATAGTCTATAGTACAGCTCATTTCCTATGTTAAGTGGCGAGTGCAACGTCCTCGGATCACGAGGCGATGTCACACTTTGGCATGCTAGGAACATTGCCGGCCATCTCATCTCTTGGCCAATCGAGTAATCGGATAAGCGGATAATCATAAGAGTCAGAACCAGTCGAGGCCAGACCAGGCCAGCTTCATGGGAATGCATTTTGAGGCGTCGCCAGAGCTTTGGGCAGTAGCAGGTTTTCCTCAAATCTCTTCTTCTTCCGTTTTATTATGTTTGTTGCTGTTGTTGTTGTTGAAGTTTTTCTGTTGCTGATTTTTGGTTACTTTATTGGCTGTTGGTTAATTTGGCTGCTGGTTGCTGGCGGCTCATATGTAAACCTTAATTTGAAACTGATTGGATTGTTTGGCCATTGGCTGCTTGTTGTTGCTGTTGTTACCTCGTTTCGTTTATAACTTTTTGTATATTTGGTTATTTCTTAATTATACCCCTTAATCATCGAGTGTTGATAGAGAGGTATAATAAGCATACAGCACAATTTTTTCCATTAGTATTCGTTGCTGAGCTTAGCTGGAGGAAATTATCAGAGATTAATGGGGAAAATCAAAATACATCCACTGCAAGAAACTGTAGTGTATATAGATAGTAATAGCAAAGACAGGGTATCTCACAGTTGCTTACTTACGATCTGTGTTTACATGCTTCATTTTCACTGCACTTGGCTATCAATACGCTTATTAGACTCGTTTCAAGGTGGAAAATTAGACATAGAGGCATTAATTATAAAATTAAATAAAATAATTCCCATGATTTTCAGAAACATCATTGTGGTGTTATTCAGGACATATCTAATAAAGAAGATGATAGTCAAAATGTTATCTTAAATTCAAATTTTCCACCTGTTTTTGATACTAATTGGACTACTACACAAGTTATATTTAAGCCAAGCTTGAGTAGAAATAGACAAGGATTTCAGTTAAAGATTTTAAGTTAATAAAGGTTTTTTATATTATTTTTTAAAAAAAAAATCTAAGCACAGTTTTTGCATTACTTTTCAATTAAAACTTATGAAGCTTGAACTTCAGTCAAATTTCTCCCTGCTGCTTACTTCTTTTGCCGGTAGATGGCGTATGCACATATGAAGATATGCTGTTTCCTCTTAAGCCTATCGACCGTAAAATAGTAAAAATATCGCAACTATCGATAATTCGATTAATGATTCCAATGCTTCAGTGAAAACCTTAAAATTACAGATACTACTTTCAGGTCGTTTACATTAATTGGACTTGTCCTACTTTATCAATTATTAAAGAATTAAATACATAGATAAATGCTAAGTGTTTTCTTTGATTTTTAATTAATAGAGAGAGACCTGCCCCTTTTAAATTCTTAACCTATTCTTAAACACGTTAAGACTGTCGTATTTGTTTTTTTTTTTGACCAACACAAGAAGTATTCAAACTGCCAATTGGCGATTGTTAACGTTGCACAACCGTTTACAATGGCAATTCATGTGAATTCCGATAGCGTTCTGCCAAATGTTCCAATCAGAAACGCAAGTCGTAAATATGTACAAACAAGTAAGAATTAAAACAAGCAAAAAATAAAATATTATGTTGCTTGTTTAATTTTAGTATTTTAATTATTTCGGCAAATGCGCCATGACGAATGTAATCAACCAAAAAAATAAAAAACCAAACTCTAAGAGAAGCAATAGACAACAAGTTACCCGGTTGCACATATTGCTCTTCCTCTGCCCACCTTCAACTCCAAGTCCAACTCCAACTGCAACTCGGTCTTCAACTGAAGATCTGTTGATTTGCTGTTGTAATCAGCGCCCAAAACTGAAAAAAATTGTTTGTTAATAGTCGCAGTCGACTGCTGCTTAGAAGAATGTTGTCTGCTGCGTCTTCAGTTCTTGTTTGAAGAAAAATTTGCCACAACAAAAAAAAACCCAAAAAAAGCAGAAGAAAAATATATTAAAAAAAAACAAGAAACAAAACAAAATGCAACACGAAGCCGCACAAATTGTTGTAGCTTTTGCAAAAGATGAAGACCGAACAGTTTTTTGAGCGTCTGCCTAAAATTGTTGTGTTATTTCGTTTTTTTCATACGTTTTTTTTGTATTTTTTTTATTGCACTTGTACATATGTAGTCAATTGGCATGTTTATTTCATGTTTTGGCGCCTAACTTGTTTGTTCGCTGATTGTTGTTGCTGCTGAAGATGCAACGGCGTTTGCTTGATTGACACTCAGTCAGTCATTCAGTCCGTCACTCCGTCAGTCAGTTAGTCAATGGAAGCCAGCGCTGTGATTTTCACTGCCTGTTGTCAATGCACACAGTTCAGAGTTGACTTAGCTATTTATATTTGTACACAAATAAATTCTACGCTAGTCCTATGAAAAACGAGTATAATCCTTGCCTGTTCCACAGTGGAACAAATATATTATATTTATAGTCACAAAAACAAAGTGTTGCATACTTATATATGGCTTGGTGGAACAGGCCATAACCCACGCCCTTTTCAAGCAGCGTTAACTATTTTTAAATCCTCGTAGAACGCATTAACTACCACCTTACCCCCTCCTCATCCGTCCCACACCGAAATTATAACAACGTGTGCAAAAATAAGGCGCAACGCAAAAATCGAAGAACTGAAACTTAAACTAAAGCTAAAACTGAGCCGGAATCAAGCGCCTGAGAATAGGGCTCGTATTTGATGGCGTAATCGATGTAAAAAACACACACACACGCACACTCATATGTTTACACATACACATTCGTTCGCTGCTATATATACGATAACAGAAACAGTTCACAGCCGCGTTGTGACGTCATTGAGTATGTGACCATCTGTAGGTCGGGGTCGTCATCGCTATCTACGCTATGCACACACACACAAATATACTTGTGTGTGCGTATGTATGTATACTATATATGTATACTATGTAAAAGCGTATACAACAGCTGCGAGAGAAAAGGAAAAGTTAAGCCCCCAAAGTGAATTGACGCTCTCTCGTTTCGTCTCTCCCATTTCTTTCAAGGTCATTTTTTTTTGCCGTCTCTCCCTTTTCCTTTATATGTGTGCCTCTCTTTCTCTCTGGTGATTTCACACTCACCAGCCGTTACCGTTACTCCAACCCCAAACGTCATTGTAGACATATACACGCCTTCTTTTTGCACAGATTTTCTATACCCATTGCTAAATGCTTCAACGGGTATGATACAAAATATTGTCCCATCAAAAATAAGCGCACATGCAGCATCTCACTCACACGCACATAGGAATGCACACGCCTGCCTTTTCTGCAACTGTACATTTCTGCCCTGCGTCAATGTTAATAACAGCACAGAAGTCTAATCTGTTATGTTATTGCATATATTATGTTACTGTTATGTTATTAACCTTGGCGCCTACCAAGCACTGTTAATTGAATAATTAAGTTAACAAATAAATGAGAAAACAACTGCTGTATCAGTACATACTAAATACAGGGCATCTAGCAGTCGATCATCCACATAAAACAAAAGTATTTTTACTATTTTCCTCTGGCTGTTTATTCTGTGCTGTTTTTAGTGTTGCTTTTATGGGCCTTGATAGGAGCCTTTAAAGTTGGTAACGTTGCCACTTTTCTATTTTAATTTAAAAATGAGGCTTCTCCTATACATTTGATACAAAAACAATTTATAAAAATACTTTCCCCAGATAAAGAACATTATTTTTTAATACGCCGTAAGACGCCTCAGTCTATGCAACAAATTCGTAAACAATTTACTTTTAATTAGATAATTTAGGAAAGTCTAAAACAAAATGCAATACAACTACATTACTATTATTTTTTCCTAATTTTCATTATTCGTTTTACTTAATTCTTTATTATTTACTATAAAATATATTGGGGGTTACATATAGTACTTATGGATACAAGTTAGTTCTATCTAACTATTTGTTATTATAAATTATTTTGAGGCTGATATTTTTTAAACTTGATGTAGTAATCGGAATCAACAAATGCATCACATTTTTGTTATGTTTTATGTTTATATATATAAACGTGAGTGTACACGCACTTGAAAATCGTGACGTCCTTGACAAACGCACACACACAAACAAACACACGCATGCCCTGAGTTCACAGCTGGCCACCCAGTGTGGCCTTCTGAAGGTTTTTGTTTGTCGTGGATCGATAAAGCGAGCCACAGGACTCGTTTGCTTGTTGCCATGTCCGAAAAAAACTAATGACGTCAACGAGGAAGCGAGACAGAATCCTGTTTTCCGCTCTCACCATTCTAGCGTTCTCCCTCTCTCTCTCTCTCTATCCATGTGAATACACTGCGTATGCGTAATATTGCGCATACCACGTGTATGCTGCCAAAACATAAACAAGTTTTATAGACAATTAGGCAACATATGAGAAGACCCGTCAAGATGCTTGCTTAAAAATGCAGTAGTCAACTGTCTTTAAGCGTTGATTCCACCGGAAAACAAGTAAGAAATCTGCAGTTGACTATAAATAACCCTGTTGCATACATAAGACGGTATTTATTCATTTAGCGACAAGAATCAAGTTTTCACCCTCGACTTAAGAAGTAGATGAATAACTAAAACACTGAAATACATGCAGATAGATTATAGAGCGTATGACGTGCTCAATAACCAGTTATACTCAGATCTTTGTTGTTTTTCGGCTATCAAAACTCATGCATTTTTCTATAGTTTAACTTAGTTAATCTGAGACACGACGCATTTATGGCTTTGTAATTTTCAGGTATAGAATCTAAGAGCTTCATAATAAAAAGTAGAAGTGAAATAAAAAGTGAAATAAACGTCAAAAGAGAATAGAAACAACAAGAACAACTAGTTGAAGATTGGCCGAATTATAGCAGGAACAACGTTTGCATCTCATTACCAAGTCAAACATCGCGAAGTCGAGACAAAAAATGTGACAAGATTGTCAAATAGCAACAAAATGACATCAAGCGCTGAAGCCGAGTGAATTGAAACGCGTTTTGAATCATTCGCTTGTATACTGCATAATATATAAACTTAAGCTCCAATATATATGTCTAATATATGTATTTATATACTGGTAACCACCGCTTTGCCCAGCCCCGTTTAGTACTCGCATCTAACCAAAAATTGATGCTCCTTTGCATTTGTTTGATGCCATAAATTTAAATAAAGATGTTGGAAATTGAGAACGTTGCAAGCAGCAATAAAATATAAATAACGGCATTTGCCGAAATTCATATATAAATGATTGTATATAAACTTGTATATAGAATCTATGTATATAAGCTTGTGTACATGTGAGGTGGTCTAACAAGTCAGGCTGTCAGCTCATTAGCATCTCTTTTGTTATAATTTGCAGCAAACGAAGCAAGTTTAAAAATAACTCTCCCAGTTCCAATAAGACTCTAAAACTTCTGTCGGGAAATAAACGTTTCCTGATATTCCAGCCAAATAATAGTCTAAAGACTGTTAAAAGATTTCGCTTTCTGCAGTTAATTTGATTTTGATAGTCCTAAAATAGTTTAACGATACAAAACACTTAATGATAATAAATTACTTATAATTAATTAATTCTTGTTATATTCAACTAGGTAATAAATTGATTGAGAGTTAAGAACATATATAATCACATTGCAGTTACAATAGATGATTAAAATGTTAAGAGCAGATTTAGATCTAATTCCGCCATTTGAAAAAAAATTTAATTTATGCACTGAGCGAAACAAAAGAGTTCTCAAACAACCATTAGACAGTTATCAAGTTTTCTATCTATATTTGCATCCTATATGTTTGCATTTCAGTGCTTTAATTCTGTTTCTCATTTAAATATGTGTATTAACTCATCGTAAAAACTTTTTTAATTAGGTTTCTTGTGCGCTTTGTTTTAATAGGATTATTCATCATAATATTGGTTTAAGTGTGTTGCTTTAACTAAAAGATTAACACACCCCACTGAGCACAAGCCACTGAGCACTGACCACTGACTGTGTTAAAGCTTGGGAGTCGAGTGCTTCAGTTGACCAACCCACAACCTCAAGAATTTATGGCAATTGCTTTTTTCAATTAATTACACTTGTCTTCAAGTGAATAATTAAACGAAACGCGTTCCAAAAAATAAAATCAAAGTTATATTCAATTCTAATTCTACACTAAGCGAAATCGAAATGCACAAATTTGTTTTCCTGCTTTAAGCTGAGATATTCATCTTGCGTTTTTACTACTAATTTGAGCCTTGCTTTTGATGAGTGTATAATCGAATTATTGCTTGCAACAGAAAACAAGTTGAGGCACACTTACACAGCTTGCAACAGACATAAGCCTCTGACTGGCCTTGACAAATCTCATATTCTCATATTCGGTAGTAATTGCCGATTGGATGCAACTGGCAAATAAAAACGATCTGAAAGTTCTTGGACTGACCAAACGGCAACAGCATCCACTGCATGTGTGCTTGAGGTTGCAACTGCAACTTGCAGATGCAACAACATCTTTTGAGCTCAGCTGCAACACAGAGCCAGCGCAGCCTTCACTTTTGTGACTGCAACTAGGGAATCTCTGTACTCGTATTCCCCTAGGCATTGTTTTACCTTCTAACTCAAACTCTATCAGCTCGTATCGCTCTTTTAGTGTATAAATTTTGACTAATTAACACAATCATCGTTCTCGTTGAGTCGAAAACATCATTAAAGTTTTAATTAAGCCAAGTCATTGTTTGGAGTCTCGTTAGAGCCTGCTAACTTGGAAGATGAATGACATTGGTAATTCCCACAGTTTACTTCAAAGATATGAAGCAAGCCAGACTACGATTCAAGAGTCTGCAATTAATCTTTCCATCAAATCGCTCATCTCAGATGACACATAGAGTCATCTCTAGCTTTTTTAATTCATAGTCCTGCTTTATCTCTTAATTGTTTTTAATTACCTTCGAGGATACAAATTTTGATTTACTCCAATGTTTCCTAACACAATGTGAAAGCCTTTACTATAGCCAATTTATCTTGAATCAGTCCATTCAGCTATATAATTATATATGCAAATCTATGCTAGAGATCCTTAAAAGAACTCAGAGGCGACCAAATCAACAGAGTTCTTACAAATAAGTATGAGTGCGATCAATAAATTAGTATTGAGTTGTGTTTAACAATTTTCAGATATTCGGTGCATCTATCGAAAAGTAGTAAAAGCATTTTTCATTAATGATTTTCTGGGCTGCTGTAATACTATTTTTCTGAATGCAAGTCTGTATACCATATATATACTTGAATACTTTCTCCGGCTATGCCATATACAGTATTTGTTATGAATTTCAAATCTACTAGTCCTAGTTCTAGAATCGACTTATAGCTCTTTTAGATTTTGTCCTTTAAATCTACTCAAAGATCGTTGAAAAGGTCTAAGTACAGTTTACAGTTGTATAGGTGATATTTTAGTAGCCAATTAAAGCTAGAGCTCACATCCTTTTATTGAATCTCTTGACAATCCCTGATCCAAATACTTAAGCTTTTCAGCTTCTTAGCCTCCAAAAGTCTTTAAGCCAAACAAAACAAATAAAAAGCCAAGAGCAAGCCCCCAAAGTTTGCGCCCAGTTCGAGATTCAATTTGTTAGACCTTTTGACTTTCCGACTTGCCTAGTTAACTATTGACTTGGCAATCTCCAACTTCGACTTGAACGCCGTCCCCATCTCCAACTCCAACTCCAACTACAGCTCTGACTATGACAATTGGCAGTGGAATCAGAGCTGCAATTGAAATTGGAATTGGATAATGAAACGATGCTTTGAACTGTGGCAAATTCTTTTGTGTGTTCGCTGTTTAACATTGAACTTTTTGTGCAGCCAATCGACAGCGACACATAGTTAAAGATACAGATACAATATACAATATATATATGGTATATAAATCGATTCCCACAGCATCGAATGATTTATGGCTGTAAACTATAAGAAAAAAAACCGTATGTAAAAAGGCATAATAAAAGGCATTTTGTCGATAGCCATTCGAACATTGCGGATCTAACGGATGGATGAAATAAGAACCTTGTTGTGCATTTAACACGCCATTCGGTAACCCGAGGAAAAAACGCTACACACACCTCACAGACACCAGATTGAAAACTACCAATAGGAAAAAATAGTAAAAAGATAGATAAAATATAATGAAAAAAGACAACAAGATTCACAATACAAATAAATAAAATGCGATGAATTATGGGGCAAGTTTTCAGTCTTCTGTCTTTATTTGCTTCTCTCTTTTTGCATGGCGATCGCTTGCCAATCAACATAATCCGCATCTATTGGCTATAGTCTCTATGGTCACCATCAGTTACCGGCATCGTTGTGCATCGATCAACTGGATGAGACCTTGTACATCAAATTGTGGCCAAAAAGAAATGCGTGCAGATCTTGGCCTGGCGATGTTACAATGCCTCGCAGGTTTAACTAATTTGTTGGACTACAAGTAATTAAATGTAAATAGTTAGTATTATAGTATACACTTGCTTCAAGATTGGGAGCCCAATTCCAATTCGAATTCCGATTTCAATTCCACATCTGAGTCGGATTCGCTTTCGGATTCATTTCTCGCGTGCGCTCGTCCAATTGCCACACTGTTGTTGAACAATTAGCATAAATTAAAAATTGGTTTACGGCGCAACATTTGCCCGATGACACACACGCTGCAAGTGGAGGCACGAGACGGAGGCATTAGACGGTCCATGGATACGGCCAGTGATGAGAGTAAAAGTGATAGAACCGGTTCCATTGGACGCGCTCGATTCTATTTCTATAGTTATCCGCTAAATTTATGACCACGACGCGCACCAAGCGCAGATCTTAGAATCGAATCGCAGCCACTAATCGTGCCATATAAAGCGCAGAATATTAACGCAGAAATAATAAAAGACAATTTCAAATAAATCTGCTCGACTAGCAGATACCTCTCGATATACTCTGTACTATTTAGTGATCAACAGATATAATTGGCATCAATTTTGAGTGGCTCCTTAAGGTCACTTTTGGGCTCGATCGTAGACCACTCTGGGACCAGTGACTGGCACAGATCGTTTACCTCCTCTTACGAATGCATTTGCTCTTTTTATTATGCTCTTTTTAACTGCTTTTATGGATTGGCGTTATAAAAACACACACTGTAAAACAGAAATATCGAGTTGAAATAATAATAAAGAAAGATATAAAAAGCACTTTACATAAAATACCCTGTAAAATGTGATTGGATAATGTTGATTCATCATTATGTATGCAGTTCTCAGAAGTTAAAACATAGTTGGAGGCTGACTTATTTAATATCAATGAATAAGACTTCCAGCATATACAAGAATTCCCTAAATCAATCAGTTCCTGTTTGCTGGATTCTACTGTATTGCTATAGCTTTCAATCCCTATATGCCTAGTCTGGGTTATAAGAGAGTATCTCTGGACAATTTCATTATATTTCAGAAAACGATCTCTACATTTATTTGATTTTCTTTTACACAAAAATTGTATGACTAACCTTGTTTAGTCTATGTACAGAGAAACTTCTCTTGGGCAGACACCCATCGTATCCACCAATCAATAAAAATGATCTGTCCTTAGCTATTCACAGCGTATCTTAGAGTCGATCATTGATTCTTTTTGTTGTGCCATAACTGTGATTTGAGTTTAAAAGTGTGTGCGTGTTTTTTTAGATGTGCTTTTAGAATAGCTTTTGCTTTCGTTGACCAGTTTGGATGGTAAATGCTGCTAATGCGGCGAACAAATAAAAGATTTAGATACTCGTACATCCAAAAGATCTACAAACGCGTTGATTTGACTAAATTAAGCGCAGGCTTTACTCGCCGGCTCTTCAGAGTGTAATCAATTTTTATGTCTTCTCTGCTGCTTCCATGGGAAACTGATGCAGCGCGATCATCAACAGGTTTCCATATTGGCCACAAGCTGATGATTCCAACAGCTTCATTCTTTCTATGTATGCGTTCTGCGTTCTGCGATTTGTGATCTGCTCGGTGAGCTGTCAGCGGACATTTAATTTTGCACAACTGCCAAGATTAGGCATTAGTTTTTTCCATTGAAGTACGAGACGAGAACGGACATGCCATGGTTACACACACACACACACATACATTTATATATATGAACATATCTTTATTATATACATGTAGATAGAATAAATGAAAATGAAGAATGGTAGGCAAGAGTCGAAGAAAACTCACCGCTCATAAACATAATACAATGGAAGTCACATAAGGATGTAGGCCAGAGCGCAATATCGTTTCATTAATAAAGATAAATGATTATAATGTCTCCATAATTTGAATGTTTTACATATATACTGTAAAAGGAAAATAGATTCTATACTAATAGGAATTTCATAATATATTCTCACTTAAATAGGAGTTTCTTCAAAAATTTATCGATACACTCATCTGTTTTCTGTAGGAAGAGCTGGAATTCTATCGACGGGTTAATTTGAAATAAGTTTTTCTGAGAGTAAAAGTATCCCTCAGATAAACTCTTATACGATATATGTAATTGGAGCTCTATAAAAATTAGCTTAACCGGTTGAATATTTGTAATTAACACCTTTGACTTTCTTTACGATATTCGCATACTTTGTATAACCATTTCATTAAAAGGATTTTTTTTGGAAGTCACTTATGAAATAATCTGGCTTAAACTGAAAGATTTGTAGAAGATTTCACTGCAGGTTTTCTTCCAAGGTAATTGAAACTACTGATATTATCTTGATCAATATATTCCTTATGCAATCGCAGAAGTTACCTTCTGTCTGTCATATTTATGAAGTGTTCAATAATCTAATTTACATATTCTCTATGAAAACATTTCCATGTTCATCATAATCTTTGGTTTTGGTTAGTGACATAAGAAGATTGTCTACAGTTATTTTAATGTGTTCGATTATTATAATATCTATTACACTTATGTTGGGTTAATCGGAGGCCCGGTGGGAAGCTATTAAACAGCGAAACGTTAACGTTATTAGTCGTAAGATAAATCTGAATAAGCAGTTAGCCCGGGAGCGGAATTCTATAAGCAGATTTTTCATTAAGTTTGTAACACTTGAAATGTGTTTGCCATCCAAATTAATTGTGTAATTAAAATTGCAGTTGGAGGAGCTCTTTGCCATATTTGGCTAAATTCACAAACTGCCGTAGCAAACGCATATGGCTAAGACATCAGCTTGTTTGGATGCAACCGTTGCTGGTGCTGCTGTTGCTGGTGCTGCTGTTTCTTCATCGTCCTGGCTAAAATCGTGACTCTTCTGCTGCTGTGAAATCAGTTTGCGATCTTTTCACTACAATAATGCATATTAAAATGCCACGCTAATTGTTATAGCCAACCCTTGCCTCTCCTCCAACTCCTGATGTACCTTACATACGTCTGTTGGCCGGCAATTAAGTAATAGACTCAAATAGCCAAAACTTTGCCTGCCTCTTGGTGTTGCGTGTTGCCTAGTTGCTTGCCAGTTGCCAGTTGCTAGTTGCCGGTTGCAAGCTGCAAGTTGATAGTTGCAAGTTGCTAGTTGCTTGTTACTTGTTACAACAACCATTCAATAGACAAATTTTTATGCACAAGTGCCAGGCAGGAGACGCTCGTACCTTCCTCCTTCCCTTCCGTTTCTCCATCAGCGTTCCTCCAATTGGTATCCAAGGCGTCGCTGTCGTTGTCTCTGCCTATTAATTATCGCGAAAAACCAACATAGTTAGTACCGAGTACTGCTGCCTACCTGCCCGTTGTTGTGTGTGGGTGACTTGGTCGTATCCAACTGTTAGAGTGTAATGAAAATAGATACTATACACCGCCAGGTACTCAGTTGGCCAACAGTTTTGTGTGGAAGCTGCTTCCTCAGGTCACTCCTCTATCACTTTCCTCCTGCTGTTGCGGTCACCATAGGTCACAATTAATTTGTACAGTCAGTTTTATTTACATACACACAGACATGCTAGAAAAATAAGTTGCTGATTCACTGATCTGCCGATAAGACTTTAACTGTGAGAACTTACATCTCACCAACTGGAGGATCAATGGCTTTTCGGATTCTGTCTTCTAGTTTTACTTGTGCTCGTCAAATATTCAATAGTACTGAAAAGCCTTAAATTGTCAGTACAATGACTTTGTTACCACTGATCTCCCCTGAATAAATATTACTTAGTAGCGAATGCAATAAATACTGCCATTTGATTATATGTTAAATTGACATTACTTTAAGGGAATAATATTGTTTTTTTTTACATTTTCAGCTTGAGGGTGTTTCTAAGTATTCGCTATTGATCGTATTGATCGTTTTATGACGAGATTGTCGATTGACAATACTCTAATAGCTTTATCAGCATATGGAATAATAATGATGGGTAGTTCCTAAAAGAAGTTTTAATAATGCTTATCAGAGACTGGCAGCACTGCCAAGCTTGCAGTTTTGTAGCACGCAGTTTGGGACGGACATACAACAATTAAGCATAATTCTTGATAAAAATGCAGATTTTTCTTTAAAATTAAACTTGCTTCACTCTTACCCTACAATAGGATTTTATTATGTATGCTTGGAAGATGGCAGCACTGCCAAGGATACAGTTACTACAGATTGCAGTTCCGTAGCAAATAGCTTCGCGTAGGTGCCCTGTCACGATGCTGCCCTGCCAAAGTCAGAAAACAATGGTGACCTACGAAATGCTCGCATAATAAAACAATTATGGCAAAATTGCCCAGAGCAAAGCACAGCACTGCACACAGATCACAAAGCACGAAGGCAGCGTGGTGGTGGTGAGGCCTTTGAAATATCGATGGCAAAAAGACGTCGTAGCAAAAGACAAAAATTTATCACACCTTAGTTAACCCCTCGACACCTTGCCGAAAACGCAAAGGCAACGGGCGACGGGCCTTTTACGAGTATGCCATGGAATGTGCCCGAAGAATTGCAAACGTCGCGTCGTCACAACTTTTGCTTACACTGACTGCAATAAGTTAATAGTTCGATTTCTGGGCAGAGGCAGAAAAAACCAAAAAACCAAAAGCAAAAACTAGGAGAAGCGCCTCGAACTAAACCAAACTTGAAGACTGACAATAGACAACCAAAAACAAACCAAAAAAGAAGAAAAAAAATAAAAAAAAGTCAAGACAAAAACAAAGCTCGTCTAATGGTTAAAACTGTGAGCTTGGCTTTTGGGTGCGTTCCGTGAACTCCACGATGTTTGTGTGTCAGCCGGCGTAGCAGACACCGACACCGACACCGACACCGGCACCGACAACGACACCAGCAACGATCAACAAGCAACGGCAACGACTACGACGAGTGCTAATGATGTAGAGTTTGGCCACATCATGATCATCATAATGAAGTTAGTCTTGGTGTTTTGCCCACAAAAGATTTCATAGCTCTTTGGACTGCTGCTGGTGCATCGTGTGCTTCATTATTGATTTAATAACCGTCCTGAAGACACGTTTAAACTCCAGTCAAAGCGTGTGCAGCAAGTTGAGCTGGAGCTGAGAGTTCGAAGCTGGAAGTTCGTTGTTTCCATGACTAGGATGATGCCATGGATGCCACACTATCACCAGAAATACAAAACAGAGTTGTAAGCAACAAGCTCCAAGATCCAAGCCATCCACGAACATTTAAACCATCCTATGAGAGATCTAATGTGTGTGATGATGTGATAGGATGGGGGCTGTGCATGTACTCGTAGATGTGGATGAGGATGACGATGAGGATGAGGCTGGTACAAGTACGCCACTTATTGTATGAATATGGGAAGTTCGTTGTGATTTGATGCTGATGATCATGTTTATGTTTTTTATAATCATTTATATATATATATGTATATGCATATGTGTAAGGTTGGATGAGCTTGTGTGGAGAGGGGGCATGACTATATGGGCACTTAGCGATACATTAGGTAATTTTTAGTTGTATGCAATGGCAAATGATGTGGGCGTCTTTCGGCTCTCAGGCTCCGGCCTTTGTTTATTATAATTATTGATGAAAGCTGAAAGTGAAAGAAATTTAGTGAAATTAATGAACATCAAATATGTACAAGCAGATAAAGCTATCAATAAGATAAGAATGGGATTATACTTGTATAGATATTGGATTCGTTTCAAAGTACTCCTACAAATAATCAAAATTAATGTCGAAAATATTTTTGAGAAATAAAAATAGTTTTTAAATTCATTACTTTAAATTATTTTGAGGCTCAAGAGGGATTTTCCCACAAATAAATAAGCGAAACATACTCGTTGAGGGTTTTCTTTTGAAAGAACCTCGACAAATAGTTGTTCCCTATCATGTTTCGACAGTTGAGTGGTTTTTTGAAGGTGGGTAAATGTGAGAAACAAAATAGAAGAAAAAAATGCTTCATAGATGCACTTCGAGTATGCATCTGTAAGATACAAAACTTAAATTTAGATATGCAAAAATAACGATTTCGTTGGTGCGCCGCACACTAAATCAAATCTTCATGAGCGCGCCTCAGACTCACTGACAAATATATGGGTTAGGCTCAATTTGCGTCCCAGCAGCCACCACGACGACGACGAGGAGGAGGAGGAGGTTGAAACTTATATTTTGGGGGGCTGAGGTTGGGGCTGGGGCTGTGTGGCATCTCACAGATACCCATACAAAGCATTATTGGGGTTTTAATGCTTGTTGCCTTTGGGTGTTGCTATTGTAGCCGGTGCTGCTGCAACCTGCTGGGAACTGAGCGCTCGCTTTGTTTGGTGCTGGTAATCGATTTGGTCCCCAGACCCAGACACAAACCCAACTCCCCAAACCTCCTACCTCCCGTTTCCACCTAGCAATCTGTGTCTCCCGATCTGGCAATTCGGATCTGTTTGCTTTTCGAACGAAAGCGAAAACCGAAACGTGCACTTTGCAACAATGCCATGAATCGACGACTGAAATTAACACTAATACGTGTGCCGGTGTGCCGCCAGTTCGACTTTGTGGAGTAGAAGTCTTGAGGGTGGATCCATAGTTATTGAGGCAATCTAAATGCATCTGGGAGTGCTACAAGGGCTACACTCATACATAAACTCATTAAGTTTTCATATTAAATAATTGTTTGCTTAGTCAAAAAGAATTAACTAACGATTCTGCAGCCAGTGCTGCCACTTTTAAATAACAATTAAATTTTATTCAATCAGTCAGAGTAAAAATACGGTGTCAACTTATAATAAAATTAACTTTTTTTAGTTGTAGTTTAGTTCTCATTTTTATAAACCAACTCCGTTGCGATATTCACATTATAAGGATTTTATACTTGACAGCCAGTGCTGCCACCTTGCAACGCTGCAAGTATTGCAATGCCGCCTTCTTTTTTAAATACAAGTGCTGCCCTCCTACGTTTCTAAAAAAGTTTCATTGAATCAGACAGGCGAAATATGCACTGACTTACATTGATATTTTTCTTAAACGGTTTATCTATAGATTAACATTATACATATAATGGGCCTTAATAATATAGAAATAAATGCCTAAATTAATTTGTTACAAACAACCCTCGTTCGGATGTTATATTCGCATGTTTGCTTGCATGTTTTGATAGTTCGAGCTTCAGGTGATATTTCGTTGGTTTTGCGGCATTGCAAAAACTTGAGGCAACAATGCAACAGCAGCAAAAGGTAAAAATTGTGTCAAATTTTCTATTTATTTAGTGGGGGCAGCTTCCCACCCGCTCCCAGAGAGCTGCACCTTATTTTTGTGATGGGCTTTTATTTCGGATGCGCTCAGCATTGACTGGCCGAAAGAAGAAAAGCTTTATCCATGCTTGGTAATTATGTAAGCGGCGTTCCAAAAGTGGCAGCTTATTTATCTTTGTCTCAGCCATGTCAATCAGGCGGCGACTTACCTCAACGTTGATGCTGATGCAGTGCAGTCTGTGCACCTTTGACCTGGCTCAGCTTCAGCCTCAGTGCCAGACTCAGCATCAGCCTCAACCTCAAACGAAGTCTGAGCGAAGTCTGAACCAAGTTTGGGTTAACATGCAAATTAGGCACTTTAAATGTTTATAATAAATGCCCAAAAAACTTTGATGGGAGACTTCTTTTCTTTGCTCCAACCTGCCAAAAGCATGCACATTTGTTATACATTTCAGGAAATCCATTTCCAAAATCTTGCTGGTTTCAGATTTTGCATTTTTGTTTGGAAACTAAACCAAATCGTTGCAATTATCTTTTCGACTCTTGAAATTCGTGTGTTCCATATTTCAATTAGATCGACACCATCATAACGAACAAGGTAAATGTTTTTGTTGGTTCGGAAATTCAGAACTGGTTGCTAACGGTAAATCCGATTCCATATGATTCTCATATCTACAAATGATACGAGTATAACTCTTAAATTTCAATTAAACCAGTTTTAGTAGAATGCGAAAACTGAGGCTGAGCCTGAGGCTGCATCTGCCAGGCAAACACCTAGCACCTAACACCTAACAGCCGAACGGTAAATCTTTTATTAGAATTTCATGCAAATTTTGGAACAGCCTCTGCAGTTGATTTTTATGAATCCGCTTTTGCATAATGCGACGCTGGGCAGCTACTCGTAAAGCTTGAGCTGTATCTCTCAGCTGATGATCATGATGACCATTGCAGTCAGTGCCTGCCGCCTGCTGCCTGCTGCCTGTTGCCTGTCGCCTGCCAAGTTCCAGAGCACATTGCCGTCAAGTGTTGGCCAAAGCCAAAGTATTGGCCAATACGCTCACACACATAGCCGCACTTAGAGGGGAATCCGATGAAGAAGTTGTAGGAGAGCAGCAGGGGATCAGGGTTGCAGGGGAGCTGGTTAACTGGTTAAGATGCGCTCACGCGCGTGTAAACTGACTTCAATCCCCTCGGACAGTCAGCTCCGGCTTCAGCTCCGTCTCCGTCTCCGTCTCTGCCGCTGCCTCTGACTATGAAATGTCCAAGATGGCCTTCGATGCTTTTTTGCAGCGATTAAAAATCGATGACGCCGTCGCCATCGCCGTCAACATGGTCTCTGTCTCAGCCTCCGTCTCAGTCTCGTGGTTTACTTAGCATTTAAAGATATTTTATTCGAATTGTGGCGACAATTTTAGTTGGTTTTTTTTCGTTATTGTTTTTGGTGAAACTGCAAACTTTGCTCGGCTCATGCCCAAGATTCTGTAGCACCTTCTGTTGTTGCCCCTATTGATAATGATATTGATATTGTGGACATATCTTGACATCTCGACAGATCTGCAGCATCGTTGACCTTTGCAATTAGTTGCACTTACTGCACTCAAACGATGTTATAAATATATTTAGAAACTATTTAATGTAGATACTCGTAGATTAAATGGATTTTATTGTCGTCTCTGATATATGGGTATATAAATATATATATATATATATATGTTTATATGTTTATATGTGTATTGTATTAAGACATTGCTGACACAGTTTCTGCGAGCTACCACGAGTAATGCACATGGATAGCATTTTGAATAGTTTTGTATCTCTCTCGTATCTTGCAACATGAATGAAACACCTCAAAGGCACTGCCATTAGCCATCTTCATTTCAATATTGGCTTCTATTGACCTCTTGATACTTTTAAGTTATCAAGTGGTAATAAAAACTGCCGAAAATAGCATTAAAAATTGATATTTCCTAACGTGTCTTTGGCTTTTGACAAATAAACAAATGATTTATGTCGTCAAAGTTCAAGCTATCGTTACGTGTTTCTTGTCTGCTGAATACCAGATATTTATAAAGATATAAAAAAGGAAATGATAAACATAGCTTAAAGCATCAACGGATGAATTAAAAGAAGAATTCCAAATTATTTTTACAAACATAAATTTTATAAACGATCGCACGCTTTGGCTGCTTTAATAAAACTTCTTCGCTATAAACATCTCTATATAATTGAAGTCAAATAACCCAGCAGGGTGCAGTTGGTATTCTCGTAGATGACAGAAACAAACATATATGTATATCGAACGAAATATTGAAGATATGAGTACAACTTTAAAGCAATTAAGAATTTTTTAACATGCTGGCAAAACTTAGAGATCTTACAAAAGACTTGAAGCCCTACAAAAGAAAAAGAGTTCAATTGTAATTTGCTTTTTTATTTTTTTCAGTATACTTACAAATATTTTGCGTGTATTATTAAAGCTTCGGTTTCGTTTGATCTATCGAAAAGTGACAGAAGCATTCTCAATACACCAAAACAAAAAAATAAAAGAAGAAAAACGCTAAACGCTATGCAAATGAAGATATATTTGGGGTACCCAAATTGGCCATGATATAACCAAAGCACAAGCCCAGAGCCGAAGAGTAGAAGACTCGAAGAGTTGAAGAGTTGAAGACGAGCCGGGCAATTAGCTGGGGAACGTAGAAAACAATGTAGCATTAGAGTGCACTGAGACGGCGACGGCGACGGCGATTGCTATTGCATAAATCAATCAAATTGTCTCTCACTCGACGACCATTGAGTAATAGATCCAATTTCGATATGAATTTCAAAGCAGACTGGCACAGAAATTGGGTTTTCTTTTTGCACAACTTTAAATACCAACCCCATTACCCATTACCCATCACCCATTACCCATTGCCCATTAAGCATTACATTTTGTGCCGCATCACAGCCAAATAACCAATAGAAAAAGAGACGAAAAAAAACACTGGCCAACAACCATCGATGAAAATCGACAATTAATAGTGAAAGTCTAAACAAGTATCCATACCCATACCCACAACAACAACAACAGCAACAGCAATGAGAGGCAGACGAACGGCCTCATCATCAAAAGGTACTGCAGGAAGTTTTTTTCGGTCTGGGCACAGGTCTACGTCAATGTCTATTGGTCCAACGGCTCCAACCGTTCCAGCCGCATTCGTTGTCGTGGATTTCAAAGGCGATAGCATCGACGCCTCCGCCGCCGCCGCTGAAGCCGAACCTGCAACAACAGACAAAACTCTGGCTAACTCCTTGGCCCAAACCTGAAACCCATTTGTATACTTCTCACAAAACTTCACACGAAGCCGTACCCAAGGCGGCTAAGTCTGACTCTGTGTCTAAGCCCGAGTCTAAGTCTCAGACTGAGACTGAGACTGAGGCTGGTTTCTGGTGCAACATCGTCATTGTCGTCGTTGCACCCACTGACTCAATGACTGAGTGCCAGCCAGCACCATCAGCCACCACCACCGCCAGAGCCAGCAAGTCGCCTGACCCGTGCGCCGAGAGCCAAAGCTATGCCGTCCGACCATGCCACGACCAAGACGCATTACCATTTCTTTGGGTCACTGCACAAGTTTGTCTTAGCCCCAGTCTGCCCTGTCTCCGTATCTGTCTATCTGTCTGTCTATCTGTCTGTCTGTCTGTCTGTCTGTGTGTGTGTGTGTGTCTGTCTGTCAGTTTCGGCAGATGCATATGTCCATGTCCAGTGATCAGGCAGAGAGCGTGCAATGGAGTTCGCAGTTCAAAGTACATGCCAACTTGCAAAATAATATGTATTAAAGAAACTTATATAAAAAATTAGCAAGCTTATGCAATGGAGCAGAAGATACGACTGGGCCAGATTGGGGTTTCTATCGTTGCTTTGAGTCTCTCCTACCATTATAATAAATTTGGTCGAAAATAAAGGCTCCAGCGGAATACATAAATTGTTTATGGAGCGTCCCGAACGTAATGACATCACAAACAATTAGAAAAATGCAGTCCTGAAGATGCAACTGAAACTGCAACTGCAACTGCAACTGGCAACTGGCAACTGGCAACAGGCAACAGGCATAACCAGCACTAGTCCCAGCCCCAGACCCAACCCAAATTGTGGCCAATAGGAGCCAGTCCATGTACCAATTGCCCATGGGTAATAAAAACAATGGCACATTGTAATCTTTAATGTTTATCGGGCTCTCTTTCCCGGTAGCTCTATTCGCAGTAGCCGACGGTAGTTTTTCGGCTTTTTGTTTCGGAATTTTGTAGCTGCCTCTCAAAGGGTATCCATTGGATACTATCCATCAATTGCTTTCTAAATCACCCAGGGCTATCAACATTGCAATTATATCTCATTTCGGTATTTTAAATCTTTGTCTGTGCTATGTGTGTGTGTATTTGAGGCATTGTCTTTTACTTTTTGATGGCTTTCGAGAGATTGTCTACAAATTCAAAAGATTCAATTTCATACAAAGAATTTCTAGAAATTGATTTATCCAGACCAAAACGAATTGTTCTTCAACAATCAAAATCAGAAATCAATAAAAATATGATCATCAATTATATTTCTTATTTTAAACCGGAAAAGTAAAACCTAATAAATAAATGATATCTACTATTTATGTAGATTGATCAAGTCGATTGACCAGGAAGATGTTCTGAAGGTTAAGCTGGGCTTGGACAACATCTTCATAGGACTCATTACAGCTGCTTTAGTTGATGAGTGTCTAAGGAGCTATTCAATAGTATTGGGCGTGGGAATTTATTTCTAACTCTAATCTAAATAAAACATAACATTCGCTAGCCAGAATGTTTTCTTTTCTATATGACAATCCAAGTATTGACACAATTTTCTATTTCCTCTTATAAAAAGAACCATTCAGTCAAGACATGAGTCATCTATAGGAATAACTGGCAATCCAAAGATCCAATGTCTAGTGGGTTAACCTCTGCCTTCGCTGGGCTTCTACGGTATTCTTTAACATCTCTCCAGAATCATTCTCTCTTTGTATTAACTCGTACTGGGTTCAATTTTGATCCTAGTTGAGCTTCGTAACATCCAGAGGTTTCCAAATGATGTCCCTGCCTGAAGTCGTGCTAGGTAAACACCCATGGATTTGATTAGAAGACATTATTATCATATCAAGGTGTCCATAGGGAGCTATGGTTGTAGTATATAGAGATGCTCTGGGAGTAGTCCATTGAGTTTGTAACTCTGTTTCTGAACTTAGCATGAGAAGTGACTCTTTGAGGGAAAAAACTTGACAATTGTTAAGAAAAAAGAAGAAAAAACCTATGCAAATTGTAAAATATGTTTTTTGGAGGGGAAAAAAATGTGAAAATCGAAGAGACAAAAAGAAGAAAAATAAAAGCAAAACAAAATGTCCAACTGGCGTTTTGCAATACGAATAAGCCATAATATTTATTATAATCAAAAGCGAACACCCGCAACGTGGCCCCACCATAACATGGCTCCAGAGTGGATTCAACGTGCAGCAGCCAGATCCAAGCCAGAGCCAAGCCAGAGCCAGGCCAGAGCCAGCGCCAAGCGGACAAGACAATTTATTACATTTTATGTGCCGCATTAACTCAGATGGAGATGTGATCCTCGTTTTTGGATGCTGACTCCAACTGACTCCAGCTGACTCTCGACTCTCGACTGTCGACTCTTTGGCTGCATCTTAGGCGGCAACGTGAGTTCAGCTCTTGAGGGTAACTGAAGCTGAACCTGAAGCTGGCTCAGACCAGACCTGAGGCTGCCTCGGACTCAGCACCAACTCAGCAGCGGCGCATGAGCATTTCTAATTAAGACATTCGATACGGTTGTTTGCGTGTGGAACGCAAGACAATTGGGCAACGATTTTTTTTTGGCAATGCCTCCCCATGAATCTTCCCAGCTATGGCTATGGTATATATGACTAAATATGCATATATGAGTGTATCTGAATCTTTGACAGTAGCATTTGACAGTAGCATTACTTGCTTCTTGTGGGCTGGAGTACTTAATATCGCATGTGGCATTTCACCCAGCTCTTTAGCATGCCCCAGACACCGCTTGACATTCACGCATCCTCAGCCAAGCATATCGTATTGAAAGACCAAGCCAAGTCCTTTAACTAATGACATTTCCTACATAATCATTATCCTTGCAGGTGCAGAACGAACGTCAAGTGAGACGCGTGTAACGCCACCCACCAAGTCCGCCGAGCAGAGCTCCAAGCCTTGCGTGAAACTTGGCCTTAGATTGAAAAGTCTAAAACCAGAAAGGACAACACCAACAACAACTTCGACTAATCCAACAAAAGGTCTATTAAAGCTAGGAGAATCGGTGGCTGCAACAACAACAGCAACAACAACAGCAGCGACAGCTGCAGCAACATCAGCAGCAGCAGCCACAACTGCAGCAGCAACACAAACTAAAATCAGCCAAATTAGGCTTCATAATCCCGTGGCTTCAAGCATGTTACTTCTGCAACCTAATGTAAGTCCAAACTTCATATAAACTCAATAGATTATGTAGTCCTATAGACTTGATCATAAAGATCCTTAGATAATAAACGTTCAAGAGAAGTCTGACTGATCCTCTGAATAAAGTTTCAGCAAACTGTAAAATATTAATTAGGAATTTAAATAAAATATTAATTCTATTGTGAATGAATTGACACACTCATTCACAATAGACAAAACGTAGCTGGGAGAAAAGCAGTCAATACTCAACGAGTTGGAGTCTCCTTTCGCACATTTGGTGTGTCATAATTGAGCAGTTGGTGCGTTAACCCCTGGCCAATCTAATGGGTATCGAGTACCCCTAGTCCAATCTCAGGGGGTATCGAATACTCGTATCTATTTTCTATTTAAATAAATTTGCATGCTGCAAGACGAATGTATTGCTGAATGGCTGCGTTGATTGCCAGATGTGAGGAGGTTGCAAGGTGAGCACTTTGCTTAGGTGTTGGCCAGGAAGACCCAACAGCAACAACCACAACAACAGAAACAACAACAATGGCTGTCTAATTGAACAAAGTGTTTGCAAACATTTCTAATGTTTAAGCATAACCAATTAGGATATTATTTGGCAAAGCTACTCCATAAGGGTTGTAATCCTTGCACCAATCGGCGTTGCTGTTGGTATCGCGCATGTCAGACTGTTGGGAAGTTAGGTGGGGTTTGGGTTCACCCTTAGATTTAGAGCTTAGCTTGTGGCTTGTGGCTTACTAATTCAGTCTGTTATGGACTTTCTTACCTTGCAGAGCTCCTTTAGTTCTCTTTCGTCGTTCGACAATTTCTCCACGCAAAACGCAGCGACGACGACAACGACGACGTCGTCTGTAGCCGCAGTCCCGATAAGTGCTGGACACCATCACCTTCATCATCATCATCTTCATCATCACCGTCATCAACAACAGCAGGATCAGCAGCAGCATCACATTTTTCCTCAGCAGCACTTGCTGCTGCCCACATCCAACCACAGCCAGGACACACTGCTGTCTCAAGAGGATGATCAGTTGATCAGTAATCTTGCCGACGCGGCTGTCTCGCATAGCGAACTCTTTTCGGATCTTTTCTTCCCATCTGACTCAAACAACTCCTTGCTCTCGCCGATCCTCGAGCAATCCGTTGCCAGCTATCCGGATACCCACGCTGAGGCTCGTCCCTCCAGTGAGACTCTGATAGGCAGCAGCGAGGATATTACCAGTTCCATTGAGAATCTCACCAAGCTGACCTGTCTCCGCGAGAAGCGTCTATCCCTGATACAAGAGCAGCCCCCAGCCACGGCCAGTGGCAGCACCAGCGCCAGCTCCGAGCAGGATAATCATTCACTCTGCCTGCTTAGCCTGCGCTCGAGCAGCGATCCCGCCATAG
The DNA here is from genome assembly GCA_035045065.1 of Hirtodrosophila trivittata. NCBI lineage: Eukaryota > Metazoa > Arthropoda > Insecta > Diptera > Drosophilidae > Hirtodrosophila > Hirtodrosophila trivittata. The sequence goes on along the minus strand of JAWNNK010001446.1, from coordinate 891,241 downwards.
CGCTCCACGCCCAGCAGCAGCAGCAACAACTACAATTAGCCCAACTGCAACGGCACGGCGCCAGCGATTTACTGATCTCACCTATTGGCGGGCCACTCTCGTGCGGCAGTAGCCTGCCCAGCTTCCAGGAAACATACTCCCTTAAGTACAACAGCAGCAACGGCAGCAGTCCAAGGCAGGCATCGTCCTCGGCCGCTGCCACGCCTACCGATCAAATACTGACTCTAAAGATGGATGAGGACTGCTTTCCTCTCACCACCGCTGCAGAAGTGATAGCTGGCTTTAGCTCGGGCTCCACTGTCGCTGGACAGCTGCAGTCGCTGCACCAATTGCAGGCACAACATCAACAGATATCGCATCCACAGCCCAATAACAGCAACAACAGCAACGGATATAACTATCACGGTCACTTCAATGCTATCAACGGTACTTCCAATCCCTCGCCTAGCTCCTCTGCCAGCTCCCTCTACGAGTACAGTGGAGTTACTCCAAATGACGGCTTCTATGGCCAACAGCAGCAGCAACAAAGCTATCAGCACCACGTAAGTGAAAGCTTTTCACATCTCTCCAGCTCCTTTGTCATCCTGATATATTCAATTCTTGCAGGGCTACAACTTACAGAGCGGAGAGCGTTATTCCTTGCCCACATTTCCCACCATTTCTGAGCTGGAGGCAGCCACAGCTGCCGCCGTCGCCGCTGCTGCTGGCAACAACGTTGGGCCCAACTCCATTTCCAGCTCTGGCTCCGGCTCCGGCTCTGGCTCCAGCGTTATTGCGCCGCCCCTGCGCCGGGCCTCGCTTCCTATACAGCGGTCAATTTCGCCAGCTGCCACCGCCCACAGCCCCAAACTGGCCAAGTTGACTTTGGGTCCACGACACGCCCATGCCGCCCATGCACTACAAGTCCAACTGAGCTCGGCTCCAAATTCTGCGGCCAGTTCCCCAGCAAGTGCCGCTGGAGCCGATCTCTTGCACGTCCACACCGGGCGGCTGCTGCAATCGTCCAGCTCCTCCTCGCAGCTGTGCGCCGTCTGCGGAGATACAGCGGCCTGCCAGCACTATGGCGTAAGGACCTGCGAGGGTTGCAAGGGATTCTTTAAGCGGACTGTGCAGAAGGGCTCGAAGTATGTGTGCCTGGCGGATAAGAGTTGCCCAGTGGACAAGCGGCGACGTAATCGTTGCCAGTTCTGCCGCTTCCAGAAGTGCTTGGTTGTGGGTATGGTCAAGGAGGTTGTCCGCACGGACTCACTCAAGGGTCGGCGCGGGCGCCTGCCCTCAAAACCAAAATCCCCACAGGAGTCGCCACCATCTCCACCCGTATCCTTGATAACCGCGTTGGTGCGCAGCCATGTTGATACAACACCGGATCCCTCCTGTCTGGATTACACACACTACGCGGAGCCACTTGACCAACTGATCCCACCAGTTGCCTCTAGCGGTCTAGGCATGAGCGATGCAGACAAGGTGCAGCAGTTCTATCAGCTGCTCACAAGCTCGGTGGATGTTATTAAGCAGTTTGCCGAAAAGATACCAGGCTTCTTGGAACTACTGCCTGAGGATCAGGACCTGCTCTTCCAGTCCGCTTCCCTGGAACTGTTTGTGCTGCGACTCTCCTATCGAGCTCGTAGTGACGACACCAAAATGATCTTCTGCAATGGCACTGTACTCCATCGCAGCCAGTGCCAACGCTCCTTTGGCGAATGGCTCAATGACATCATGGAATTCAGTCGGAGCCTGCACAACCTAGAGATTGACATATCGGCCTTCGCCTGCCTCTGTGCCCTGACCCTCATAACAGGTTCGTTTCATTAGCTGGACTCACTTGCATATAATCCTAAGACTAATTCATTTGGTATTCATCCTTTTAGAACGTCATGGGTTGCGTGAGCCGAAGAAAGTCGAGCAGCTCCAAATGAAGATCATTGGCAGCTTGCGGGATCATGTCACCTACAATGCGGAGGCCCAGAAGAAGCAGCACTACTTTAGTCGACTTCTGGGCAAGCTGCCTGAGTTGCGCTCCTTGAGTGTTCAGGGATTGCAGAGGATTTTCTATCTGAAACTAGAGGATCTAGTGACGGCACCGGATCTCATCGAGAACATGTTCGTCACCACGTTACCCTTTTAGGCGCCATAAAACTTTGCTTCCTTACAACTTTAACTCTTAACTCTGTAGATAAATAAGAAATAACAAATTTAGATAGAATTCCCAATATACATATACATATATAGAACCAATATCCCTTATCAGGATAAACCTAAAAGAGGTATAGAAAATAAAATAAAAATTACAAAAGAGAAAACAGAAATGAGAAATGAGAAAAGGAGCACAATAAAAAAATAAATAAGTGCAAGAATGTTGCGTCTTAGGTATAAAGAAAAAAATTCAATGAATTATCCATTAGTCCTAACATATATCCAATACACCTAGCAACCTGTATAGGGTCAGTTACCGTTATTAGGAATACCTACCCAATGCATAATTAGAGCTATTCATGAATATTTCAGCATTTCAGTCAAGTCGAAGCTGTTCGTGACTCGTGAACTCCACACGGTTCACAACTTGTTGACGTTAATTGTTAAATTGTTCAATTTCAAGTATCAAATTCAATAGAGCAGCAACACGCACACACAATTCGTAGACCTCTAGAACTATATATATGCTATATATATATATATATACATATAGTACAACCCTATCCTTGTTGAAACTCTACCACACCTAAACACAATCCAATATGCTTGCCTTCAAGTACAGAGCACAGACAATGTCTATTCTTGCCTTTAGCTTACTTCTAGTCAATTGTTTTAAGTATCAGATTATCATTAAATAATGGTAGATATATATCATATAGTAAGCATTAACTCTGATTTATCAGTTAGCATACATAATGCTAAATATTGTAGTTTCCCCAATGAAGTATTCTGTTCCATTAATGTTTAGACTTAGGCTTAGGATCCGTTCTTTACTCCTTATAGTACAGATAGGATGTTAGGATATAGGGACTTTTAGTTAAAGCTATCAGATTCTTGGTTCAAGTTTTTATCGCACTACACAGTGCACAAAGAGAGTTTAAGTACCTTGATGTGATTTGTGTCTGACACATAGTACAGATCTGCACACAAATACACAAATTAGTTTGTAAGTATAAAATATGTACAATATATAGTTCATACATTTATATATATTTAATTTATATATATATATACTTTAAATATATATACATATATATATAAGTCACAATAATAATAATAAAAATGATAATAATAACAATAATAAAAACAATAAAAATAAAAATAACAATAATAAAAAAAAATAAAAATAACAATAATAAAAAAAAATAAATAATAATAATAATAATAATAATAATAATAATAAAAAAATAATAATAAAAATAATAATAATAATAATAATAATAATAAAAATAATAATAATAACAATAATAATAATAATAATAATAATAAAAATAAAAATAAAAATAATAAAAATAAAAATAATAATAATAATAATAATAATAATAATAATAATAATAATAATAATAATAATAATAATAATAATAATAATAATAATAATAATAATAATAATAATAATAATAATAATAATAATAATAATAATAATAATAATAATAATAATAATACCTACAATAGTTACAATAATATGTATTTCCAACTGAGTTCTTAAAGAATTACAAACGGATCTTGCACTTAATGTGTCTTTTTCTCCCTCAATGTGTTATTTTTGATTGAAGCCCTCTATGTGATGTTTTGATATAGATTGGCATTAAATTCTACAGATCGATGTCTATGTGTATATGTACTTTATGTACATATGCCAGTAAATACTATATATGTAATTTTTAAATGATTTATTTTATACGTGTATTACTTTTCTTTTAAAAAAAAGTAATCAATATTTACCATACCACATATATATTTACATAGATCTGCATAACTAAAAACATAAATCTAAAATCTTAGATAGGAAATAATTAATGACATTTAAAAAAAATAAAATTATTTTATTTTTATTTACATATTCTATGTGTCTGTAAATCTTAAGACTACATCAACTGTTTAGGCTAATCGAATAGACAACATATCTTTATAAGCACTTTATTCAAAGCTTTCAACTTACTTTCATTAATCATATTGGCATTATCTGAAAATCTCAACAACAAAAAAGAAAAGATATATCCTAAAATGTATTTTGTACCTTAGTTAGCTACTTGGATAGCTCACTAGTGGATATTACTTGTATATACGATAAGTAGCGGAGCCTAGATTTTGTACATCCTTTAATAAGTTTATATATTTCATTTAAGCAAATAAAATAAGTTAGTACCTAGTAAGTACTATATATGATCTACAACCGACACATCTGGAGCTAAACTTAATTTAAAAGAAAATAATGTATAATCCATGATAATAATACGTATTGAGTATGTCCAGTAAAACAGCCATTTTCCAAGAAAACTATACAGAACTATACATGAAAATAGTGATAAGAAAGCACCTGTGTAACCCTATTATATATGTTAAACTTAAGCTCATGTAACGGTTAAAAACGGTTAAAAAACGGTAAAGAAAAACAATGTGACCAAATTGGTTTGAAACTAAATGTTTGTATGTAAGGTGAATGCTATTTAAATCCGGGTTCGAAACCCACAAATGATGCCATTATCCATTAGCCGTTACATATCGAAAATAGGCCCTTCTTGAACTATAATCCTTATGTACATATATGCAATTGCATAAGACCTACTGTGTACCTTCTTCATATACATGTATAGATGTATGTATATATATATTATACACATACATACATTATTATATGTATATTTTGAATAGAAATCTTTTACAAGAAAGCAAGAAACTACGGCATTAGCACAAAGTTTGAATGTTTTTTTTTGGTAAGTTTATATGTAGGCACATACATACTTACACATACAGATGCACAGACGCATTCATACATATGTGAATGTATGCAAATTAGTGTATATTTTTGAGAAATTAGTCGATACATTTTTCAATAGGATGATTTTAAGATCACTTTTATATAATATAAAACTAAACCATAACAGATGTGTACCAATCCACAATTACACAGCCTAACTACAAATATGAAATACAAACACATATTTTGAATATATATACATATACATACATATATTTTATTATGTACTTACCTACCAACTAAGATGGCAAAAAACAAAAAGAAAAACAAATTTAAATAAATGTTTAGCATTATTCACAATTTTGCAAAACAACAAAATATGTAAGCCAAAAAACAAATAATTATTTATGTTATATACATACATACTATATAAATATAGTATATGCATAGGTGTACTATGTTTGGATCACCCAAAAGTTAAAGCGCATCAGCAAAGCTATACCCTAACCTTAAGGTATATATAGTATATAATAAAGTATATTAATATTATGCGCGTATTACTAGAAAATATATATATTAGAATGTACCTAAAGATGCTATGTATACAAAAAACAATATATATAATATATACATAGGCATACACATATATACGTATATGAGAAAACTGTTATTATTTTATGTTATATATTGCCCGTTGTCCCTATTTTATTGTTTCCTTTAAACAAATTAATTGAACATTATATATCTGCAATTTAATTACAGCTGCAATGGAATACAAAGCAAATGCGAATCATTTCATTTCAAAACGATTTAATAAAGATTTAAGATAAAACTAATAGTTTTTTCTATATATATGCCTTTTGTGCAAATTAGTTATACAAAACATATACATATATACATATAAATAATTTACATAATGTATACTTTCAATGATTTCAAATAAAGCAGTTTACTTTTTCTTGAGTGTTATCAAATAAAATTATTGTAGTTTTGTTAATTGGTTGCTCTGAGGGCTGAATAACAGCTAGTTTCCAAAGGCAAATGCTGATCGCCAACTTGGTTATCTCCTAGTTGAAAGAAAGTGCTCATAATTAAGCATTACTAAAGTAAAACGCAAGAATTTATCGTCATTATCATAAATGCAAATACAAAATGCAAACGTTTATGGTACAAAAATATATACATAGGAAATATATACTAAAATATATCATTAGCCTTTCTTCAGTCATGTACACCTTATGAATAGTTAATCTAAACTAAACGTCTACTTATACAATTAACAATTGGTATAAAAATCAAACATATACACGAAGCAATGTGTCAACAGAATGACGACAAACGGGACAACGATGGCCACTTTCAAGGCGATGAAGCTGCAGGGAGCATTCATTGCACAGGCAGAGATGCCGGCAGGGAAGTATAACAATGTTTCTGTTGCGTTCCAAGCATACAACACAATTTGTACGTTGCATCGATGTATTAAGATTTGGTTCATCAGTCTTTGGCTTTTGCAGCAGCTGGAAGAGATGTTGCTCAGCACATGTCCACCACCAACGAAAGACACTGGCTACTTCTGCGAAGACCTCATTGTATATTTTCCTTATTGCGTAGACTGCAAAAAGACGCACGTAGCCCCGGAACATATAGAGCACCAGCAGCACAGCGATCCCAATTGAAAGTTGAAAGAGATTGTTTAGCAATTCTATGCAGCATTCCACAATATAAACAGCTATGCTATGCAGCACATATATGACATAGTCCACTATGACAATAATGGCCCGTGGAAGCAGAAGCAGAATCCATAGAACGAAATCGCCCAGACTAATGAGCACATTGATTAAAATTAAAAAAATTCCTCTTCCAACATTGCGTGCTAGCTGGAGACCATCCATGGTGCCATCGGAAATGTATGCAGACACATCTCGGACAATGTGCCGCAACTCGTAGAAGTAATAGGTGCATTCATTGTAAAAATTGTTTGCTAAGTGGTAACAGTCGCAGAGGATTCTCCAGATATGGCCTGCACCTTCAACAAGGCAGTAGCCGATCAAGTAGCTGCCGGCAAGAAAATAGTATACAGCCGCCGCAAGCGTCTCAATTGTTGCCGAAATTGGTGTCAGTAGCACCGTGTCGACGAACTGTGCGACGGTATTTAATAGCGAAAACATTTTGAGCACACGTGCATTTTAAATTATAAATATTAAGGAGATCTTCAGTTTAGTGCTATGATTTTTAAATACAAAATGAAAACATTGAAAACAATAGCAATGCAGCCCTAACCTGCAAAAACTATCTGATAGCTGCATATATGCATTCCGATATCGATAACGATATCTTTGAAAAGCTCCGATAGTATCGCTTCTGAAGTGTCGTCTTCACATTAAAGGCGGCATTTTCAAATTATTCCATGCAATGTAATTGAAAACAATAGCAATAAATATTTTTTAGCTGAGATATAAAGAAGTGTACTAATGCTCACTTAAACAGATTAAATTTTATTTAAATATAATAAGAATAATAGTTATAGCCTAATTATCCACAATATGCATAAAATAATAATATTGTAACAGCTACCTAAAAAATGTCATTTAAATTAAACCATTACTATGCGGCTTTACCGTTGGTAATACCTAAAGTTTTTAAGAGCTCTATCAGCTCACTGTTCTTTCTCATTACAGACATCACTTCGAGCTGCTGTTGTTTCATAATTCGTAGCCGATTGCGTTCCTCAATTTTGGCCAATTGATTATTGCTGTTTATATTTTTAGTGTCCACATCCAGTTTCTGCTCGGACTTGATATGATACAGATCATCGCGGATGGTATGTAATCTGCGCTCAGAGTCGCGTACGTCCTTCTCCAAGATTTGCGTCTTCAGGTACACCGTTTGTGCCAACTTATACCAATCAGCGAGGCATTCAGCCATTTGGGCGACGGCAGGATTAACATTTTCCATCAGAAGCTGCTTTATTCGTTTGCCATTATGGTCTACTTTGATCTTTTCCAGCGCATGAAATTGTTCATCGTTGTACGTAAGAGTCCGTGTAGCACGATCCCGCAACAAATGTTGCCACGAGTCACGCAGCCGTTCTACCAAGTACTTTGCTTGTTGGCTAGCTCGTGTACGGCAGGGACATTTCTTTCCATGCATTGAGGAGGCCCACTGGTCGCTGTAATTTAAAAATTAAACTTATATTGTTTTATTTATTAATGCATTATAAATACTCACTTAAGCTCATCTTCTGTTACAAAATGCTTGTGCATCTGTGTGATAACATCGCCTGTTCCATCAAACTCATTTTTCACATTCTCCAACGTTCCAAGTAAGGATTTAAGTTCCTGATCACCTTTTGTCTGTAAAATTAAATAACATTCAATAGGTATTCTAGGTAACCAACACCTGACTTACCACCCTGGTCATGCTCTGCACCACATCAGCGTAGTCAACCACAGTGGATAGAAGATTGTCAAAGCTTTCTGTTTTTCTATGTGGTGAATTGAGATGAATTGGTTTATTTAAAGGGAGAAAGAAAGAGAACTAACAAACTCACTTTAATAATAATGTTATAGTGGTAATAAGCATCTCGATGAACTGTTCCACGCCTTTCTTGATGAGAATGTCCATGCTAGTAAAGATATCTACGCGTCGTTTACACTCGTGGCCTACACTGCAAGCGGCCTGTAAAAGTAAATACAAATATTATTTACTTAAGCACATATAAAAAACCATTTTATACTCGAAATGGATTCAGAACATTTTTTTTATCAAACATTTGTTTTCAATGATGACGAATACATTTCCGGAGTAAAACCTACAAGATAACATATTCAAGTGCGCTATAAACCCATCTGACAATGTCGCAATAAGTACATTGAAATTGTTATTACTATATATTATATAAATATGAGGAGAGAAAGAAAGAGACGGTACCTTAGCAAGACTTGCATCATTTTCAACAGATACATTAGGGGGAAACACTGGAAATTTAGGCAACTCCAATTGCTGTGGCAGTTGAACATTATTGTCATCATTGCTGTAAAGGAATATGGGCTGATCTGTGGTTGTGCTAGGAAATGCTTTAGCTGAAAATTAATTTTGATTAGCTTAGAATTCAGTAGGATTTGCACAACTTACCAATAGTGCGTGGCGTCACTCGCTTTTCAAGGTGTTCATTGTTGAACAATAAAATTTGCTTTTCCAGCGGCACTTCGGTTTGCAGAAATATATGCTCACGGAAGTTATCAATTTGGTCTTCCGGCTCCATGAACACCTCCACTGAGCTGGTTCGATTTGTAAAGAAAACATGGATAACGCGCTTACGCAAGATCAGTGTCACTTCCTGAAAGAATCGGTCAAAGGACCAGGTCTTGTCGCGGTTTTCCTCTAACAAACCAGCCAACAAAGGAGTGACGAGCGTCTTTAGTCCTTGTGAAAGATGGGCATGAGGCGGTAGCGTTGTTGACCATTCAATGGGTCCGTTCTCGGCCACCTGCGTACCAGATATGACGCCAGAAGCCTTTTTAGTTGTTATTTGATGCATTGTCTCGCGATTTTTTCGTCCACCGTATGGTCTAAAAGGTAAATTTCCAGTAGCCACGTGGTACAGTGTTACACCAATGGACCATAAATCTACGTTGGCAGTAAATGATCGCTGAATCGATTTGCGCAGAACAGCACGCTCGTACAGATCAGGATGCAAATACTCCTCGGTACCATAGAGCGAAACAAACGGCTGATTATCCTCCAACTCGCGTGCAGCACCGAAGTCAGTCAGTTTGTATATTGTTTGGCCATCCTCTGATATGAATTTCATGATGTTGCCAGGTTTGAGATCACGATGCACTAGTTTATTATCTCTCAAATGTTTCATGCCAGCGCAAAGATGTTCCAAAACCAGAAGGAATTCATGCTCTGGCAGACCGTATGAGTTCTCCGGATCGTCAAGTATATTAAAGAGACTACCGCCAGTGCATAACTCCATAACAATAACCTTTCCTCTTCCCTCCTGGTCCTCTTCTATGGCCAACAGCTTAACAATATTCTCATGGTTAACTTTCTTTAGAGCTTCAAATTCACGCATTTGCACATCAGCCGGACGCATGTGACTGTACGGATTAAATGTTTTAACGGCAACCGATTCACCAGTTGTCTTATTGACTCCCTGCAAGCCAAACAGGAAAAACATATGTATATAGGTATGTATGTATATGCATTTAAGTATGTACATATTTATAACAAAAGCTGACCCTTTGTTTCTTACCTGAAACACAGAGCCGGTAGCACCCTTGCCCAATACGCTGGTTGTGCACCAAACATAGTTGAGTGACCCTCGCAGGAACGACATTTTAGAATTAAGTATTAATTAAAATCTTCCAGTTGAGCATTAATACAATCAACTGGTGAAAACATTTATGCAGTTGGATCTTCGGAATTAGTTTTGATTCGATAAGCCGATGAAAGCTGAATGCATGTTATCGGCTTACCAACAAGTTCTTTAAGCAGCAAATATCGAATAGATGCAGAAAAGTTCACGAGGTACTAGTTACTTTACAATGGGTAGACAGCAACAAGTTCTTTAAAATAAGAAATCCTAGTTAACATAATTTTATTATTTAAATTTAAAAGTGAAATTTTATTTAACCGCATTAATGCAGTTTATGTTAATTTAGTAATGCATTTTGACACGCACCAAATCTGAACGAAAAATTACCGATAACGATTATTACATTCGTTCGCTGTCCATCTTTAGTTTTATTTTGTTGTCTTACGCTGCGACAGCTTCAGCAGCGATTTATTTATTATTATTTTTTATATCAACTCAGTATGACAGTTTTATGCATTGTCTTCAAGTGCACACCATTTCGTTCATGATCGAATGGCAAACGCGTATATAAAATAAAATCGTAGTTTCGGCAAATGGGGCGTAATAATTGAAAAGGGTGTCGCGCCGATTTGCAAAACGCCTTCTGTTGTCGTATTTTAATAATAATAAGCGTAGCGTGCGTACGCTGCTTATTAAAATAATGAAAATTAGATTGCACTTGATGCGCTTTATGTACACAAATCTAATACTAAGGTAATATATTCAATTGTTTTAACTATTTGCAATTTAATTTAACGATTTTCCTCTAATTTTTTTTTGTCTGCCATTTTTTTCATTTTGTCCACAGCTGCTGTTTTTGGTTGTACGACAACGCTGCCGCGGCAACTGCAGAATATGAAAATGGAAATGCAAATAGAGCGGGAGTTCAGACGGAGGGTCACATGCAAATACCACTCGCCCCCTTGGCGCCAAACCCGAACAGCATCGAGAAAGTTCCCGTCCCGTTGGAAAATTATAACCAATTTCCAAATGAAAATTACGCTCCAGAAACAACAAAAACAACAACAACAACTACGACGACGACGGCAACACAACAGATTCCCGATAGCATTGCAGTGAAGTCTGGTAGAGGGCCAAGAACTAGTGTAAAAAAAAAACCGGCAACTGCAAGCGACACGTCAGTGAATTTAAATTTGTTGCCGTCTAGTGTTAATACCAATAGCTATAATGAATATATTAGTGTAGTGCCCCAGAGTGAACATAATAATAATCATAATACCGATAATAATAATAATAATGATAATAGTGAAAAGAAAGAAGTGACTGCCAAAGTGCCAAAAATTCAGTTAAATAACAAAATTAATGATAATATTTATACAAATAGTTATACACATCCAAATCAATTAGATCAATTACAACAGCCAAAAATTGTTGCCGATCCGCTGTTGCCAGCTCAGGAAAAACGACAACAACAACAACAACAACAGCAAGCACAGCAGAAAGTGAGGTAAGTTAAATATTTTCCCAATAATCATATATTCGGAATTCCTAGGTCAAAGCGTTTGACATTTAACTCAAAAATGCAGCGGTGCGAGTAGGTTATTCTATTGAAGGAGGATGGGATCTAATCAATATTAATTACAATCGACATAGGTTTTCCCCCTAAGTTCTTCTGTATTAGAATAAAAACCTTGTATATGATATAAGTAAATTAATTGTGGAAAAGAAACCCTATCAATATCTCATCGAACTACGCCTTGGGAACTAGCCCCTAAACCCCATTCGCTGCATACGCCACTGTGAAGTTATTTACTATGAATGAACACGTATGCTCACGTCTGTGCATGTTTAGCGTGATGACAGGCATTGATAACTGGAAAAGTTGTGGGACCCCCATAGCATAATAATTAAGTATTATCAATATAAATGAACGACTACTTCACGAGGAATTTACTCGCATTTGAACAAGGTAAACAAAATCAGAGAGCAAAAAACCCAAGAGACAGCGATAAAGAGTGAGAGCGAGAGAGTAGAGGGGTAGTGAATAGTGAAAGAGAGAGAGTTGGGCTGTTCTTTTACTCAAGATATTTCAATGAATGTCTTTTGTAACCTTTCGTAGTTTCCTATAAAAGAAGCGGAAGTACACTATTCCACAACCCCTATAATAGCATATCAGCTATAAAAACTATTTGTTACTGTAAGATTTTAGTTCTTAACATAATGAGCTCACGTGCTGATAAGAAAATATTCATTGGTTGAGTTCGTTGCTTGGTTTTTACGCTAAGCATTCTAATACTAGATCAAAGGCGCTTTCTATTTGTTTTCAAGGTCAAAATTAATTGTTTTTATACCCTTTAACGCATTTGAGAAGGTATTTTTGACCCGATATTATGAATCCATATATACTTGTATAGTATATATAGCTAAAGATGACAAGCTGTCACATACGTCTATTTGTGTCTCTTTGTTATGAAGCTATTGAAAATATTTCAAATAGTCGTAAAAACGATCGGCTTAGTTTTTGTTTATAAATCCATAGCAATTGACAGCGTGGCAAAAAGTATATACTATGTACATAAATGAATGTACATACTAAGTATAAGTATAAGTTTTATCAATAATAACAAAGAAACCACATACAATCATAATTTTAAGGCAATATTCTTGATATTTATTTGTATGTTAGTCATTTATCTAATCAAAAGTGTTTGGAATTTGTTTATGATAAAGATTATTTATTTAAATAAAGTGTCAAAAGTTCATTTAAAAAACTATTTGCTGAGTGTTGACTAAACTTTACTGTTTGTGGATAATGATCTGATCACATGCACATTTTTTATATTTAATATATTTTTATGATAAACAGATAAAGCCGTGATAAAATCATTCATCATTTTAAGATGGCAGCTATCGATGATTTACCTATACATATATCTATCTAAAAATATTCGATACTTGTCGATTGGTTAGCGATCAAATTAAGCTGCTAAATATTTAAAGGGTAATAACTACCCATCAAAAAATTAAATATTTACGTTTGGTGCTATGGTATGTGACTTTGAGAGAATTTTCATTTCGAATAGATTAAAGTATTTCGTTTATATTCTCTTTCCCTCTCTGAAAATGTAATCTGATAGCAGAAAATGACCACATGTCCATAGAATATTTGAATGAGAGATAAGAACTTGGCGTTTCCCAATCTTTTTACGTCAATCCCACTGAGTTCATGAAAGTATCTCGAAAAGTACATTGCACTTTAGGTTATTTTTTATATTCAAATGAAAAAAAGTGTTAAATTGAAAAATGAAGTAAAATAGGCATTAACGAATGTGAGTGAGGCCTCAAGTTTTATTTATTGGTTAGAAAATGTTTAGGTAGTTTCCCAAAATCGACATAATGAAATATTTATTTGATAGGTAATTAAGTGGAGTTGCGTGCTGGCTTTACAGCCAGAGGCATTATATCCCAACCAAAACAGATCCCCACATGGCGAATGGGGCGGCGAATGGTAACAAAAAAAAAAAGGAAAAACAAAAAAAGGAAAACACCCACGCCAGAGTCTTGTCACAATGCATTTTGCCGGTAATTTGCTTTACAGTTTTCAATTTATTTTCCTTGACTTTTAAACGGCAACGTGTGAGCGGCGACTTTCTAAATGCCTTGGCACTACTCTGTTCGTCTGTTCGTCTGTTGGTCTTTTGGTCTATCCAGCTGTCTGGACTATCTATTGCTGGCCAATTCATTCATTCAAAAAACTAAATAAAAAATAAGGAAAAAAACAAAACTGCGTTGGGGCTGGATATACATATTCGAGAAATATATATACATTTTTTATTTACGAGCCGACGAGACGCTGTGGGAGTCAAAAGCCAACGCCAACGCGAACTCCGATCGATGATCGTTGAACGCCTGAGCGCCTGATCCCCTGATCGCCTGATCCTTAAAAGGCCTTGCAAAACATATTTCAAAATGACAATAACATTGTTGTTGTTGCTATTGATATAATCCAGTAAAAGTGTTAAATGGAAGCAAATTAAAGTTGGGTTTCAGTTTGATTTGACTTGGGTACATCAAGTTTTTTTTTTTCTTTGGTTTATCCATGGCACCTACTAAAAGGCTAGCGGCAAATGTCTTTATCAGTGGAAATTTACTTTCCATTTGCATTTGCTTTGGTTGGAGCTTGGCGATAAAAAATTAACATACGACTACATAAATTTCTCGTTGCATTTTCAAGGAGTACTCGAAGAGAGTACGCCAGGAGTGTGTACTTGAATTGCATGCCAGAATCAAGAAGAAAGCAACCATTCAAGCATACAAGTATACAAGCATCCAAGTATCCAAGCATCAAACGTCAGCTATCAGCAGTCATCCCCTTGAATCTGGCCCCTCCAATCCCCTCCAGACACATTTCACACATGGCAGGTGATCGCAAGGCAACCGATGATCGTTACTTTCACTTTCGGCGAATGTGTAAGGACTCGAGTCTGTGAGTTAGTTTTGCAATTTAGGCTTTCGAAAATGCATCATGATCTTGTTACTGTAATCAAACTTGGCAAAATAAAAACTAAAGAAAAACTATAATCATGTACAACGACAAGACTATCACAGCTATCAAACTGACGACGTAGTCTAAAGAAACTATGTGTAAAACTATCTCGCACGGAGTATACAGATATTGATCTATGCAAATGCTTGAGACACCTCCTGCTCTTTTTCCTTCTCCTTTGTTGTGAAAGATTATTATGTATTGTGAACACTACCAGAAATAAACTGCTGATCGTTTAACCTGATCGAAAAGTAATGATCTTATCTAAACACTCTGGACGCCTCACCTTGAATGTCCGAATAGTTAATTGATTGGGAGCGTGCGCTCATTGACTTTGGGTAATCAATTTGATCACCAGCGATCACCACCGATCGCCGTTGATCACCCGATCACCCGATCACCCGATCACTGATCTCGTGTAGCTGCATTGATTAGTATGTGGCATGGATCGTGGATCGTGGGCTTGTCGTACGCCTTCACTTCGCATTTTGTTTTCGCATTCCTTTTGCATTTTCCGAGCACTTTTTTATATGACGTAGGCGCCTCTCCATAAAGCGCTGACTTTTCGTAAAGCCGGTTTTTATATTGATGTTGTTTTCATTGTTGTTGTTGTTGTTGTTGTTGGTTTCTTTATTTTATTTGAATGTTTTTGCCGGCATTTTTCCAGCTTTTTTTCTCCCCACAATTTAATTGTTGTCCATCTGGCAGCAAATGCCAGACGTTTGGGCAGAGCTCTGGCCCGGCCTAATGCAATCCATGAGAGTGTTGTAAAAACCGTTGGACGAATCGTAGGCGTTGAATAAAAACGTCTAAAGGCGCAATGGGGTAACAAAAAGCTTTAATTACTGTGCACATTTTCTTTACCCATTTCTATTAAATTTAGTCGCTGCTTTACGTAAATGTTCAGTAAGTTAGGTAAAAGATTCGAGATGGATTACAATAGTTATGTTGGAGGCTGTTTCATCAATCCACAATCACCCATTACCCTGTACTGATATTATATAAGATATCAGATATATATATTTTCTAGAACTTCTTAGGGTATAATGAATATAGATAATGAATATTTATACTTTTTGCGATTGGCGCTGTCTCACCAGATCATCATAGAGTTCTTAATAGAGCTATGAAGGACAATGGAATACGCAGGTATATGAATATAGCTAAACAGACTCGATTGTGAACATTTAATTGTTTCTGTTGAATTCAATTGTAGTATACCTTGCACTAGTATTACAGGGTATTATTGTAATTAAATTAGAGACAATATTTGTCGATTTGTCTTTATTTGAATTTGTATTGAAATTGTCGAGCTTAAGTGAATGGATGCTGCATTCACCTGTGGCTTTACGATCTAATCCTTTTGGCCTAATCCTTGACTCCAACTCTCCTTCTCTCGTTGCACACAACAACTTACACACAGCAGATCGTATATGTGCCGCTTGAGAGTGTGTGTGCGTGTGTGAGTTGTTTTGCTTGTTGTGTAAGCGCTGTGGCATCTAAACACTTTCGCATTACAAGTGTTTGTCTTTCAGCCAAGATGCAGTAGCAACAGCAACATTGGATGTGGATGCAGCATGAGATGTGGACGCAACATCAGCGGGCAATTCAATTGGCACTTTCGGCCCGCGGTAACCTTTTTTTCTATATAACTATTGGACGCACCAAAGGAGTTCCCGCCGCGGCGATGGCTTTAAACAAATTACAAAAAAGCCAAAAAGACAAAGATACGAGTACTCCGTTAAGATATACAGGTGATTGGTGCGGTGTCCACTAATCTCTTCTGCTTGAGGATCGGGGGCAGGCGGTATGCAGTATACGGGATGCGGCAGGAGGAAGGCAAATTGCCAAATAGTTTTATAGGTTTTGTTTGCTATTGCTACAACTTGTGGCATGTTGCAATTTGTCTGACTAACAATTTCACTTTCCGTTGCACTTGCAACTTTTATGCTTCTTCATATTTGTTTATATTTTTATTATTTGTGTATACCCATATAAGTACTATATATACATACGTACATAGTATACGATCCTATATATTTTCAATTCGTATTATAGTCTGATGTTCCCGACAATCTCCAGGTTTCTCTCTCTTGGGGATAAGTACATAAAACGTAATAATTGCTTTTCACTTCGACTGCAGTTCGAAATATAACAAAAGCCACAAAAAAATGTTTATGTTTTTTTGAAGTTAGCTAAGTGTTGCGGCTTAGTACTTCTATTATTATTATTATTAGTATTAGTGTTATTTTATATTTTGTAATAATTCAATCAAGACTTACCTTCAGACCTGCTCATAAAACTGTCCCAGGCACCTCAAATATGTTGCGGGGGCTAAACCGTTTCCGACGCCTTTACCAGATGCAGCTGGGCCTGCGGCTGCCACCAGGGATATGCAGTAGGAGTACTCCAAAGCAAAAGAAAGAGATGGAATCTAACATCTGTGTACTCGTAGGAAACCTTTTCCCGGTTCAAGCTGTGCCTCAGTAATACCCCTTGGAAGAGGAATCTCAAACTGGTTTCGATCAGTATCCCAATTGCAATCTATTATTTACATTACAGACTTAGTGACAACTTAAAGTGACTGTTAAAGTTAACAGTACTAGTTAATAGTTCTGTTAACTTTCTCACAGTTGACAGTACTAGCTAATAGCTCTGTTAACTGTGAGATGAGACTTAATTCTTGTTTTGAAAGCAGATCAATTTGATATTCAGTTTGATTGTGTGCGCTAGGGTTAGGGTATCTTGTAGGCGAGCATTCTCTAACTGTCTCAACTCCCTGTTGTTATATATTACGTAGTATTCGTATCTGTTAACTTTAAAGGTCTACAAAGTGTGAAAGTTGCATCTCCATGGGATTACCTTAGTTTGTTATCAATTTGCCTTGCGTCTAGCAGCATCAAACGAACAACACACGCACACACCTACATGTATGTAGCTGTATGTATACATGTGTATATGTATATATATATTATATATATGTATTTATATGTATATATATTAACACTCACTCGTAAAGTTGAGCGACAAGTTTGCCGGCAAACTGAAGTCGTTGCAGGTGCATTGATGCCGTTTTGGGCTGAGATGAGAGTTGAGGCGTTCTCTTTGCACCTGTGTGCTTTAGGTGTGTGTGTGTTGTATGTGTATATATCAGAGTTTGTATGTGTGTTTACATCTTTGTTTACTTTCTTGTTATGTGTGTGTGAGGTTGTGTGCCCGGTTGTTTATAGCTGTGTGTGTGTGTGTGTGTGTCTGTGTCTCGCTCTTAACGACATATGGCGGAATTTTCTGCACACTTGGACCACAATTACCAGAGTCGAGTCATAATACGTTCAGTTCCCATTTCGATTTCCAGTGGTGCGATCGTGCGCAACCGCACGCTGGCTCGGAAGGGTCCGCGAACGCGCCACATTTTGGGGTGTATTCCATATATATCCTTGTAATCCTTGCGTGTGTTATCCTAGTGCTGTGTATATCTTAAGTGTGTAAGAGTCGTTGTGCCCGCAGTGCACAACGTAACGTTATAGAGTTATTCGTATTGTGTAAAGAATATATGAAAAGTAATTTAATAGAAATGATTTGAATTTAAAACCAACATTCGCTTTGACCCTGGTACAACACAGCGTGGCGCATTTCCTGGCTCGTGCCGGCTCATGCGATAATGAGATGATCAGATGGACACACTTGGAAACATTGGCACAAAGTGGTTTCGCATGTTTGTTGTTATTCAACAAATAGTAGAAATAATAGCGCTTAATTGCATTTATTCACAGCAGATTTGTTTGCCGAGGCAATATTTATTAGAGCTCTCTTTGGCTTATTACGATTTCGACTATATATATACTATATGTATATTATATTTGTATTTGGTTCGATCTTTTATTGATCTTCGGACCGGATGGAGTCCATTAGATCTCCATTTGACCAGCAATTAACAAAGCGATCACCACAGATAATTGAAGTGAATTTCGCAACAAAACATACTGTGTCTATATATATATGCTTTGTTTTCATATGGATAACATAGTGTAAACTATATATAAAAGCTCTTTTTATAACCGTGTGATATTTTTAACGCCCACGTAAATTGCGTTTTTGCTGCTGCAACAGAAGCAGATCTATGATGGATCCTACAGAGTCTATACTATATAGTACTTAGTATATACCATGCGTGCTAAATTTGAGTGTAAAAATGTAAATTTGCCAAAGAATTGTGTCTTGTGGTTGTCATGTCTATACCCTGTACAATGAGTAGAATGGGGAATGTCAATATGCCGTTTAAAATTAATTGATTATAGTTAGAAGAACTTTATAGTGATCGCTCTGAATAAAGATCAGCATCAACTGCCAAGTCGAGCCAACCATATATTTATTCCCAGCATAAAGCAATCTCAGGTACTCTTAAGATCTAAGTAGACTCTAGAGCCAAGCAATACTATAAACTTAGTTCAAGCTCATTTTAAATTAGAAATCTTTACTTTTATTATTAATGTTATTATCATTAGAATAACTCATCAGCGGGTTACTGAGCTAAGCGCCAGACCTTCGTAGCGAGTGCTAAAAGTCGATCTTGCGTTGATCTTACAAATCTGAGGAACTTTTAATAATACATTATGATTCGAGTACTCTTTGAGTTCTTCAAAGTATTCAATTCGAAAAGAGCAAAAATAAAGTGAAAGTTAATCGGTGCAGTTTTCCAATTTACGAAGATTATAAATGATCTATTTCTTCCCAGCTATTTTCTGGCTCGTTTTAGCTGTTATTTAAGACGGAATTATTTGAGTCTTGGTCTTGTTTTCAAAATTTCTTCTTATTTTTTTAAGTCTTTGTAACGGCGTTTACCATAATTAACAAAGCTGCAAATGAACCTCCCCCTTTGTGACACCTTTTCACTTTTCATCAGTTTTCATCGCTTAAGACAAAAGGTGTGTGGAAACTAGGCAGTTTTTCCAATAACAACTACAACAAGTTGCAACAATACGAGCGTACTCATACTCATATTCATATTCATATTCATACTCGACGAATAGACGACCAAAAGTATGTTTCTCTTGTAGCTAAGTTATTCAAATGCGAAAAGCCAGAAATTCCTGCCAAACTTGTACGAGCCGAATGCCGGAACGGGCCCGGCCCAGCTCGGGCACCAAGTCAGATATACGTATGAGTATATAACCATATGGCCTGCTGCCCAGACAGATTTCGGTTGAAGCTTTGATGCAGGCTGACAAGTCATAAATATGTATGCCAGCCAGCCAGGGAGTCAGCCAGGTGGGAAACTTGGAGTGGTGTTCCCCACACTCGCAACATTTGAGGTGGGCGCTATGGACATGAGTTGTGTTGTTGCTTAGTTTGAAAATTATTATAGAATGAGTGAATTCTTGCATTTACATAAGATTTGGAGAAAAGGGTAGCAACAGTTGGTAATATGTGCGAATGGTAACAGGAAATTGAGGTAACAACTTTGGACACAGACGCAGACTGAGACTGAAACAGATTTAACACGTTTGCCGGCAGGAATCCATTTGATATACTTTCTATTCGGTTCCACAAGTTGGAAATGTGTTGTCAAAATTAGCGTAGTTTACCGGTTTACAGGTGGCACTTCGCACTTGGAAGTTAGAGCAAGTTCGCCTAATTATCTCTTAAAGTCGAAGCCCTTTTCAACAACGGCAAAAAAGGCAACTGTAACTGCACTTTATTATGTAATAAAACTGCCAACAAAGTGTTCAACGACTGCAACGACAAATCTTTTTTTTTTTTGGGTTTAATTTTTTGTACTCTCTCGCAATGAATTTACTTCGTGACTTTGTGAAACACTTTTCGAATGAGTTTTCTACTTTACGGCACTGTCCGACTCCCCAAGTGTCCAATTGTCCAATCGTCCAATGTCCAAGCACTACCCGACGGAAGAGCAGAGGTGTCGAGTGACCTCCTCAGACCTCCTCCTATCTAAAATCAATGGGTTTGTAACGACTCTAACAGCACCTGCACTTGACTTGTAACGCGTTTAAATCATGATCGGACTCATTCAACTTTCAATTACTTTTGTAAATCCATTTTGTTTTTCGGCTTATACTCGTTTTATAGATATGTGTGTGTGTGTGTGTGTGTGTGTGTGTGTGTATGTGGTGTGTGTTAATCTGTCCATAGCTGAGCTTCATCAAGTCTTTGACCACCAACGGACTTGACTTTGAATTTAATGATCTTTATCTGATAGCTTATCTTCATAATTCCGACTGTAAATTATGAATATATTTATTTATATTATATCATATAACATCCAAGTCGCAGTTTAAACAGTTTATTGGACAATACCCCAAATGTATCAGAGTTATCAGATATTACTTCAAAGTAAGACATAGATATAGAATCCATTATTTGTAGGCTCGTACAAAAAATATTTCTCATTGCTTCAGTAAGATATCTTGTAAGTAGATTGAAGTCCATCCTTTTTCGATTATCACTGTTAAAAACTACAGCGCTGTTAAAGTTTACAGAATTGTTTAATGTTACCTGAAGCTGTTCTGATTTCATTCCATTCATTTACAGAAAAGTTTAATTTGAAAATGAATTTTTATTTTTATATAATGCTATCTGAAAAACTTTATATATTTTATTATGAATTACTTGTGCTACAATTTTGACCAGTGAAAACAATGGAAATACTTCCAAGCCACATAAAGAATCTCGAATATTGCAAAGAGAATCAGGAAATGGTATTGCGCAGTTTGCGACTTAATCTACATCGCGTTATATCTATATGATATTATACGTTTATGAGCTCTTTCCATATCACAATAAAGAGGAAATAAAAGAACATATTATTTATTTAATTTGTCCAATGACTTTTGAATATGGTTCGAAATCAAGAAGCGTAATATCAAAATTCTTTATTTAATTCATGGAGAAGTGGTGCCTTCCTATAGCAAATTGTAGAAGGTATCTTTCAGTCGAGTGTTTCCTCTTTTGATATAAAGATCTTACAAGCACTTTCAGCTATAGCATCTTTTCTCTTATTTTCTTTTTGAGTATTCGTCTATATGCTTCGACTGTAAGAATGCAACGTGCGTCTCCTCATTTTCAGATGACATATTTATTTTGTATATGTTTAATATATAGACATGTATACTGTACAGATCTTAGACAGCGCCCACAATAACATTTCATTTACAACAAAGTCTTATCTTTTCTTTTTTATTTTACGCACATCTTAAACTTGACACGATTTCTCTACATATATTTATAATTACCATATTAAATTGTTAAACTGACCTCAGAAGCACATGAAGGCAGCAGACTTATAAATCATATATAGTACATGTATTCCACATGCAAATCAAAATCGAAATATCGTATATAGTATATACACAACATAATGAGGCAGCTTCCAATTGAAATGTTTAATGTTGAAATCTTGAGTATTAATAGACGGGAACAGTGCAATTTGATGTCGTTTTGCATTATAGTCCTCGGGGTTAACATCATTATAGATAGTCAGAGATGCATCTTCCTAGCTCTCCTTAAACTTATCTTATCCTTCACTCTGAACTCAATTGTTCCCCAATAACTTATAGTAAAAATTGTGTTAAATTATATATATTGTCTGATTTAAGAGCAAACTCAGTACATTAGACAAAACTTTCTAGAAACATAACATAACATAATATATAGAGTATATTTGAAACTGAACTAAAAAATACTTGAAACGGTTTTCGACCCGTGTAAATTTCAATGCGATTTGGTTCTATTTGCTAGAAATAATTGTGTTTCATTTAAATTATTACGCATAAACCACATGTCTCTCTTTATGGGATTATGTATTATATATATTATATTTATATAGAATGAGTAATATATATATCCTATATATTCCACGACTATATATATCGGTACCAAGCAAATAGTTTCAATATATATATAATTTTATCTTAGTATGTATATATAATGGTGCTGCTGGAAAATGTGGGTTATGCATTCATATTGAATTCGACTATAATTGCAGGGTATATAATTTTCGTCACTTTTATAATTAAAGTGTTTAGTCTGCTCCCGTTATTATATAACATAGCTTTATCTTTTGTCTGTTAACGGAATTGTTTTGATATTTAATATAATTACGATTCGCTGTCCTTAAACCATATTTTTATACCCTACAATAATTGAAAATGTGTGTTATGGGTATATTAAATTTGTGAAGAAGATCTTCTACAATTCTATAAAGAATAACTTATCTATATACTTGATCAAAAGTTTTGGATACAAGGAACTTGTTTTATACCTTAAAGTTTATAATAGAAAGTATAGGTATAAATTCTATACTATTATTTTTATTATGTTTTCGATTTATTTAGACAATTTAGAGATTTATATATATTTAAATAGATATTGGAAAGTGTTTTCAAGATTTTTGATACAAATATGTTAAGGATCGATTAGGATTTTTTATTTATTTAATTTGTTCTGAGTTCAATGAGGATGATTCAGAGCTTTGCTATATGTAGGGTATCTCCCAGTCGAGGACACTCGACACTTCCGCACTTACTGTACGAGTCTTTTATAGACTGAGCTAAAATCAGTACGTTATTCGTATGGTCGGTATTATTCTCGGTGCAGTTATAAGACTCTCTCTTCCCACAGCTGGTCTGGATGGGTTTTGTTTTCGTTGGAGGCTACTTTGTTTGGGAGTGAAACGTGTGTTTAGCAATTAAGAACAAAACAAAAGTTATTTGTGTGTAGAGTAGGAATAACAGGTTCAGGTTGAGGTCTAGAGTTATTTCATTTGGATATCGGCAGATATCACGAAACGTGTATACTGCACACTCCTGTGTAGCACGGTCAAAGCGAATATTTAATATAAAAAACTATTTATTGGCACGTTAAATTTCAAATTGTCCGTTGAATATTTGTCGAAAGGTTAGCAAAATGCTGCTTCAATGTATTGTGAGATTTGTTTGCTGTGAGTTGAAGAAGCTGAGAACGAATCTAACCATGTTTTTAATATTCTTCTGGATTGTGTGGTTCTCACAAATCATAGCCATATCCACGGTGTTCATGAGGTGAGCCAAATTCCCCCTCTCCCCCTCCCTGTCCCACCCTTCTCCGACAGATAGAATCAAAAATATATATATCGATATCTATCGGGAATAATTGTTTAATTGCAATTCTTTGCAGCTTCCCTGAAGTTATCACAGAGCTGCCTGCCGTCAGGGTAACAGAGCTGCCGGTGGAGCTGGATCAGATTACAGATAGCTTGGAGGCGGTAATCCTGCAGGAGGCGCCACATCAGACGAGCAACGAAAGCGTGAAACCAGATGCTGAGGAGCCGCTTTTCGAGAGCGGCAAGAAATTAGCCCAGTCCGGTAAATACATATACGTAGTCCTGATCAAGTGAGTTTCTAATAGTTTGACTATCCTTTATAGATGACCTAAAGATCAATGATCCGGGTGGAGGATTGGACTTAGAGGCGTTGCCTGCGCTCGAAGCAAATGGTACAGTGGATACCAACACGAGCAGCGATGACGCGAACAAGGCTTCGTCGGATGAAGCGACAGCAGCGGGCAGTAATGACACTGTCGAGGAGGTACCAATGCCCGTCTTCTCGGAGTGGGCACAAAAGCAAATGGAGGCGGAGGCCAGTCGCGAACAAGCCATGGAACTGGAACAGCAGGTGGTCAACAATTCGGCCCAGCGCAAGAATACCACTGGCTCCGGCAATGGCAAACCGCCCACGTTGAAGCTGCGCGCCAAGAACTATGCTTCACCGGACTGCGGCGCCAAGATTATAGCTTCCAATGCGGATGCCACCAACACAGGAGCCGTGCTGAGCCATTCAAGTGATGAGTACATGTTGAGCACATGTGGGAGTCGTATCTGGTTCGTGGTGGAGCTGTGTGAGGCTGTGCAGGCCCAGAAGGTGGAGTTGGCCAACTTTGAGCTGTTTAGCTCTTCGCCCAGGAACTTTACGGTGGCGGTGTCCAAGCGATTTCCCACTCGGGATTGGAGCAATGTGGGTCGCTTTGCGGCGGAGGATAAGCGCACGGTGCAGACGTTTGAGCTGCATCCGCATCTTTTTGGCAAATTTGTGCGCGTCGATATACATTCACATTACTCCAAGGAGCATTTTTGCCCTATTTCGCTTTTTCGGGTCTTTGGCACCTCCGAGTTCGAAGCGTTTGAGACGGAGATTCGACCTAGCGATGAATTGGACGACTTTGATGACGACTTCGGTGGACAGGAACAGGGTCACAAGGCATTACCCGGCAATGCTGGCGGTGCCAACATATTCCAAAGCGCATCAGATGCAGTCATACAGATGGTTAAGAAAGCCGCCCAGGTGTTGGTGAAGCCCACCAAAGCTCTACGCTGGACCACGGAATCGCAGCTCTGCCACACACCCGTTGTTGGGATATACAACTGCCAAGACTGCAACAACACCATTGTCGAGAGGATTAACAATCTACTTTCCTGCCAGTCCCAGCAGCTTCATTTGCTTCTCTCGCTACCTCAGCTGCGCCTACATCTTCTCCAGACTCGTGTCTGCCAGGCTGAGTATAACATCAGTCTCGGCACAACAATGCCAGAAACGCGCACAACTAGCGGAATGAACAAGCGCCAGAGCTATTACATAACCGTTCTGCCCACGGAGCATGTGGGTGCCATGTGCAAGATTCTACAGGCCGTGTATAGTACGAGCACTGAGCAGGTAGTGGAGGTGCCTAAGCCGGACCAGCAACAGAATGCAACGGAGCAACAGGTTGAAAACGTAACCACACCTGAAGCGCCAGTGGCGACTGCAGCTGAGTCCATAGCTACAACTACGCCTAATGAATCCTTGCCTGCCGCCGTGCCTAATATGGAAGTAGTGCCTCTGGAAATGACAACAACAACAGAGTTACCCGCAGCTGATGTCCGGCCAGTTGTACAACCAACAGACACCTCCACAGCAGCGCCTCCCCCAGCGGATGTGAATATATTCAATGTACCAAGCGACACGCCAGTAGTGCCTACACCTGGACCCACTGTCAGCGTGCCTGACACGCCAACGCCCCCAGCGCCAGCTGACACCATCGAGGCGGAAGCAGTCGTACCGCCTGTCATGACAGCGACACCGACGATAACAACGACTGAAGAAACTGTCACCGCAGATTTAGTGGGTAACGGCAACGAAATAGATGACAGCAACCTGGCCAACTGGGAGAGCATTGACAGTCTACTGACTACAACGGTGGCATCAATAACAGCCGGCGGTGGCGCTGCTGCTGCAGCAGCGGCTGTTGTTAATGGCAATTCAAATTTGGGTGGCACCGTCAGCGCAGCTGGAGCTACCAATGGCGCTGGGAGCATCAACCTACAGCCAAAACTAACACATGGCGCACAATCGGAGAGTGTTTTCATAAGGCTATCAAATCGTATTAAGGTGAGTCCAGCTCACACATACACATGCCGCGAGTTGAATGCGTCATTTGTTGGCCAAGGACTAGGAAACAATACATATCCTATCCTAGCTACCAGGAAACTACCTGACACCCCCTACCCACCTCCCCCTCCACCCAAACACCCACTTGTGTATACTCTAACAGCAATTGAGAGCTTTGATGCCTCAGACATAATATGTCCACATAGTTATCGTATTTATCCGAACATACGTATAAAGCAAGGCAACAGAAAGGATACGTTGGTTGAGTTTTATATTAATCAATATTTAAACAGTTAACCAGTTGAGCTGATGGTCGTGAGCAATCCAAACCACGTTGTAACCTTTGGTTACCATAAGAATCGTATTTCAATAAGAATATTCAAAATTCGCCTGGTTACCTGTTAGCCGGAAAGTTGCGTGTTGGGCAACAATTACCGGTAGGTAGCTTGTCCTGCTGCCAGGTGCCGCGCCTCTTTCTCTCTCTCGCTCTCTCTCTATGATTATCCTTGTAACAGTTTTTTTGATTTTGCTTACTTTTTGCAATGTTGTTATTGGCCACATCGAGTTGATACGAGTCTTTATAGCCAAGCTCAACTGAACATTGTTTGATGTTCTCCGTGTTTTGTCTTCCATAGGCACTCGAACGCAATATGTCGCTGTCGGGGCAGTATCTGGAGGAGCTTTCGCGTCGGTATAAGAAGCAGGTGGAAGAGTTGCAGCAGACTCTTACGCAACAGACGCTGACGGTGCGCACTTTGGAGGACCAGAGCCGGTACTTTGTGGAGCAGGAGCAGCACTACAAGCAGCAAAGTGCCGAGTTGGCCGGCGAGGTGCGTGCGCTCACATACCAGGTGCAGGCCTGTATACTGGTCATCATCATAGTGGGCACGTGCATCTTCCTCATGCTGGTGGTGGGCACTGTCTACTATCGTAAGCTACGGCGCCAGACCCAGCAGCTACATCCAGCTGCACTGGTGACGTCGGATCAGATAAAGCAAAATCTCAGTCGTCGCAAATCGTATGAGCAATTGGGGGAGAAGTCACCATCGCCAGGTAAACAACGGCGTCCCAGCGAAGAAGCTATGCTCATACTGAATGGCTGCGGAGATTCGCCAAGGCAGACGGATATAGTCGGTGTTGCTAGTGCGGGCAATGTGGGCAGACAACGAAAGGTATCTGTCTTCTATGGAAGCAACAACAACATTGCCAACAATATGCTTAACGCCAGGACGTCCCTTAATCGACGCAAAGGTGCCAAACACTCCTGGCACGCCGGCAGCTTAGACTCAACGCAGGTATCGTGCACCGAACACGTGGACAAGTTCTTCGATGTGGGTAAGTCAAGAGGCGAGATAACTTCTTTTATATATATATATATATATATATATATATATATATATATGTTGTACTCATCTGTATTTTCTTATTGGCACAGACACTTTGAAAAGCACCAAGGCGCAACCGAAGGTTGTGAAAAAGAAATCTCACCAGGTGTCGCAGCAACAGGAGCTGAAACGTCAGGAGTCGGCGCCTGCCAACTGCGCGGCCACACCTGAAGGCGATCTAGTGGAGGAGCCAACGCAGAGTGATTTCGAGGAGAGTCTCATATTGGATGACGATGATCTGGACAATTTCATACCCAACAGCGATTTGGTGTACAACGAATTTATGCCCGAAGGACCATCGGGCTACCAAATTGTGGACGCTGTGGACGGAAAGTCTGAGAAGGGTCAAGGATTAGAGAAGAAATCTCGACGTGTTTCATCGCCCGCGTTCTTTAAGTCACCATTTGGCAAGAACAAGAAAACGAAGGGTGGCAGTCTGAACGGCGTTGGCGGCGTCAAGGGCAGCCACTCAGCACACGAGGCTACGTCCTGGGAGTGGTACCGCTTGAGGCGCAGTGAGAAGCAATCAAAGCATTTAACAGTGCCCAGTGTATCGGTCTCCGCCTCTCCCAATGCCAGCCTCGACAGCTCATCCCTCTCGGAGATCAACTTTCCATTCAATACAACGCAAAACTCTTTTCGCATTCTTGGCGAGGCCATACTCTCCTCCGGCGAGGGTAGGCTCAATGGAAATGGAAAAAGCAACACCACCACCAACAGCACCAGCACTGGGGCTGTTGGTAGCAGCAGCAGCAGTGGCGCCAGCACCACCTCATCCACAACGAAGAAAAAACAACGTGCCTTCAATAATATATTTCGTAAAGTTTTTTGATCCAAGTCCCTTGCCCGCTCCAGTGTTTAGTTAGTTACTATTTGAACGTTCAGCACTTTTCTCGTTCGTTTTAGTATATAGTAAGGGGTCAAATTCGCTTGATGTTAATTTCGTTAATTAATTAGATATGAAGACCATATAAATTGTAAATTGTAGAAACTTGAAAATTGTACAAAATTTCTAAAACACTGAGCAAGGAAAGCAAAAACAAGCATAATTTCGTTTTTTTTTTCAAGAGTTCCTTAGTGTGTTGCAGTAATATGCAAATGACTGTCGTAAACAAATTAAATTAAATTAATTAATTTATGTGCTCGCTGCGTGTATCGTAGTAATTATGTATATAAAACACGGCAAACAACAACGAAAAACTAACAATATTCCAATTAATTTTGTGTTCTTGCTCTTATCCAAACTTATTTAAAGATTACGTTAAGACACAACAAAACAAAATCAAATGAAAATTTTTGCCGCATAGTTTGTTGTTAGTTATGAAGATACTTATTAATTAATTAATTAGTAATTAATGTTTAGTACTTAGCTAAGCTTTTATTTTCAATTAAAAGCCAATAACATTATTTTTAAATGCACTTTCAAACTGTTTCATAATTTTAATTCTTTTAAAAAGTCGACAACATCGAGTGCATCCTTGTTGGCCAATTTCTGATCCCTGATGGCACTGTTAAGGCTACGCCCCGCAGTGCCCATTTGTTTCTTCCACTGTTCTACAGTCTTGTACTTTTCATTATTGGCACAGTAAACAACCTCGTTGATGTCTTCGTCTAGTTTATAGCTACAAACAGCTGGGAACACCTGCTGCAGATTGGTCAACGCTTCGGTGCGTAATGTTTCATCTCGGCACACAAGATTCAACATAAACAGACCACTGGGTCCAATTATCTCCTTTATGTGGAGCAGTATGTTATGGGCCAAAAAGCTTTTCGGCGGACAGCTCATACCCAGCGAAAGATCCTTGCTGTCTACATCAAAGAGCACTGCATCAAAATGTATATCTGCAATAGAGAAAATTCGTTTAGAGTTTGAAAACTAGACAGACGCAGAGGAGGGGATTACCTTCATTGCGACAACGTTCTACAAAGGCCAGACCATCATCGATTACTACATGGAAACGGTTATCCTGCTTCAGTTCAAAGTATTGTTCAGCCACTTCCAGCATTATAGGATCTATTTCCACAGCCGTTATACGCGTCTGACTACAAAGCAATTCTTTAAATTTGGGCAACAGAAGGATTATGGCTGAACTTACGGTAATGCGGCATGTAGGAAACTGCACAGACCACCACCGCCAAGACCAATGACCAGCACATCCGTTTGTACATCTTTCTTTGGATTCTGTATCGTTGCGGCCAGCTGCACACCCACGGACATAAACAGATGATGCTGGCACGCCAAGTAACCAAAGTCTATCTTCTTACGATCTTTCTTGCCTTTGATCTTGACTAGTTTATGGATGGTTCATAAAAATATTTTACGATAATCGAAGGAAACTCGTTTCTTACCCGTTTTGACCAAGGCCTCTGACTGAACCACAAACTGATTGCTGAGAAATATCAGACGGCGCAGCGTATTACCATCGGCTTCCACCTCTTCAATGCGAAAGTCGCCGGAGATCTGAGACACTCCAGAAATCAGTGTCTCTCGCTTGCCCACCTCAGAGCCGAGAGATAAATAAGGTATCTGATCTTTGAGACCTGATGGGGCCAGGTTTGTTATGCTATAGGCAAGTTCACCTTTGACTTCATCTAGTGTACTATACACCTGATCGCGATGCAATGTGACTACAGCTAGTCTTTGAAATTTGGCTGAGGCCTGAAGTTTTTTACGACCTACGGGTGTTGCAAACAGCCATTCAATCTCCCTTCCTTGTGGTACAATGAATGCCGCATATTTGCCAAGTCCGCGCGCTGGGGGCTGGTCCAAGATGTGTACTGTATATCGAGGGCTTTCCTCTGCGGCCCGATACAAGTCCATGGTGACTTCATTATGGCCAGCAATACTAGAGCGCGCCAACCCATTGCAGACCAGAGCCGCCTTTTGCACAGATACCACCGCGTTTATGAGCTCCGCTGCGCAGTTAAACCGTTGCATTTTTTCATTGCCCAACCCAAACTCCAGGATCTACAGAGTGATGTATTATATGAGTGTAAAGGAAAGCTATCCGCAATACTCACTGGCATAGGCAAGTTCTTGAACTTGGTGGCAATAACGACAAAAACAGGTAGCATTAAGGAATCATCGGTATTTCTTTCCTTGTTCGCACGTTCCACGTCCAGGCAGTGCACGACGCGCAGCATGCAGTTGTTTTTAGGCAGGAGTTCTATTAAATAGTTCAGGATATGCTCCTGCAATAGGGATATGCCGACATATCGCCCACCATTGCTAGAGTTTTAGAAAGAATTATTAAAACACCTTTGCACCGATGAACATTAATGAATCAATTTACCGCATCGTGCGTAATATTTCACTGAAATATCGTTCCACAATAGCTTTCGTTTCCTCCGTATCATCCACAAAGAGTGCATCTAGCGTACCCTTGTCCAAAGCCACCGAGAAATTCTCATCCGCAAAGGACATAGCTGTTGCGTCCATCTGAATAAATTTCATGTCCGGCCTTGTTCGAGCATTTATCTCTAACATTTTCTTTACAGCAACTGGTGAGATGTCAATGTTGGTTATATCCCTAAAGATAACAAATAACATTTAAATTATTCCTATTCGCACACTATATATTAAGGAGTAAGAATAAATTTTATTTTACTATCTAGTAAATAAACTACTATTACTATTTTAATACATTTTTATAGTTTTATAAATTTTAAATTTAGATTTACTCTTTTATAATTTAATTTTATATTGTAATCAATTGATGACTAAATTAAAAAATAAAATTGTCTTGAATCCAAATGAAGTTTACGCTCACATTAGAGATGTTTGATACACAATCCCGATCTTAAGTAATCACAAAGATATACGACTTGTTGCTATCGCCCTGATCCAATCCGGCTAGATTTGAATTACGTAGTGCGTTCAGCTAAAATTCAACTACCTTTTCTCCTCAAAATATGAAATTATGAAAATAAGAAGACTTGCCGAAATCCAGTGTCGTACATGTCCATGCTGAGCTTTGAATTACCGCAACCAAGCATTAGAACTTTGTCGGCGGGCTTTATATATTTGTGTATTTGATCACATAGTTCCAAGTATTCGCCATACCTAAGATATATTGAAATGTTATTTTTGTTTAGCTTTTAAGAATTGCATTTAAAATTTGCTGTCACTGTGCTCATCTCTGATGGCCAAACGTGCTTTCCCGGCAGATAAAAACAATTATTGTGTGTGCATACCATTCAAATGCCTTTTCGCCGCGTTTTTTAAAGAACTCATTCCAGTAGTCTGTTTGGCCAAACTCCTCTCGCGTTCTTGGCAATAAATTCATAATTAATTACAAATTGAACGTTTGTTGTGTTTAGTTTTGTTATTAATCGTCGCGATGATTTACTTAGTGCTTTTGATACTAAGTGCAATTATTAATATCCTAAATTATACCACTATGTCAGTATTTTAAATAATCGACAAGAATCGATGTGTCGATTAGACAAGCAATACTATCGTTTTATAATACTGCACCTGCCTTCTGTTTGAAACGTTTTAGGTCACCTATTTAAATATTAACCGGCATATTTTCATAGTGGGCTTTCCTTAGCGTCATGGCTTAACGTCCAGAGAAAATCCAAAAATAAAAACACAGAAGTAGGCGGATACACACGAATGGTCAGTGTACAGACAAGTCCCAGCCGACTTTGCTATTGGTACAGAAATAAGCCTCATGTTTATAATAGAGATACATTTAGTAATATATTTTTGACTATATTCTTATCACCCATTAAATTTTCAAATTTACTTCTGTCCAGCTGGATGTGTTCCGATAAACAACGGAGCAATTTCATTTCATTTCCGAGATATCCGGCCACTGTGTCTCTGTTAGCAATGGTAAACAGCTGCTGTTAGTTATGATAAACAGCTGATTTGCTATAAATAATTCTAGCTGTCGTCTTTTCTAAGTGCAGTATAAATCACAGAGTTGACTTTTAACAGACTTTTTAATCAACAATTACTTCAAATTAGTATATAAATCATATTTGTTACGTTAAGCAAGAGTTTTCTCTTATCTAAATTAGGTTTCCGTTGTAAAGAGCCTGCTGTTAAGGTACCAGTTCGAGTACACAGTTGCCATTCGCTTGCATTCGCAAGCTCTTCAAATTTGCAATTCACTGTGATTATCACGCAGCTGAGCACTGATTTTCTTACTTTGTTAAAGTTAGTTTCGTGATTCTTTTGGTATTTATATAATTAAAGTTAGCATTCATTTTAATAATTAAGTCCGTAAGCTCACGTCCAGACTTAAGTTTTAGTATAAGACTTTAAGACTGTAAACAAAAGCACCACAGCATTACAAGCACAAGGGGGCGGCAGACAAGTGAAAGTAACAGCATCATCAAAAGGGGTGGCGATCTGATGTTATCGCTTTCTGCAAAGTTGCCCACATCTAAATGCGAAACAATGGAAATTAATTGAGGCATGTCAGTGTCAACGTCAGCTGCAAAGAATTCTAACAATACCACTTAACGACAGGCTGGTAGTGTGAGTGGAAATGTGAGCAAAAATTGCGAGTGTGAAACCAAATCTGGAACAGGAGGAACCGTAAGAGCTGTAAATGCGTGCCGCAGTTGGACTGGAGCCAGTTATGTCACGAGTCGACTATGAGCAGAATGCACTTCATCATAGTTGCCTGCTGGTATTGTTGCGCGGTGTGGGACCTTCCCGGGTCCGCGTTTTGCAAAGGGCTTTTGAGAAGGTGCGACGTGTCAACAATATCAAAGTAACGGGTAAACTCGCAATACAATTTATATTAAGGTCGGCTTACACACTTTTGCGGCACAACGAATATTAAATAACATGTAGACTGGGTATCACATTGGACGATCAAATGGTTACACTATAGTTAGCGATATAGTCAGTGTCTTACACCTACCATGGGAATTTCCGCGCTATCTTCCATGGACTTCAAAGCTGTTAAATATTCAGTGTGCGGGCAGTGTGATTACGCCGAACCTTCCAATTAAATCAATGCATTTTATTAATCTCAAACTATCGTCGTTTAGATTCTAGCGGAGTTGTGCGTACCGTTTATTTTCGCTTCATACACGAGCATCCCGTGGAGCATAATGATTGGGGCGACTTTCAAACGCATCGTCGGTTGCTGGGACTCATAACAATTGGAAAGTTTGATAATCAAACGGAACTTAACGAGCTCTGCCGCCAGCATGAATCACTTAAAGTGCGCTATGGAAGCACTCTGTATGAATCACGTGCCATATTTTTCGGACCGGATGCGGCCAGTGATCATAAAGATGGTGTTAGTACTGTAAATAATGCGCAGCTGCTGGAGGCGCTGCAAACAATTGGAGAGAATGGTGCAGGCACAGATGTTGAGATCAAGGAAGCGAAGCCCCATTTACCTGTTGGCCGTCTGCAGGATGAGTACACCACTCCGTCCAATTTTAAGGCACAGGCGTTTTTCTATCGCGAGCAGGACAACTGCATGGATCTGGAGGCGCGTGTTAGCGATTTTTTGAACGCCTTGTTTTGGGTGCTGGAATCCCGGCGCCTCGAACGTTCACGAGAAAAGCCTGACAAAGTCAGCCTGCTGCTGGCGCCTTTTGAGAAACGGGATTTTGTGGGTTTGGATATGGAGTCGCGTAACAATCGCAAACGCTGTGTTGGTCGCGTAATGAAAAATCTGGCAGATCTGTCGTTACAGTCTGGCCTTCTGGATGATGCACTCAGCTTGTATCACAATGCTAATGAGACTCTGCGTTCAGTAGGAGACTCACTGTGGGTGGGCGCCAGCGAGGAAGGTCTCTGCGCAGCTTCAGCTGTTATTCTGTACCCACAAATACGTGAAACTGAAACACTGCACAGGAATGCATCCTTACAGGAAACGGGTAAGTGAAACAGTTGTGATGTGTTTCATTCCTAACTCCTTTACTCGGAACAGGCTCTTCACCATTAAGAAACACTCCGGAGAAGTGGCGTGCCAGCGACACAACTAAGAAAATAAGTTCGCCCGCTGGTGTAACAGGAAACACGGCTGCAGATGCTCTGACCTCACACTCATCTTCCTGCTCATCGGTATCCTCCATATTGACGAACAACTCCTCTACTTCTGGGACGCCTACAACTTTAACATCCTCTTCGTCAACGTCAACAATATCGGTAGCGCCTCCGCATCGAAACGGCGAGCTACCTGGCAATATACTCAAGCCGGAGGAGATAACTAATTTCTATCGGAAGGCGATAATTAACTATAGCAAATACCGACATGCAGCCACAATAGAGACGGAAGCAGCCTTGAAGGCGTCACGCATTTGTATTGAACAGAATCGCCCCTTGGATGTAGCCATGTTTCTACAAAACATCCTCTACATAAATCTTAGCCTAAGCGAGCCAGAGCGAGTCAAGCGCTTTGATGTAATAACAGAGCTTTATCAGCAGATTGGCTATCAACGGAAGGCTGCATTTTTCCAGCGGCTTGCCGCACTTAAGCATGTCCAGCAAGGCAGCCAGACGCCGGACTGGACTCAGAGCTATCGCCTTATGTTGGGAAGTTTTACTGGCTATTTACTATCGCTTGATCCTTTGGAGGTGCTAGAGAATGCTGCTGGTTGGCCAGCACTACAAATTGATCTTGTGCAGAGCCTTATAACGGCAGCAAGACGTTTGGGACACTCTGCACTAGCTACTCGCCACATGACGTTTCTGCTTCAAACCCAATGGGACAATATGTCAGCTACGGAGCAAAGCGAAATGGCTGTGCAATTACAGGTGGGTTCATGACCAACAGGAAGCAGGTCACATGAATCAAATGTTTCTTCTCTCTTTTTTGTGTAGAATTTGAGCGCGCAATGTGAAGGCTCTCCTGTTCCGCTGGTGCTAGAAAATGGGACTGTGATACCGCCCGCCAATCTAACCGACCTGCCCTTTTGCATGGAGATGGTGGTTAAAGATCTTCCAGCGCATTTACGCCCTCAGAGAATTAAGATAGCCAAAGCCGACAGTGGCCCATTTCTGTTTACGCCCATACACTTTAACTCTGTGGATCGTCGGGACAAAAAGAAAGATAAAAACAAAATAGGTATGCATTATGTGAAGAAAATTTCTTCGGAATCTAACTGTTTTCTTGACAGCCTTTCTTTGGGTGCAGGAAGATCTAAGTGAGGTATGCGTGCGTCTTCGCAATCCACTGCCCTTTGAGCTGGCCGTCACCGATATGCGTCTGCTTACCAATGGTGTGGTATTTGAATCCGTACCCCAAACTATTATACTGCAGCCGCATGTACCTACTCATGTTTCACTGCATGGTACGCCCATTGAAGCAGGCCAGCTGGATTTACAGGGCTACAGCACACACACATTGGGCGTTAAGTCCAATTGTCGACTGAAGCACATGCACGGACGCAACTTGCAGCCGAACTATCTGGTGGATGTTATACCTGCCCTGCCACGCATTTCTGTAAAAACATCGCTGCCACAGACGGCCACATTTAGCAATATGAACCGTGCTGATATTGTGGTTACTTCCGCCAGTCTGACTTTATACAATGGAGAATCCTCAACTTGCATCATAACAATTAAAAATGAAAGCAACACGTTGCCGCTAGAGCATCTTGAAGTGAGTATCAATTCCAATGTGGAACAGGAGTTGCAAAAGAAAATGTTTCGAGTTGATGACCAGGCATTACAGGTAAGCCACTTGGTTCTACCTTTTCAATGGACACCAGTTTGAACACATACATTTTAGGCTCAGCTCCCAGTTGCTCCGCAAAACTCGATGGAACTAGTGTTGCATATTTATGCCGATGCGGAGTTTGTTTGTCCCCTGCCAGCCGGTTCGCTACATTCCAGTACTGCTGGCGCTTCCACAGCTTATGGAGCATCTTCGCTGTCACAATACTCCAACATACCCGCGTCTGGTCATGCCAGCCTGCCCATGCGGGTCAGTTCTCCACACCAGCGTCGTCAGGAGCCACAAAATGTTAATATACGGTCGACTATGTCAGGGGCCCAACATTCGCTGGCTGCGTTAAATCTGCAGCCGGGCGGAGCAGGTGGTTCTCCAAGTATTACTTCCAATTTACGTCAGCCACAGTACACCCAGCAGATTGAGGCGCAACTGCGTTTAAAATATTCCGGCGGAGAGGCGTTGGTTGCGGGATACTGTCGTCAGTGCGCCGTGTCCTTTAACTTGGAGCTGCTCCCGAGTGCGCAGATCACCAGCTGGGATGTTCTTCCCGCCGAGATGTAAATATCCCAAATAATTGCCTAAAACAATTGAAGTACTATTCTTATATCCATTGCAGCCCTTCACAGTTCTATTTAGTTTTGGACATATCTAACCTAACCGCTCAAGAAATGTCGCTCAATTACACTGATAATAAGAATATACTCATTGAGGCCAAAGAAAGCTGTCGCGTTCCCATTCCAGTGGATCGTTGTTCACTGGAGCAAGTTACAGCTGCGCGGGCAGCGGAAGTTGCTGAGAATTTGGAACGCGGTAAACTTATCCATCTAATGATGTCCATTAAGTCCATTAAATTATGGTATTCTTTCCCTCACAGAGCTGTGTTTCCGCACGCAAATTCTTTCATTTAGTGACGCACTCAGCAAACTATGCTCAACACATATTGCGGAGCGGGTGAAGATTAATTGGTTACTAACCGGCACTGACATCCAGGGTGTTGCCTCGCTGCGTGGAATTGTCCTATCCCATAGCATGGTTGATTTGACCACCGTGTCCCCTCTTCAGTGGTGTAAGTATGCTGTTGGTATTGTTGAAGCGCTCAAGAGTTGATCATTGTGGTTTCTATCAACAGCTATAAGCTTCCAGGACACGCTGGTGCAGCCACACAGCGAAATAAGTTGCACTGTAGGACAGCGGGTAGAGGTCAGCATCACTCTGACTAACCAATCGCTGCAGCCTCTTAAAAACTTGGTACTTACCATTAAATTTTATCAAGACTATTTAAATGGCATGGAAAACTATAACTTAGAGACACGTGTTGCCATTTCTGGACCTAACAGGTAGGGGAACTGTAACCTTAAGCCAATGGACATATAAAATTAATATAATTTTCTTATGTCTTGATCCATTAGAGTAACGATTCCTGTTTTGGAAAAGCATGAGCAATCACAACACAACTGCTCTGTGATATTTTTTACGCCTGGTCGCTTCAAGACAAGCATTGAGTGCGCCACTAAGCCCCAGCAAAATAACACTCTCTTGACCCGTTCCTGTCCTGGAGCAACTAACCTGAGTCAATTAGAAACAATGTCATCACTCTCAGGCAATTCAAACAGCTTGTCAGCCTCCAGCTTCGACGAGCAACAGGCTCATATATGGAAGTTCATACCACCTATTGAGGTGACTGTTGTTGAGCAGTAATCGAGTAAATTGTTGTTACCATTTGTAGTTTAATTTCGTTGTAGTTGTAGTTGTACTTGTTTATGTATTGTGTATATCGTGTACTGTATATTTACCTGCCTCAGTAGTTACATACGATATACGATAATTATGTTAATCTGTGTATACGTACATTGATGTATGAATATATACAGCTAAGCTTTATTGTAACATGAAAAGCAATTGTTTATAAAATAAAACGCATAACATGTGTGTATATATATAAAAAATATACTTAAGCTCAAACCCATTACGCACTATGCTTCATAGAGAAAAAGGCCATAATATATATGTATTTATGTAAATCGTATCTTCTTTATGTATATCTGTATATCTATAAAGCTTCAAGCATGAAACGAGCGAAGTATTGAACTTAGATAATGTTTCGCCCAATAAACTCCAAAGCTTGAAAGATTTTATATGATATATATTACTATAAATATTTACAATATTTTTATACAATAAATAAATGCTGAGTTCTGACGGTAGCCCTCAATTGTTAGTACTTGTAAAATATAAATAATGAATAGTTAAGGTTCAATGAAATATATTGTAGATAAATGCTTCACAGTTTTGTTAGCCCAAACGCCGTATATCATCCATTGTGTAGCCCCTGCGGTGCATTAAGATACACGCAAGGACATAGAGGTAATATCCGCCTGGTATAATTGTTAGCGCACCAATTATTATGAGCGCCCAAACGCGATCTGATCGATCCTGATTCACATCATCGAACCAATCCAAGGTTGCACACGAAATGCATATCTTAATATGGAATGAAAGAAATTCTTGAAGAAGGAATTCTTGTACTGACGGTTGGCATACGCACCGATCCGCCGATAAACAATGTTAGTATTATTGCAATTGTTTTCCATGGCGTCGGTTCCTCCGCTTGCTGCGCTGCCCATTGCTCATTTACAAAACCATCTGTCACATCGGCGACAACTTCGTTGACCTTTACGTAGTCAGTTGTTGTTGTTGTAGCACCTGTGGCATTGAGCCGCCGTCTAGAGTCCGACTTGACAGGCATCATATTTGGCAACATTTTTCTATTCTATTTTCTCCTATCTAACAACTACTAGAGGTGCATGTTTTATAGTATTATATTTGGAACAAAACTGCAAGCTGCGATTGCTCTACCCTAAAAGAAGAAAAAAACAGCTGGGAAACAGCTGATGCGCTGAGTTGCATTTGTTTTGGACTCACAAGAATATATTGTTTTCAATATGTTCCGTAGTGCAAATACATAGTCTGAAGTTTAGAGCATTAAAATTTATAAAAGTTTATTTTCTATTTGCAAACTGAGTGGTTATTTAGAAAAAATTAAAATGAAAATACAATTAATACTCGGACTTAACCTCAAATTATAAATTCGTTACAATTTATAAAATCGGAGAAGATAATTTAACCCAAGCTAGCAAGTATATAATAAAACCTAACGTACGTGGTACAAACATATTATTATTACTGAGTCTCTCCATAATCAGCATTCCCTTGCCCTCCCTCAAAGATAAGTTTTATTTTGGTCACGGAAAGAAAAACAAAATGTTTCCCTTGCCCTCAAAGATAAGTTTTATTTTGGTCACGAAAAGAAAAAAAAAATGTGGGTTTGTTGTTATTTTGTATATTTAATTTACTTTTATTTATTTCATTTTTTTTGTGTTTGTGTTCATTTTCATAAATCTTTAAAGAACATCATTATCAAAATTCAAATTGGCGTAGAGAGTACAATTTAGTGTAGATGAACGAAAGTTCCAAGGCCTTTCGACATGGCGAATAATTCAGTCTAGCAACTGGAACTGTCTTATCTACAAAAAAAACATGTTATAAAGCTAGTTAGTAATGCAATTTATAAAACGAATATGGTATCTTTAATATTTATCAATCAGTTATTCACTTGATAAATCAATCATAGACATCAGCTGTCCCTATCAAAATTATCATCATTTTAGTGGGGTGAGGTCCAATATGACCTAAACTTACACATATCTTGTTCCTATTCTCCGGCCCAAATCAGTTTCTTTATAAAGAACTCAACCATGATCTACAATATAAAAGAGAATATAGTTATAGCTAAGGCGAATAATAGTATACATCATATATTACTTTAATACATAGATCAGTTATTTAATATTTGATAAATCAATCATAGACATCAGCTGTCCCTATCAAAATTATCATCATTTTAGGTGTGAGGGCTTTTGTTAAGTCGAAATTTACTTACCAAAAAGTCAGCTTTCATTATTTGGCAGTTAAAGCTCCGTTTCAATGATTAGGCATTATCTACAATAAAAAGTAGACTACATGTTAAGTTGGGTCATAATTGAGTTTTATTCTATGTTAGGTTGCTTGACATTATATCAGTTATACTACATTTGATAAATCAATCATAAATTTCAGATGTCCCTATCAAAGTTATCATCATTATAGCGTATCTAAACGTTTTTTTTTAAGTCGAAATTTACTTACCAAACACTCAGCTTTCATTATCTGGCAGTAAAACCTCCATTCCAATGAATTGGCATTATCTAAAACCAAGAGTAGAGAAAATGTTTAGTTATGCGAATATTTAATAATATTTCAATGTTACTTTGCTTGACATTATATCAGTTATACTACATTTGATAAATCAATCATAAATTTCAGATGTCCCTATCAAAGTTATCATCATTATAGCGTATCTAAACGTTTTTTTTTAAGTCGAAATTTACTTACCAAACACTCAGCTTTCATTATCTGGCAGTAAAACCTCCATTCCAATGAATTGGCATTATCTAAAACCAAGAGTAGAGAAAATGTTTAGTTATGCGAATATTTAATAATATTTCAATGTTACTTTGCTTGACATTATATCAGTTATACTACATTTGATAAATCAATCATAAATTTCAGATGTCCCTATCAAAGTTATCATCATTATAGCGTATCTAAACGTTTTTTTTTAAGTCGAAATTTACTTACCAAACACTCAGCTTTCATTATCTGGCAGTAAAACCTCCATTCCAATAAATTGGCATTATCTATAACAAAGAGTAGATAAAATGTTTAGATACGCGATAAATTTATCTTATTTTAGATTAGTTTACTTGTGATTATCAGTTATACTACATTTGATAAATCAATCATAAATTTCAGCTGTCCCTATCAAAATTATCATCAAAAAAGTGGCCATGCAAAATCATTAATGCAAATGACATAAACTTTTTTTCAAATAGAAATACATAACCTTCAAATAGTAAAAATTAAATCTTTCACAGAAATCAATGTCCCTATCAATCATTATCATCCCGTGAAATTTAATTAGGAAAATATAGTTTATGTTTTTTGTTTGACTTACTGTTTCCTTACTCCTTGTGAAAGTGCCGCTGGTACAACTCAAATAACATGTTTGAAATCCGTAACTTATTTCCAGTTTTCCTTCTGATCAGTTCCAACATGCTTCTAAGTCCGATCCACGTGTAGCCGTTTAACCTTCTTCTTCTAAGAGTGCCTAATTTTAGTGCGATCTTCTTCTAAGAGTTGGTCAATATTAGCGCGTTTTTAAATTCTGTACAGTGCAACACTGCGCTACTATATCGGTAATTTTTAGGTTCAAATATTGTCATTAAGTTAACCAGCACTGTTTGATATGTTGCTATTGACTACAAAATTGTTTTATTATATAAATAGCATTGCCAGTTGAACACTGCAGTAAATGCGTTCAACTGGCAAACAATTTAAATTGCTTTTTGATACATTTGATGAACACACTTCAGGCAGAACTTGGATAACACTTGAAGCGACGTACGACTTCACATCTGATTATCTTGGAATTTAACAAACAAACATACTTATTATAATAACTAACTACTTTACACAAGATTTTGTTACTGGAGTTCATCGACAGGATTGTCGGCTTCTGCCTGGTCAAGGTCATCTTGTTCTTGTTCTTGTTGTAGTTGCAGTTTCAAGCGTTTTTTGGCTTGTATATCAGCTAAAGTCTGCTCAATGGAACGCATGTCCTTTTTGTTCTTGCTGGGCACAAAGCCATAGCTTTGGTTTGTTTCTGTTTTACGAGCCGCTTGCAGGGCTGCTGATTCACCAATGAGATGAGCGTATTTTGCTTTATAATTTGAGGTCGGTTTTGCATCATCAGCTGTGTGGTCGTTGTGGTTTGCTTCATCTGCGGATTGCTTCTCATTAAGACTTTGTTCCTGTGCTAAACGGTCCTGTCGTCGTTCAGTGTACTTTTTGGCAATATCCTTGTTCCAGCCCTCTCCGTTTCGGCGGGCAGTTACTTCATCCTCGCTGGGCGGATGATCCTTTTTGTAGACTACCGTGTGGCGATCTTCTTCCTCCCGGCCAAAACTCATGGCTATCAAGCCACCATTTTCGGATATTTCATGTATAACAGAACGATGCACCTTGTCCAATGGCTGGAACTCGATGTAAGTGCGTTCGTCTTTAGCAAAACGACCCATTCTATCCTCAACGTACTTCCGAAATCGTAGAAGCTCCTCCTTTTGTTTAACTTGCATGCGCTCAACCATTTCCCGCTGCTTCTTGATAAGCGTCTTTTGTTGTTCATTTGACGCTGGTGGAGCATCCATAGAATTTAATATCGAGTTAAGCAAATCCATTTTGCCTTGCAGCTTGGCGTTGATTGCGCATTAATGCACAGACGAAATATTGCTTATTATATTTAACACACTTGGAAGACTATTATTAGTTGCTTATTTGTTATATTAAAGCCAGCATTGTGTTTATTTATATTTTCTTATGTATTGTATAAAAAATAGATTATTACCGGTGCTTCTGCATCTGAATACCAGAACACCAAATTTTAAATACTGAATACCGAACAGCATTTTGTTTGATATTAAGTCGAGTTGGCACCTCCACGAACAGGCGGGTAGTGTTTTTCTTTGTTTGAAATAAAAATTTACACAGCCGGTACAAGATTTGGTAAAATGTATAAGTAGAGTAATTAATAATTATCTGGTTATTTCTTTTTACTATTTTACTGGTAACATTGACGTAAATTATGTTACTACTGAAACACGTTTCCCACATTCAAATGAACAAAACCAAATATGAAAATTTAAAGGACGGTCTTGGATCTACAGACGTGTTGGCAGCCACACGCATAAGCGGGTTTTGTTTGAAAAAAAGTTAAGGCCAGCTGTGGATATATTCACTCTGGCTGCCAGTTTTGGTACAAAAAACTGGTACAATAGAGTACTGGTACGTAGAGTATATAAAATTGGTAGTTTATAATCGAATATGGTACATTTATAGGTACAAACTCGATTCTTAAAGTTGCAACTTTAAAAACCCACGTGATCAGATGACTGCACAACGTCATACAATTGTCCACTGGTTTCGCAAGGGCCTCCGCGTCCACGACAATCCTGCACTGTCAAAGGTTTTTGAAACAGCTCGAGCTTCACCCGACGAGTTTAATGTTCGCCCAATATTCATATTAGATCCTGGCATTTTGGACTGGATGCAAGTAGGTGCGAATCGTTGGCGATTTCTTCAACAAACTCTCAGTGATCTGGATCAACAGCTGCAGGAGCTTAATTCACGTTTGTATGTTGTTCGCGGTAAGCCTGTTGAAGTGTTTCCGGAGCTCTTTGAGCGCTGGAACGTGAAGCTGTTAACCTATGAAACGGATATTGAACCATACGCCATGCAGCGTGATGTGGCGGTGCAAAAAATAGCTAAAACAAAAGGTGTCAAAGTCGATACCCACTGTTCGCACACCATTTACAATCCAGAGTTGGTCATAGCGAAGAATATGGGTAAAGCGCCTGTTACCTATCAGAAATTCTTGGGTATTGTCGACAAGCTTAAATTGGCTAAAGTGTTGCCGAAGCCCGATAAGCTACCTGAAGGAATGCAGCCATCAAAGGATGCACTTGAGGAGAAGGATTCTTGTGTATACGATTGTCCAACACTGGAGCAGTTGGTCAAACGGCCCGAAGAACTGGGGATCAACAAATTTCCGGGCGGTAAGCTTTTATACGAACCAATCTTCATAGCAATGTTTAAAAGTCACATTGATTTCAGGTGAAGCTGAAGCGTTGCGTCGGCTGGATGAATCTTTAAGTGACGAACGTTGGGTGGCAAGTTTCGAGAAGCCCAACACATCACCAAACTCGCTGGAACCCAGCACAACTGTACTTAGTCCGTATTTAAAATTCGGTTGCCTTAGCGCTCGGTTGATGCACCAACGACTCCAAGAGATATTAGCACGGCAGCCAAAGCACTCAAAGCCGCCCACTTCATTGGTTGGGCAAC
The DNA here is from genome assembly GCA_035045065.1 of Hirtodrosophila trivittata. Classification (NCBI taxonomy): domain Eukaryota; kingdom Metazoa; phylum Arthropoda; class Insecta; order Diptera; family Drosophilidae; genus Hirtodrosophila; species Hirtodrosophila trivittata. The sequence continues at coordinate 847,027 of JAWNNK010001446.1, read as the reverse complement.
TTATGTGGCGGGAGTTTTACTACACTGTGGCTGCCGCTGATCCCAATTTTGATCGCATGCTGGGTAACGCGTACAGTTTGCAAATACCTTGGCAAGAGCAGCCTGATCATTTAAAAGCGTGGTCGCACGGACGTACAGGCTATCCGTTCATCGATGCCATTATGCGACAGCTTCGCCAGGAAGGTTGGATACATCACTTAGCACGCCATGCGGTTGCTTGTTTTCTGACGCGCGGCGATTTGTGGATTAGCTGGGAAGAAGGGCAGCGTGTCTTTGAGCAACTACTGCTTGATCAGGACTGGGCTTTGAATGCAGGAAATTGGATGTGGCTATCAGCCTCCGCATTCTTTCATCAATACTTTCGTGTATACAGTCCTGTTGCATTTGGTAAGAAAACAGATCCCACGGGCATATACATAAGGAAATACGTGCCAGAGCTGGCTAACTATCCAACGAACTGCATCTATGAACCTTGGAAAGCAACACTAAGCGCACAGCGCGAATACGGCTGCGTTCTGGGAGTGGATTATCCACATCGCATTGTCAATCACGATATCGTCCACAAGGAGAACATAAAGCGCATGAGCGCCGCTTATAAAGTGAACCGTGAAGTACGAACAGGTAAACAGGAAGCAGAATATGAAGACGAGCCGTCTCAGTCGCGGCCCTCCAATAAACGCAAGGCCACCTCAAGTGCTGGCGGAAAGGCATCCAAACGCAGGCGTTGACCAATAGACATAAATTGTGATAAGATGCCGTACATTGTCGTTAAAGTGTACAAGTATCTATTACGTTTTTCTACACTGTTGTCAAATCAATTGTTTCTTTTGACCATTAAAGGCCATTATGCAAAAATCGTTTAAGCAGTTACTAGGTTTTTGCCTTGGTCCTTAAATGCATACATATGTATGTATGCATATGTTACTAACGACCACCTGCATGGGACGGTTGATGGCAGCACACGACGCATACGCCAAGTCATTGAAGCCATTTCTCAGACGACCAGCAGAGGCATAAATCACGAGTCGAGCTGTCGGCACCGCTGGGGAAACCAGCAGGTCCATCCTTTAAGCGTAATCAAGTAAACATATTTGACTTAAAGCGAATATTGTTATCACAATTTGATTACATATGTTGAGTGCTGTTTAAAGGAGAGGGGGAACTTTTAATGTAGATAAAAGTATTTTATGATTTCAATAAATTTTATAATATTCTGAGTTAAGAAAAATATTTGAATTAAATGATAATGATGACTATGAAGACTTATTGTTTTCGATATACATTCTCTAAAACGATATAAGTAGACTTAGTGCCATATTGAGCTCGTGATGTTATCGATAGATAGAACCAGATCAATTGTTGTTTTTGCATTTCATGTGAAGTATGAAAGGTGCGATAGATAGGCAGTTGTATTCATCTTCGGTCGGACTTTTAGTTTAAAGTTGAGAAAACCAATTCAAAATGCATTGTTTGTCAACGTTTAACGGAGATTAAATGTAAATTTACTTACGAGTATTATTGTATTTATATTTTTTATTTGCAAAGGCAAATCATTGCTTCCTAGAATAAAACCGTGGTATATACAAATCTTTGAAGGTAATATAATTTAAAACTTACGAAATGTACAGCTGAACCGAAGGGAATTTGTGGTAAAGAATAATTTAACTTATAAGGCTTTTTGAGCTAGTTCGCCCTTTTATGACACATGTTAAGATCTATATGCAAATAAAGATAATAGAATCTTTTTATCAGAGCACATTGGTTTTTGTAGCTAAAGTAGCCAATGAAATCGACATCATATTTTTGTAACGTTTGAGTGTCATTTTCAGTTTACAAATGCTTGTTATAGGAAACAGTAGTCAGATCAGTGAAAAGTTTCGGCGAAATATAAACTCGGGCTCCAGTTTTAAAATAAATTTGAAAATACTATACATATATATAATTAGTTCATTTTACGTGCGTGTGACGAAAATAATCTTAAAAAAAAATGTTTCGGAATTTGTGCATGTTGCGTAGAAATATTCTTATGTCTAAAGTTACTAGTATTTATTCAAGTCACACTTTGAGGATAAATTTTTCGACCACTTCAAAGTTTCTTTCAAAGCCAACAAATTCGGTAACGGAAGGGATTTCGATAACCGATATTAACATCCATGACTTGGGTAAAGAGGACGTTGAGTTTAGGCGAAATTTTCTTACGACACTCTCATCGCTTGAAAAGATTAAAGATTCATCCGCGAACGAGAATCCGGCTCCAGTCGTTGAACCTGTGACAGATGCACCAGTATCCAGTAATCCAACAAGTTCCGTACTAGACAAGGACGGGATGCCAATTGTGCCCATAGAAATTGATGGTTGGAAAGACATGGACGATCCTGTTGAAGGGCAGACCATACAAGGTAGCTCAGGACATATTGACATTGGAAACGAAGACGATTACAAGGCGGAGAACCAACTTATTGTGCCCGAAAAGCGGGAGGGACGCTTTGAGTACAAGGGTATAAAGGTAAAATTGCCGGATTCAGCCAGCAAGGACATCGGTACTTATCGTTTCCGTCGCGACCAAGAGGATCTGGACACTGTTGCTGATGACACACGTGTGGCCAGATTTGAAAGAAAGTAATTTACACTGTGACTGCAAATAAGTTTATAAATTAATTATATAATTATTTAAGTTTCGCTTAATGAATTCCTGAATCATAATAAATTTAATGTTGCTGTTAATTAAGTAAAATATTTTAATTTGCGAACAGCTGAAGGGGATGCGAAGAGCTTCATGCACATGGTCTGTAACCATAGGAATAGTAAGGCTGGTGTAATTTTGACCACGTGAAAGGTTTAGCTTAGTTATTCATAGATAACCAGATCGGCACAGATAATTTGTAGTCAATACAAATTCTGGGTAATATCAATCGAAACTTTTTACAGTAGACGTCCGGTTTAACGTACTCTCGGTTTAACGAACTTCTCAAATTTTTACATTGAGTACCTTATATAACGAGCTCTCATACACAATGTTACGAACGCAAAGGGAAATATAGGAAATATAAGGATATATATATATAAAGAATCAAACAACAAAGATAGAATTTAAAAATTGAATAGTAAAAAAATTATCTTAGCCTTTGAGCACTTAGCTATATTAGGTGCTTTTTGAATCAAAACGCTATTAACTACTTCGAAAAATCTATTGAATGGGCGCAACAAAATAATATTGATGTTAGTATTTAGTTTTAAAAGAATTACAGTCTGAAGCAGCAAACAAGCAACTTAGCTAATAAGCAAACAGGACTGGACTGGATCCAAACAAAAGTTGGGTACTCGAAATAACGAACTATCCGATTTAACATACAGGGACTTGCATTTAATGGTTCGTTAAACCGAACGTCCACTGTATAATACTAATCCTCTTATAATTAAATGGATTTCTGCTTGAAGATACCACCAAATCGTGCCGAATTTCGTAGGAGTTGACTGGTATTGAATATAAAATATTATAATATTGTATTTGGATTTGGATTGTTAATGGGGTATTGAACTTAGTTGAACTTGGAATCGTTTGTGTTATTATAAATATATGTATATCATCATAATATAATACCTTGATTTTCATTAAAGATAAAAGAAAACGAACAAAACTATTCGAGTAGTAAGTATCACTTCATTTTTTGCAGTACGCCCAACTTTGGGTGCTGGGTAATACCCCATCGAGTTGTTTTGCCAATGTTTCTATTACTTGTTGCAATCGTTTTCTGCTCCTATAGGAACTTCTTACATTCTTTGAGTGTTTTCAAACTATTTAGGCAAATGAATCTAATTGGACTTCGACTTTATTGATGCAGTTGAACTTAGTTAAACTTGGGATCAATTTGGGACACACAACAGTTAAAAACTATGCTGCCACGTGCTTGGGATGCCACACGAGTATAAGTAATCTGTAGGGAAATACAAAAGAGAGCTAATTACGTTTATTTTGTATGTCTATTTGTTTGTGTGCTTGTGGCAAAAACAATTTGTTGCCAAATTATCTGCTAAATTAAGCAATTTCAATTCAACAAACGAGCGTTTCTTATTCTGATTCCGAATCAGAATCGAAATCCTTATTGAGTTTCCTAAACGATTTTTATGTGCTCAGCAAAATACACAAATTACCCTCTTTCTATGTGTATGTGTGTGTGTGTGTGTGTGAGCATGTGTGTGTACATTGGGAGGTACTTAGGTGAGTCGCGTCAATTGGTTTCTAAGTATGTAGCTCATAATGACCATTGGGCTTGCTTCTATTTTTTTGGCCAATTCCCTGCGGTGCTTTGGATACTTTGCAGCTATTTGCATAACATTTGTGCTCTTCAGACCGCAGCTCATCCAGCTCCCATCTCCCAGCTTCAATAAAAACGTTAATCTCCAGTTTAACTTGTGGTCGAACGCTTGCCAAGAAGTTCATCTACATTGTAAATATAGTAGCTGTAGTACATTGTATATACATACATACTTATACCTACGTATGTATATGTATATATATGTATGTATGACAGTATTAAGTAAAGATTTTTTTTCATTTTTTCATATATGTATGTAAGTTGATATATGAAATATGAAACGGAAATAAGAACGTTTCTTATCGTTAAAATATTTCGTTCAGAAACATATACCGAATTGTCAGCTAAAGTGTTCAAGAGTCTTCTTATATACAAAAGTTCCTACGCAAGTAAAAATGGCATATAAAATATTTTATTTTTAACAAAAGCCTAAGCCTAAGACATAGAAAACATATATGTAGATCCTAGCCAGAAGTTAAACACACGACTCCTATACAAGATTCCTAAATTAATATACACGGACATTTTGTCAGCTCGTCCACCATTGGATACTTTGAACAATTTATAAAATTACCTTTATTTCCATTTTATGTTCAGTATTTCGATACAAGTATTTTAAAATGTTTTACAGGTGGGACCGATAAATGCTTGAACTCTGAAATACTTTACATCTTACATTGTGTAAAGGTTCAAAGCCGCTTTTACACCTTGTCATCCAATTAAAATCAATCTCTTAAGTCTTTTGTCTCCATAATATTCTTATCCATGAGCCGTGAAGTGTTGAAGTATCAACTAAAAGTAAGTTAAAGTTCATTGAAATTACTTTCTGGATTTAAGACGGAAACTTTGGAAGTAAGACACCAGTTTATAGGTAAGTAAAGCGCTTAAAATCTGTTAAATTACGGGTCTTGGTAAACAATTATTTGTGAACTTAGCTCGTAGTTTACACTTTAATTCAATCTTTAAGTCGACTGAAACTTATCCTTTTTACTCTATTTTGAATATGGATTCAGATTGGAGATATTTTATACCTGGGGACACAGTGGCACATTTGTTGTCCATTAGACTGTTCGTTTTGTATACATCCCGCTGACCCGCATGACCTCCATTGGCCTTTGGAAGTTTTGAGAACGTTGAGAACGTTGGATAAGAAGGCTATTGTAGTCTGTTGTACAATAGTACCCTTAAACTGTATGCTACAATTCATGTTGCTTTCATCATGACATTGAAAAGGAAAACTAAATCAAAGCTTTGATAGTATTAAAAAGAACAATTTTCACATATGAAGGTACACAGAATATCGACTTAATTCTTTGAGTTCTTGAGGAAAATTACCTTTAGAGCCAAATGCAGTGTCAATAGATAAAAGTGGCGCATTGCCAATGTTTAGAGGCTTTGCTTATATTTTTGGTTAAATCGATAGTTTGGGCACATTCTGTGTTTGACAATACCAGAACGACCTTGGCTTTAGCTATTTATTTCACTTGAACATCTTTAAGAAACCCAAAGCTGGCAAGCAGCCAATAAAAGGGAATTGCTTTCGTACAGATTTACATATGGAATAGACCCTCTGAGAGTTAATAGAAGCTGCAACTATTGATCTACAGATGAACATAGTCTTTTTCTAGGGTATACCTTATATTGATCTCAGCTTAAGATAAAGCTTTTAAAATAATTTAATTGCCACAGAGCACCTTTTGTTCAGAAATGTACACTCAAGGCGTTTCGTCAATAAATATTTAAACAGGTGCAAATGATTTGGAAACTATGTCTTAAGAATGTATGTACACACATATAAACAATATGTATGTCGTGTATTTGAAGTAAATTTAAATGCATTCGCAACACAATCAACTCGTTCTTTTGTTGCGACGTGTTTGTTTGACATTGTGAATAATTTGGCAGCTTCAAATGGCGGTGAATGGGAATGTACTCGTATATGGGGAGGGGATGCCTGCATGATAGACGGATACAAAGGAAATTGAGTGCAAATAATAATAAGAATTGAAAATTCTATTGACTCGACGACGCGATTAGCCCCCCTCCCCCCGTTATGCCAAGGACGAAAGACAATTCAATTTATGCAACGAGAACAAGAGAAACCAACGGCAAACAATTATCCTGATAAATGTGATTGATTATGTAAGCATAGTCAGCCAGCCAGCCAGCCAGCCAGCTCCAGCTCCAGCTCCAGCTCCTGCTAGCCAGAGATTGGTACCTCAATACGCCGTCGCGTTGCCCCAGTTTTGGTGCTCAGCCAAAATTTTCAATCAATGTAATAATTAGATGTCCTTCTATGAGTTCAATGGAGTGTGCGAATTTCCAATCAACAAACCAGCTCTGAGAGAACGTCTGAGGCAGCCAAGAGAGGAGCCTGTTTGGCAGCAATAAAATTACATATACCAACATTCCGGTGGAGCTCACCAAACGCACTCCCAGTATATTTGAAATCTACTTAACCAAATTGATGACAATGCGATAAGTCAGGCGGCGAGTTAAGCCGCTTAAATGCTTATAAACTGCCAGTCGAACCAACACAAAAAATATGATTCCCCCATTAAGTCAGCTCCATGGATTGGAGATTGCAGATTGGAGTTTGGATGGGGCTCCTCTTATTTTTGGCTGGCTATGCGAATCGCTAGCTATCCTGCCTTGCATATGCTGGCAAACTGCCTTGTTGGCAGCATAAATTGTTGTCATGCCAAGTCACATTAAATTCAGCAACGGCACGTACAACAATTTGAGGCATTCGTTTGCCCTTTGACCTGGACTTGAACCTGGACCAGGTAAACGAAGGTAACGAAGAATATGCCTCACTGTAAGAGGACCCAAAGAGAGAAGCATTGTCGTAAATATATCAAACATTCATTCGTGCCATAAATAAGCAAATGCGTGCACTTTCTTCCCATATAATTGGCAATTTGCGTTCGCTTCTCGTTTCTCGTTAGTTTTCCAGCCACTCCCAGCACTACTGCCACCTGGAGGATCTGCTCCCTCTTCAGTTGACCACCTTTGACTTATAGACGTGATTATAGCGGCTAACTTATTACCAGATACAAGTGTCACACATATTTCCAGAGCCAGTTACCTAATCTATATGGAAGCTGTCGCCTATTTAATGAATTTGCAGACAAGGCAAAATTGAATCACGTGGCGATTCGAATTGAATTGCAACTTGGCAGACACAATAGCAGACAGTCTGTGGTGAGATATGTAACAAATTAAGTTCTTAAATGCAGTTATTAACTAGTAATAAATATATATACAAACAATATATATATATATCGAATTATCAATCTCATAATTTGCGTAGCTTTCGTTAATAGATATTCGCAGGATTTGAAAAATATTTATCTCTGGCAGATAGAGTGTATATTTTTTTTCTATAATTTGAATTGTCTTCATAAATCTTCCATCACTAATTACTCGTAGGCAATATCGACTCTTCTTTCCTTTCAGGTCGTCTTAGTTTTACTAATGTACTAGGAATGATATCTCATTGTCCCTTCCTACATGCACAACTGATTGCTCTTTACATTACTTCAATTTATCTCAACTCCTTTTTTAACCTTATAAATCTTCATTTTACTGCTACTTTTCTAGACTATTACTTCTAATGGTATATCAATTAGTAACAGTGTAAACGCTATTTACTATTTCTCTTATACATTTATACTTCAGTATACTATGCTTCTATATACTATTGCCCCTTATAATATATGTGTAAGTAATAGTATAACGTCAATGTTCTAATACTCCTATATTCTATACTAATATTTATTGCTCGGACTGGGTTTTTCTGCGTTTTCGCCAATTCTTGCAACAAATGGTGGAACGATTTAAATAAATTATTCTTAAATTTATAATCACCAGGTTTAGATTTAAATCTATTTTTAAATTTTGTTTTTTTTTTCAAAATTTTCCTTTGTTTTAAATTTCATTCGTAGGCAGCTGCTCTTAGTTGACTTCAATAAGTAAATATTATGAATCGAAGTAAGACAGATATTATATACAGACTCTGCCTTAGATAAGAGTGTTATTTAGTATTTAAAATAGATAACAAAAACCAATCCGCCCAAGAGAGAACTCCCCTAACAGGGATTCAACTCCATTTGTGTACTCAAAGGCTCTTAAAATCTATTTATTACGTCAATAAATGGATGAAGTTACTACTTTTCAGTCAGCTGAGTACATAATTGGCTTTGCGAGTTGAGCTAATTCATTTAAATCACTTTTACATAATAAATTGGTAATTATATAGTATATATATATATATATGAAATTAGATTATAGCGTCAATTGCTGTAGCAAAAAGCCAAATCACATTAATTTTGCACACGTTTTTCTTCTTTTGAGCACAAAAAAGGATTTAAATTTTCGTGATGGGAAAAGTCAATGGTTAAAAAACACGCATACGCTACGTTTTTCGCTACTTTTCACACTTTCCACTTCCTCACCGGGTCACGTGAACGCGAAAGTAGGGTAGGGTGGGGTAGGGGTACGCAACGCAGATGAAGATACAAAAAAAGGGAAATATCATATGGATTGATTGCACTTTACAAACTGGAATGGAGCTCCGATGGGTATCAGCAGGAAAAGGTCCTGGCGCAACCAGCTCCCACATTGCGTGTCTGTTTGACCAAATGGTGGAACACCTTTTGCACTAGGCACACCCACTGCTACACCCGCAGGGAAAAGCACAGGAATTAAACAATTCAATGGGAAAAAGGGAATCTTTGAACTGGGGCTTCAAGGGAGCTGGAATTACGCCAAGTGAAATTATTTGAAAAATGCCCCAACGAAAGCAAAAAGAAGTAAAAAAGCTGCGGGGATTGCTTAACACGTGAGTACCTTGTGACTCTGCTCCCTGTTCCCTGTATTGCAGCCCACGAACCAGAAGGACCAGCAAGTGGCGGGCACTTCGCTGCTGGCCGGCTGTTTGCCTCGCTGGAGGAGCCACTAAACTAAACTCATAACGGATATGATGATGATGCTGATGATTTCCGCAAACAAATATTTCGTTTGTCGTGCTAACAAGCAGTAGCCCAGCAACAGCAACTCGGTCGAGCTCTAGCACCAGCACCAGCATGAGGAGCAGCAACCGAAACAGGAGTAGAAGCTGGGGAAGCGTGTCCGGAAACAAGAGCAACAGCAGGAGCATCATTCAGGTCACCGTTCCCGTTGCCGTCAGGTGTAAAATGCCAGGTGTAAACTAGCTGCCACTGTTTGTATGCTTTTTTAACCATTCAAAAGTGTGTGTACTTGCCATGTTACCTCCCTCCCTCCTCCTCCTCCTCCTCCTCCTCTTTCTCCTCTTTCTCCTGCACATTCACACATTTCCACATGACTTGCCGCTTTAAATCCACAGTGGGCAGTTGTAGCACAACTGCAACATTGAAAAATATGCATGTAATTCAAATTTCTATTAAATTGTCTCGAAAGTACACACGAGCATATCATAAACATCCGATCATGATTGGAGGTGTAGCTAGAGTTTTCCTCAGGCAATGCAAGAACTTGCATCAAATCAAATGTGATATACTTATCGAGCCCAGCGCGTAGATCATTCAGACTGAAGACAATTTACAAAAGAAAAATATATTAATTCAAATATAAACATTTGAATACTTTCAGGGGGATATGAATAATAATAATAATAATAATAATATGAATAAGAATTGACCATTCTTATTAAAATATAATTTACATTCTTCCTCCTCATTTACATCCTGCGTACACTCTTTCATCAAACATATCGAGCATTCGAATGAATAACATTTTAACTCTTTAACTGGCAAATCGGTATATATCGCACAACTTATATTGAATGCTAACATAAAAGTCCACCCAATAAATTTATTTCTTTTCTTAGTTGCAGGAAACTTTACACACGTTTACACTCTGAAGCGATTTGATCGTCAATGAGCATCGTGGAAATGATTTATGTACCCATATTTAAAATGTTATTATATAGTTGTTATGGAAGAAGAACGTGATCAACAATTGATCGTGGATTATTAATGAAATAGATTAAGAATTGCTTACCGAAATAAACAGACTGCAAATGAATAGATTTAAATTTACTTTCCTTATTACCGCACAATGGAGTCTTCGACTGATTCACTATATTTATATGTATAGTTGGATAATCTTACTGAGATTTATATTTTATAGTTGGCCTATTCTAAATGCATTTTATACTCTTCTATGTCTTTCAATTCAGACACTTGCCTTTATTTATTTTGTAGCTAAGCCATTTTGAGAATCGTCCACTGTAAGAATCGTCCTGTATTGTTATGGCACCACCTACATGCGTGTCGTTGTTTGTTTGTGTGTTTGCTGTGGCTTTGCTTTTGGCGGCTGGAAACGAGCTCAGTGGGTTAAATGGAAACATCGCAGAGCGTTTTAGTTATGCAAATGCAGACACGGGTTAGGCTCGTTCGCGTCCACAACAAATGTGGCCACAATGTAAACAAAACTGGAAAAGAATTAAGCTCACAACAAAAAAAAAAAAAGAGAAAAAAACAAAAAGAAAAGATTTGTTTATATTTATACAAAAGCAGTCATATAAAAGGCGTGTGTCCTTTTGCATATTTTGGTCCTGTTTTGTTCCTTCTCTTGCTTGACACTTGCAGATTTAGTACTTCATTTGCAACAGCAGCTGTAACTATCTGTGATGAAATGAGCGGGCGGAAAAGTGCAAAGCAAGGCAAATGAGAAAGTGAAAAAGAGGAAAAATGCCAAGGACTTCGCTGAACACTTTCTACTCTCAAATGGTTACAAATAGAGTTGTTTATACAGGTAGATATCATTATCTTATCTGAGATATGAAATATGTATGTTTAGCTATCCCATATCAGATGACCCATAATTCATATGTATCCAGTATTAGGTAGACTGAGTCTTAAGTGTTGAAAAGTTGCTGGAAAACTTCATAATTTAGTCTTAACCTAAAGTCTGAATCTTTAGAATAAACTAAGTTCTAATGACTTTAGCGCTGATTGTACGTTAAGCGAAGTCCTAGCAGAAAGAGTCGCAGAGAAAACATTAATCTGTACCTAATCCTTTTAAGAATATTTCCGAGATAATTACTCTAGATTTTGTAAAGAAGGATATAATTTGAAAGCAGAATAAGAACTTGAGACAAATGTAAGTCAAGGTCTTCCATTGTGACAGGTATAGAATACGAGATACAAGCTCTAGCACTATGTCTAAGAAGTAAACATTAAACTTAATACATTTAAAACATTTGGAATACAAGGTGTAATAAAATTGACAAAGTGGAGCCTTCATACAAAGTTGGTCAGTTGGCCGTTGACGTCAGAACCCAAGAGAACCGTGTGGTATGTCAAGGCGGTGCTCTAATTATGTGAGTTGGTTTCTTTCAGGTGCGACATTTGATATTTTCAAACATTTTTAATAATTAACACAAAAACTATCAAAAAATGAAAGCTTCAAAGGCAAATACAAAAATAGGCGAGGTCACCAAACGAAGTTGTAGGAGTAGATGGAAATGCGTACAGGGGTAGCGTGCGAAACGAGGAGAGTTTCAGTTCGGACAACAACAACAAGAGAGTTACGACTAATGCGAATTCGAGAGCAGGCGAATTCACGATTGAAATGGCGATCAAAAAGTAGAGCGAAATGCATGGCAGAGTGGGGAATGTTGCAAGAAAGAGACAGGTACTGCAGCGACTAATGCGAATTCGAGAGCAGGCGAATTCACGACGAAAGTAGGGCGAAATGCATGGCAGAGTGGGGAATGTTGCAAGAAAGAGACAACTACTGCACGGGTGTGAGAATGAGGAACAGCACAGTAAAACAGAGAAACGAACGTTTATGAATTAAGTTTTTCCTTGAGTGCAAAGTGAATAGGGGTATTCAAGTCGTTCTCTTATTAGTATATTTATATGTGAGTATAATAATCCATATATAAGTACTTTGCTTGGCAACTGTGTCTGTAACCGGAGATTGCGTGAATGTTGAACTTGCTGTCAAAATCGCTTCAACACTTTTTGCAACACTTGTAAAACACTTTACGACACTCTGGTGAGCGTTTTCTTTTCACTTGTGCAAATTGCCTAAATAAACAACATTTTCCGCCTTGGCGGTCATCATTTTCCCAACTCTCCTTGTCACCCCCCCGTCCCCCACTGCCCCTGCAATCCAATCGTTGGTCGTTTAAGCTATTCAAATTGATTTGTAACGCGAAATGTTTTATACAGTCGCTGGGCGCATTTCTTTGCCCATCTTTTGAATGTCTATGTGTGTGTGTGTGTGTTTGTGTGTTTGTGTGTTTGTATGTATGTGTATATGTGTGCTCAACAAGATTTCTCATGACATTTGCCACTCGCAGCAATTCCGAAAATATTTTCCACCACCCTCCGCTGTCGCCTGTGTTGCTGTTGGTGATGGGGCTGCAAAAATATGCCAAAGGTTGTGACGGCGCGGCATTGAATCGTGCCCAAGCTGCAGTTTGTTGTACGTGCAACGGCAGCCCAATAGTCAAAGTTGTCATTTATATGCCCTCCACTTCAGCTTCATCCTGATTCGACTCTTTTTCTTCCTCTTCCTAACACCAAACCAAACTGCTTCGCCCTCTATTTTTGCGTCTGCCTCTGCGTCTGATTCTACGTTTTCCCTCTCACTCGCACTCTCACTCTTTCTAGCAATGTGTGAGTGTTGCGTGTGGGTGGGCAACTGATTTATGACACTCAAATGAACTTCGACGTTGACTGAATAAATTTCCAGCGACTTTTGTGTTGAGTTCTCGATTTGTTTTGCATTTTTTTTTTGTCTCTTTTTGTTGCCCTTGTCGCATTTTGGCGCGCATATTCAATTCGAGTGCCAAAGATGCAACTTTTCCGTTATTTTATGTATGTTCGTATTTCGTACTTCACATCAGGGTTTCGCTTTCAAATTGGCTGTGCTTTGAATTTATGTGCCTGCCACAAATTCGTCAATTGAAATCTCCCAATTTTTGCTTTGTTTCAGCCATTTTTCGCCGAGATTGTCAATTTTGACGCACACACAACAAAAGCAACATCAACTGTTGGTGTTCGTGTTAGTATTGTTGGTACTGCATTTCCGGTAGACTGATTCATATGTTTTATTTTTGGTCAATTTAAATTTGAATACAGGGTATCGCCGAGTCGACCAGCTCTCTATGATTGCGTCGCTCCTGAAAATAATTGATGTGCCAATGTTAAGAATTCAATTGCGTTCACCTTGAGAGTGCGTTGATAAATAAGTCGCCTATTTGCAGCTTCAATAGGTTCCACTAGTTGGCGGTCTTTATTCCTCTTAACGGCAGAAGTCACAAAAATTCCAGAAATATAAATGACTGAGAATAACTTTATATTGGAGAAGTGAATTTAATGTTAACAACGTCTAAAAGCATACAAAAAACACGAAAAGCACAGAAACATAACTGACTATATAAAATACATATTTATATATCTCATATGCCCAGGTAGTATATATAAGTATCAAAGTATTTATCCTCTTTAAATCCTGTCTTACATCTTCATTGTGATACTACCTTTTCAAAATAATCTACTAAGTTAACCATTAACATAAATTGGCTATTGCTCAACAACAGAGGCGAAGGGGAAATGTTGTGAGGAACAACATTTTTAGTACATCTTAAACTAACAGAAAAATGCAACAGCAACAATAGCAGCTAACCTCAATACAGAGTTTTTGGCAAGACCCAGGGCCATCTACTACCAACAGGAACAATACAAAACATGACTAAAATGTGCTGTAACAGAGGAAATTTCAGGAGAATAGTCCTAGCATGGACACTTTTTGCCTTTTGCAGGCATGTTAACAGCAACAGCAGTAAACATGACTGATACGTAACAGAGGAAATATCAAGAGCAAGCAGTGCTAGCATGGACACACTGTAAACAGGCTACGCGCAACACTATCATTAGTTAACAGTAACAGAGGACTTTTTAGCAACCCAAAATTTAGCATAGACAACTTGGTGTATTTTAACAGTGACAGCCCCTGAGACTCGTGCTACCCCTCAATAATAACAGCAATGTTTGCCTGTAAGTTTCGGAATTGCGGCGAATTCGCATTACTTAGGCAAAGCTTACGAGCTTCCTCTGCTTGTTGCTGTCTTCGGCTCGTGGTTCGCTGTCGTGTGTCCTATGACTGTTTCATCATTTCAATTGGCGGTGGGTGCCATCGCAAGCGAGTGTAGGACAGAACTAGTACCCAAACGGGATTCCGGCGTAGCGGAAGTGCGACACGTGCCTAACGGTTGATCAAATTTCGTATTGAGAGGTTCTTTGAGCGTCGGCAGTGTCTGATTATATCGCGAGTGTTCGAAGTCGTAACGTACGCCAAGTTGAGGCAGGCCGCGTTGGTAACAAATACTTAAGAGCACTTAAACGACTGTAAATAGCGATTCGCAATGGCTTAACAGTAAAACGCAGTGATAACGGTCATATTTTGCTCTCATACCCAGGCCAAAGAGCCGCAGTACTCGTAATAGCAATAGATATTTAAATATTCATGAAACGTTCGATTGTTGATTGCATTGCAAGCCACAAACAATTTGAAATTTCCACTTGACATTGAAGCTATGTGCCGTTGAGACGGCTCGTCAATGTGTGCAACAACAACAATAACAGCATCAATAGTAACAGCACCAACAATTTGTGTCAAATGTCAACAGCGATTCGCGATCTACAGCGATTGCAATTGAAAATTATGCAAGAACTGCGTGGCGAAACATGCGAGTGCAATTAGCGGTACAAATGTGTAGGTTGAGGCTCTCAATGCCAAAAATAAACAAATAAACAAGAACAATTGACAGCTGACATTTGTAAGAGATTAACCATGAAATCAAGCGACTCATCAAGCACTCGTGCGTGGCTATAAAAACGCGTCAAAATAAATAGCCACCTACTGGTATATGTATTGGTATTGGTGCTGCTGCTGCTCCTCCTACTCATCCGATTACTGACTAGGGGGATTGTCACATGCTCGTAGAACACAGCAACAACAAAATAGTTTCGCTTGGGGCATTTATTTAAGGGCTTTAACTGCCAATCGTGTGATTTATGTGCCGCCATGCGTAAGCCGTAGCATACATTTGGGCGCCACGCATGCCACTCATGCATGGCAAAGTGCTTCTACGAGAGTTCTCCAAGAGCACTCGTAAAGGAGCCCACTTCTAAATCAGAATTTGAGTCAAAATTACGCGAAAATTGCCAGCCAATTTACCTTGCTTTACGTTTTACTTTACTGCCTATTTCTGGAAAACCCACCGCAAAATGAGACCCTAACATGCAATACGCAATACGGTTATAAACTTCAGCTACTCCTACCCTCTAGACTTCTGATATTATATACTCGTATTTGTTGCTGGTCAACTGCTTGGAGTGTTTGCTGGCTGACTCCTCTTTGGATGGGACATCCTCCTTTATGCATAATCTCCGACCAGCTTTCTGTATGATATATGTGTGCACTTCGACGGCTTTTCTCAGCTTGTAGATAATAGCTTACAAGCAAGTTGGTTTTTTATTTTTATTTTCCCCAGTTAAAGCTGCTTGAAAATATACTATACATGTTTCTGACTTGATAAGCGTAAGTTCAGAGTTCAGTTGTTATTTTTCTCTTCTTTGGGAATTGAGCTAGATTTTGCTTTTGGGTAAAGTAATAAAATAATGAAATATTCTGTTTAGTGTTTACTCTGTTTACACATAAAGTAGCTTTCGAAAGATCTCTACTTAGAGCATATTATGTTGTTTAAAGAACTAACAACTCATAACAGGAGGTGATAATTGGATACACAGATTTGGGAATTTATTGAAGTTGTTTATTTTATACCCTAGGAGCTTGTCAGAGATGATGCAGTGCCTCGATAAGTGCCCATGCAGCTGGCGACGATTGCCGACGGTGTCTCTCTTCTCTACTGATCATGGAGGAGCGATTTTAAATAGATTTTATGCGTAGCACGTCTATATATTGCTTCAGCTTTTATTCTGCGAGCTATTATTATATCCGCAGTAGGAAATATTCTCGAACTGAATATCTTCCTTTATTTATGCAACTTACAATTATTAGCTTGAAG
This sequence comes from Hirtodrosophila trivittata, assembly GCA_035045065.1. Classification (NCBI taxonomy): domain Eukaryota; kingdom Metazoa; phylum Arthropoda; class Insecta; order Diptera; family Drosophilidae; genus Hirtodrosophila; species Hirtodrosophila trivittata. Next base: position 830,620 of record JAWNNK010001446.1, on the reverse strand, counting down.
CTAATATACCCGTTTATCCTAAGGCCTGCAGAGAATTCATGAATAGAACATTTGCAACTTTTATCTCTCATTTTGTTAGTTAGCATTGAATTAAATATGCAGCAGTTACAAAGTTTCAGTTTTACTTCTAGTTATGAGGAGTCGGCGTGTTTTTGTGTTAAATTATGTTAGAGGAGCATTTTGCTAAAGGACCTTTCTCAATATAATAAATGGGCGAGTATTCTCCCTTGTGGGGCATATCAATGGCATTTCTAACACAAAAAGCAACAGGATGCCATATGAAAGAAGCTTACGTTTGACACCTGGCCATTAGATGGCAACCTGGTCCACCTGTCCACCTGACCACCTGACCACCTGACCACCTGACCAACCGAACACCAGACCACCATCGAGGAACGGTTGTCAACATCGTTTTATGTACAACGTTTCAACATGTTGTGTCATGTCAAAAAATCAATCAAATCGGGGAACTGCAAAAAGCTGAGCTGCTCCGCAGAGATGTTGTTTCAAACGCCCAACGGCCTTTCAATTGCCATCTCGAGTTGCAAGTGAAAATACTTCAAAAGAAAACGACCCAATACAAAACACACTTACAATACATATATAGGACATAAATATATATATATAAATTTTGTTGTACCTTTATAAAATGTATAAAAAGTCTTTCCACGGCTGAATAAATAATGTATTGCAGTATTTTTAATATACTCCTACAATACATAAATTCTCCCACTTTGCTGTGGACTTGCCCTTGGGAGCTGCTTAAAGCGCTTCAAATTTGTTGTAATTTAAGAGGTTGCTTGGCAATTTTCCTTATCAGCTATCAGGTAATGGACTGTAAACCCACCCACCCACACACACACACCGCACCAAACCATACCACACACTCACCACACACACACACCGCACATACGCTCTAACACACACACTTTCGCTTAATTAGCTAAAAGCTAAGGCAACTGGCATTGGCCCAAAGCTGATTGCTGCCGAGGTGCAGATTTGGCGAACACCTTTTGACCAGCACAACGAATGCCAAACGGGAGAGACACCAATGGAAATAATACATAATTGCATTAAATACATATTATGCACATTGATTATAAGTTCGTCCTGGCATACGTGGCGTATGCTTAACATTTAATACCGCATTTCGGCTTACAGTGTGGGCATTGTTCAAGTGCTAATAATTCATAAACACGCGCCTCTTAAAAGCAAATGTAAACACACACTCTGACACAAGCAAGCTCACACACTTTCTCAGGCACACACACGCACACAAACAGCATCCTTCCATTGAAATTGTGAAGAAAAAATGAAATTCTGTCAAGCGCTCTGTTGTCGGCAAGCTGCTTGCCTAGAAAGGGCCTCACACAAACATGTCTGTGTCTTTCGGCTCGCATGCTTGCTTTGTATAGTACACCCACACTCACACACAGTTACACTCACGTTTAAGCACACACACAAGGTACACACCATTATATGTATTTAGTCTCACGCACGAGGTTCATAAAAAGTCTCCTTCGCCTTCGCTTTTTCTTAAAAAGAAATTTTAATGCAGCTGCAACTCCAACTGCTCCAGCTCTACCGTAAACGGTCGATTATCGTGCAGTTAAGGGCTTCTAACGTGCTCTTGACTATATTTCTTAATAAGTATCATTGCGGGTTTGCAACTGAAAGTCCATTAAAGTCCATAAATTCCATCAACTAATCTAATGGCAGTAGATGTGGTCTCTGAATGACCAAGTTAACCATGAGGCTTTCAAGTTGAAATATCATGTTTTTATTATACCAATCGCAGTAAGTTTGTACTGCGATATAAACTATGTCACATTTGATACAAATATACAAGAACTGATAAATTAACTTTAATAGTTTGTACATTGTTTGAAAAAATACTACATTTTATGTTTGTTTATCATTTCTTGGTACTATTTGAGTTTGTTGTTTGTTTATCATCGTTCCAAACTAAATTTTTTATTATTTTTACTTATTTTTGTGGACTGCTGTTAGGTCTATTTATCAGAAATTTGCTTGAAAGCACTTTATCGGCATTTCTTGTATTGAATTGCTTTTCTCGCATCATTAACTACTACATTCATTTAAAGCTTTAAGCTGACTCAAATAGAAAAAAATGCAAACCAAAAACACAAAAACCATACTCGGCCACAGCTCGATAATAAATCATTTACCTTTTATCGGGAAGCGCTACAACAAAAGTAAAAGTAAGCAACTAACATGAAAAATGCATTGCTTGTGTTGGAATTGGCAACTGATAAGGATTAAGGTCAAGCCGCACAATAAAATAAAATTAACTTATAGCCAATAGAAAGAATAGAGCACAACAAATGGAAGAAGGGCCAATAAGGTAGAGTGTAACATGGACTCTGGGAAACTTTGAGCAGCGTGTAAACGGGCCACGAATGCAATTAAATTAAGAGAGGAAATGAGCGAAAGTTGCATTTGTGAAAATCAAAAGGGAAAGCAAGCGAAAGAAGGGAAAATGCCTGACAAACAGAGACAAACACAGACAAAGTGAACAGCAAGTGGAGGCGAAGTGCCAGCCAAATGGCAAGAGTGCAAAAGTGCCAGGGTCAGGTATACTCGACTGTAGCGCAACAAAGTGACAGTGTGCTGACTGAGACAGAGACAGAGACAGAGACAGAGATAGTGGGAGAGAGAGAGCAGCACCGCCGCCGCAATGTGCTGATGTGGAAACAGCAATAGGAAGAGCAACAACAAGACCAACACCATTAACAACTTCGCTTGATTTTTTTTATATTTTTTTTGACTTTCAACAGGAAAAAGCAGACAAAAAATATACCTTTCACAGAGCATGAAGATTTTATCAAAGGACCCACAGATTTTGACTACCAAAACAGCAATATAAACAGAAAACGCGAAAAACAAATTAACTTCAAATGGCGTCATTTGCTGCCGTTGACGACCGCGGCAGCAGCAACATTAGCAGCACCCAAGAGCAATTGAGTGCAGTTGCAGCGGCAACTTAAAGAGCTAAAGCATTTAAAACAACTAAATAAAGCCTTCTAAGAACTAGTAAATAAAACTCAACTACAGGCAGAAACTATTAACTAACGCTGAATGCCTGCAGCAAAAGTTCTTGTTAAACAGCAACAAAAACAAAAGCAAAAACATCAGCAGCAGCAACAGGAACAACAACAACTGAAAACAAAAACGCAACATTTCAATATAAATTTATTTTTATGCGCGCCCTTACGTCGCTGCGGCGTCGACGTTGCCGCTACACGTAACACAAGCAATGCTGCCGACGCGAACGTTGACGTCGACGTCGCAGCAGCCACAACAACAAAAACAACAATAGCATGGACTAGGGCACGTCGCAGCGCCAAAGCGGCGTCGAAGTCACGAGCAGTTATTATAATAATGGCGTTAGTTTTTAACATAATGCAACAACAACAACAACAACAAGCTCTGCAGTGGCCATTCTCTAACGGTAAGTGTTGCCTTTTCTATCCCACATTCTATATTTCTGCTTTTCCTTCTCTCTCTCTCTCTCTGTCTCTGATTATTCCATTCGGTCCTCAGCTAATTCAGCTCCTATGCCTTGCCGTTGGCCTTTGTAATAAAAAATTGTATTGCATACTCTGAGCTGCTGCCATAATATTTCACAGCAATGCAAATTATGTTAACGTGCGTATGGAAAACGTTAAAGCAAGAAAAACAGAACAGAAAATTGCGCCGGGCGATGGTGCGAAGAGTGCACTTTTAACAGTTTAAATTGCATTATATTCATAATGCAAAGTACTAAAAGCAGCAAATACAATATTATACAAGTTTATGCATGTTTTTCAAGCAATTGTTTTTTTGTACCTTCGATTCAAAGGTCTGTGTTTTTAATTTAATTACCGTTCACTCAATTTTTGGTCATGTTGTGTTTCAATAACAAAAATTCCAGAGCTGTGTTAATTGAACACGATTATACTTATTTCGGCATAAATCAGTTGACACGTTGAATTAAATTGTTTTAAATTATTGCAGGTATTAAACCATTTTAAGTATAAGCCGCGTGAGTCAAAAAATATATAAAAATTAAATAGGGTGTTAAAAAGATAAATAATGAAATTCCTAGTAATTTGTCATGGAGTAAAGAAGCATTATGAATCTCATTTAATACGTATCTCTTTAGCTTAATATAAATGAATATAGATTATCGCAATGTCTGAGTATAAGTATCGATATAGTATCGATGTGGAATTGTATCGATAGACAGGATACATGGCAGTTATATTTTTAAATTTTTGTGCATCTTGTCTGATATTCTTTATCTAGTATTATTGTCTATCACTCAACAGCATATTGGTATAATTTTCATTACACACACACACACACACACATATCAAAAATTATTAATGACTGTGTATTGATACGTGTGAGTGTGTGCAGTGCACACAAGTGCAGTTCGTGTTGCACGCTTTTGATTGTGTAGCATTCTGCGGCTTGTGATTTATGGCAATCTCATTGTCTAGCTCATTCTGCCCATTCGTACCTTCTGCCTTCTCCCTTTCCGTTACCATTTCCAATTCCATCTCCACTTTCATCTCCAATGCAGCTCAGTGTCTGGCTTCTGTGCGGTTTTACCGCAATAATCTTGTTTTATTAGTCTCCAGTGTAATTTTTCTACAGTTATTTCTTTTGGCCGCTTTTCAGACTCCATTTCTTTCTCTCTGTGTCAGTCTGTGTCAGTGTGTGTACGTGTGATTGTTTTTTTTTGCTTTTGTTTTTATGGCTGCTTCCGCGGGGATGGCTTGTGGCTGTGTTCTGATTTCGAGGTCCCTAGTGGGTTTTGGATTTTATCTTATAAATAATTCATTAATATTTTTCAATTGATTTATTTTCAGTTTCCTCTTTTTTCTTACTTTTTCCTATTTTTAGTCATTTGAAGGCGAATTTGTCAATGATAAAATGCCTTTCCTGCCTCGACCTAAGGCATCCGATTGTATGGCTTTAGTTTACGTCTGGCGAGGCCAAATGCGAAAGGGAACGTGGCCAAGTATCTGTGTGTTCCTATTGTTGTTGCAGATGTCTGGAACTTAAAGTGATGCTTAAAGTTCTTCGAAGTTTTTGGTCAGAGCTGAGCAAAGTTGAGCTGAGATGGAAAATCCATTTGAAAAACTTTAAGAATTTCTTGAGCGTGTCTGTTTCCTTCCTCCTGCTCCATCCTTATTGCACCTAATTTAAGCTCTGCATTAAAATTTCCACTCAGTTGCCTCATCTTGGACTTGGTACTCGGTATTACATGCAATTTTCACTTCAAGCATCCATCATAAATAATTTGTTAATGACCAGACCGAAGGAGAGCCAACATTAACAAATCTTCAAAATGTTATACACCAAATTTTTCACTAATTAATGAAATTTATGTCGGTCAACTTTGGTCGTGTACAAAATATTCCTAACAAAATGGGGCCAGTCCCAAAAAGTGAAAGCCCAAACTAAGAGACGGGCTAATTAAATGCAATAATAACAAAGCGGGCAGCCTCCTACTCGTATAGCAGCCTCTAGAGTCCCTTAAAATTATAGTTTGAAATTGATGTGCGGGCGTAAAGTTTGCACTTTTCAATCTTGTTTGTTGCTGATGTTTGCGAAATTAGTTAAATAGTTTTCTTTAATCATAAGAAAACACGAGTGCTCTCTACAATATTTCTCTTCTTAATTTCTATTAATTGTGTAATTTCTAGCTGCGGGCTTAAGTATATTCAAAAAGTTTCTGTTGGGAAAAATCCTTGCTTATTAGAGATGGACAACTGTAGTTGTTACAAACATTTCTATCGATGATCTTTTGAATCCACAGTGAAGTATCGATATACGGAACATTATTAAACAAGGTCAACAAGCTTATGTTTATTATTTCCAAAAATATCATTTATATTCCCAGGTATTCTTGAATGCGTTGTAAACACGGGGTGAAAGTGTTCTGATGATGCTATTGATAAATCGATTAATATTATTTTAAATGCTCCAGAACATCGGATCATTTAAATATTTTTAACTTAGGTCTTAAATAAACAATTTACATTGGGTTAAACTGCATCCGCAAGGATACCAAAGGATAACTGCTCATCCTGCAGTACTTACAGACACATCTTAGAGCATAACTAAAGCTAAACTGCGACCATTAGTGTCGCGACAAAAGAAGCAGCAGTAAAAAACTTTGCCACACACACCAACACACGCACACACATTGAGAATTAGGTCAATTGCGCACAGGGCGCGTTGCGTATCCTGGCATCCTGTATGCCGGGATATTGCCATGTTTTTGCATTACACATTCGCTACCTCGCCCAGTGTCAACGCTTAGCAATATATATTTCCATGAACACTACTCGTACTCCTCTATATACACCCTAATATATATTTATATATATATATATATATATATATAAAATTAAACCACAAAAAACCGTGCGATAAATTAAGGCAAGTCTCGACTAAAGTTTGTCGGCCCCAAAACTTGTGCATATAATTTACACACGCACAATGAAAGTACCAACCAATAGCTGTACAGTGGGTACATTGTATATATTTCAGATCAAAAACGTTTATAGTTCAAGATATTTAATACCAAGAACAGAAAGTCAAATTGCTGTTGTGTTAATGTCGCATAATCTTATGTTAATGTTATCGTTATGTTAACTCATGTAAGATCTATCGACTGCTAAGGTTATGTTACAGTTACATGATTAGACGTGTCCGATTTGCCCCACTGTGCAAAATTTACATAGCCAGCTTACTTAGGGAAGAGTTGAGACTGACGATTGCTTAAAGCAAATTACAGGCCAAATTAAATTGTGCAAAAACTCAGCCAGAAACGACTGTTTATTTTGAAGAACAAAAAAAATGGATTCCGAACAATTGCAATGCAAATTAAGACCAGAAAGAAGGCTCAGGTTAAGTGTGTTTGTTACGCAGATACCCCGTAGATTGTTCTAAAGTAGTCACTTTCACAGACAAATGCATTTCTCGGGTTATGGAGGAGGCTTAGATTAATCAATAAGCAAAACATATTTCAATCTCAGACATCAGGTTATTAACGATGATCAATATTTAAGTATGTATATAGGGTCCAAAGTAGCACTTTCTGTCTGCACGGCTCTATTTACAGGGTATAGGAAAAGAAAGTGCACTAATATCGTGAAACTTTATTAATTTGCTGTCGACTGAAAGAGTGGAAGAGTGGAAAACTGGAAGGACTGTAAGTTTACAGCTTGCTAATTTGGTTAATTTGGTTTTTGTGGTAATTTTCAGTCTGGTTTCCTTCAGTTTGTTTTCTGCTTTTCTTTTTTTTTTTAGTTTTCGACCAGCTGACGCTTTTGGCCACACATCTTACTTAGTTTTTTCTTCCTTTTACTATCTTCACTGTGTAGCCTGTCCTATCGAATATTTTTCAGCTTTCAACGTCGACGCATTCCATTAATTAAATTGCAATTTTTAGTTGCACTTTCGTCGTATTTTTTTGCGGCTGTTCAACGCTGGCATTTTAATTTTATACTTTGCTGCTTTTTTATTTTTTTCACCCCTTTGCCAACAAAATTTTATTCTGCCGCCTGCTGCGCTATTTTAGTGTATATTATTTTAAAATTAGTTTCGTTGAATTTTTTATGAGCTTTGCGGGGACGTCTCTCGATGTTATGAATGGAAAAACCTAGTGGAAAAAAGTTTCCCATTCATAATTGAAATTCTGTTTGGCTGTGCAAATTTTGTACATAGTTACGCAGCTCCTTTGACTTCCAACATATACTGAGGACATATTGAAAAGCTGCTGTAATTTAATTGTACTCGTAACTAGAATCCTGTCTGAAAAATAAGCTGTCAGCGAATGTTCCATAAAACGATGTTATCCTGTCGCAACTTGCTGTGACATGTCTGTTCGACTGTCACTTAAAGATTTGGGGAACAAAAAGTATCACACACTGCTACAGACTGACGATCTGTTACGTAACAGCTGTTAATTATGCATGCATGCTGTATAAATGTGTATTTCTGTATCGAATGTAAAATAACTTTCCGTTAACATCGCATGTTTAAACGTCAAGAACTTAACATGCGCATACATAACTTCCTGCGAATCGAACAAAAACTTTTATTTATGCATGTAGACAGTGCATTGGTTATCTTAAACTGCTTACAGGGTATCTGTTAGTCGAACCCTTTCCGGATGAACATGGTTACAGCTTCCATACGGCGCACACATTTTTTGAAATTGGCCCCAGCAGAGTACATGTCAGCCAATTAACAATCGATTTGCTTGACTTTGGGGTTATGGCAAACATGTTAGTACAGCTTTTAGCTGTTTCAGAATCGTCTTTGACTCGGGCCAAATGGCGCACTTCCGGTATCGAATTGTGCTTGGTTGAACCTTAACAGAAGGCCTTTAAGAAGGAGAAGCAGCAATGGGCCACCTACAACACAACAACTGCCACAAATGTAGGCTTACAAAACCTTGTAACCATAACATAAATATTGTGTGTAGAGAAACAATGGCTCAGCAGTGGCAACAGCATTACATAAGCCTACACACACTAGCACACGTGTGTGTATGTGTGTGTGTGAGTGAGTGTGTTTGTGCGTGCAAGCGCCGCAAAGTATGCCACATGAAAGTCATTCAACCGCCAAAGTTTCGGCTGCGTCGACCTCGCAGTTAGTTGTTAAAATGAAAAAATAAGACTAATATAACGAGAAGCCAGCCCTAACCAAAATATATGATATACCCGTACAAGAAAGTCAAAATAATGAAGCTCATTAAGAATCCCTTAAATGCTAACCTTGTCCTTAACATGTTCTTCCTTCTTGTTTCGTTCAGTTTGATCCCTGCGTTTACTTTTGTGTTCGCTCTGTGCCTTTCTATTTCCTCGTTAACTGTTGATCAAAAGCGTCCGAGAGTGATTCTGTTATAGAGAGCTGTTAACGGCAAGAGAAGGATTTTCTATCTCACTTTCTCTAACTCTTTTACTTCCCTTCAAGCTAATTATTTAATATAATATATTATAATATATCAAAAACATCAAAAGAGGAATAATTAAACCTCTACGACATATGCCTTGTCTATTTATAAAGGTATATGCATATTTATAACCTTTAAAATTAGTGGGTAAAAAGGGTATACAACAGCTTCACAAAGGAGCAAGGGGATATATTTTATACATTCCTGGAAATTGTATGGTACAGAAACGGGACATTCTTCGTATCAACGAAAAGCGAAGCCTTAAGCATTTAGGACATCAAGGCTGGAGTTCCTTATGGAGCTGTACCCTGCCCATTTGGCTCACAACAATAAGGACATCAATGGAGAATCCGGTGTACAATACTTGCCACAGCTTGTGTTTGTTACAGTGTGAGGCAACAGATAGCCTTGAAGAGCAACTAGCAGCACCAAAAAGGTGGACCAAACTCTGGAATGTTGAAATAAATGAAACCGAATCAATTGTGCCCTGGACTAGGAGGACAACCACCTCAGTCAGGTTAGCTGCGACATGGTTCCAGCTTACCCAAAGTCTACTAAACGATATTCTGCTTTAAGGACTTTAAAACGTGGCAATCCGGCTGACTTCTCAGTTAGGCGCATCTCAGAAAATCATTTTTTTTCTATAATTATTTAATCTTTTTATATAATAACCTATATGTCTTGACCTTAATAGGACTTTAAACACAAAAGACTTTTAGAGACAAATGAGCACAGTGTTTGTGTACTTTCAAATAATAAAAATCATTTGTATTTAATAATGTTTCATTATAGATAAAGTTACATCTCATAAATATAATTTATAAATTAATTTCTTTTTTTAATATTTTAAATTTGTACAAAAAACTCAACTACGCTTGGTCGATGTAACACAAAGGTCTGAAAAAATACCTTGTCAAGGATATACGGACAAAGTTCGTTTACGGAATAGATAGAAAAAAAATCTGTGTTTACGTTTTACGTTTTAATATAATATATTGCTGAATAATAAAAGTAAATATAAATTTGGCTGCAGCTGGTGACTGGAATGCAGTTTTTGCATCATCTCTTATTATGTTTTTTTCTTTTATATATTTATTTTGAGTTTTTAGGCTAAAATAAAATAAAAAGTAATAGTACGAGTGAAAAGAGGCCCACATCTAAGAGCCGTTACTGTGACTTAAGGAGCAGCTGCTCTCAGGGCTGAGGGGCTTTCTGGGTAACTGCCTCGCCGAGCAAATGGAATTGCTTTTGGCTGGCAAAGTCTAGCGGGACATTTGCCCAACGGCCCAAAGAATTTCACTTACGTTTGCTTAACTTTAAAGTGCAAGGCGTGTGGGAAACCCCCCGGCTTCCCCTTTCCCTAACTGTGTACAACTTTGTGTGTGACTTGTGTGCGTCTTGTGGCGCAAGGACAATGAGGGCCTGCGGCCGGGAAATTCATTTGTTGCCAGAGACATAGACAAATAAGAGCACGGTATTCGTAAATAACAAATTGATGAACATTTGGAAAAGCGCATGCAAAATATGAGCAGACACAAATAGAAGTAGTAAGCCAGGGTCACGACTACACTACATATAACTACCCACGAGTTATACCCTCCCGGGCAGCAGACTGTCTGGCGCTGTTTACGGGTTAATGGGAGGAACGACTAGGATTTGTAAGCCTTTCCAGATTACGATCCAAGCAGGCACACGCACAAGCTGACGAGATTTACAACTGCTTCATTCATTTAAATTTGCACAGATTTTCTGTTAATCCAACAGAATCCCTGCGTTTCTATTTGCTTGCAATTTTGTTTATATACATGTCCTTAAGACTTTGTCCTTTTTTTATTAACACTTTTTTCTAGAACTGCCGCAAGTCTTTTGGTGTCTCTTGCCGAACTCTAACCTCTAGGTTTTGCCCTTTATTTGAATTTGCCATCTAAATTGTTGAAGCAAACTTTTAATTTGCGAATTCACACAAAACTTTATTTGTTGGCATAGTTTAATGATTCATGATTGGAAAGTTTCCTATTTACATAGGATGTGATCTATGCCAGGAACTACTCGCACTACTACTACTCGCATCGGTGTTATTTATTGTTCGGATGACAGAGAAACTTTGCCGTAAAGTTTATCACCAAATACTATCAATTAATTGTCACAATTATTAGAGCTTCCAATTTAGAACCGAGCTTAGGTGAAATAGTTTCTATCGTACGAGTATATATATTCGTATTCAAGATTGATTCATTAGCTTTAAGACTTCAGTAAATTTCATCCTTTTTTTTTGGGAATATTTCTGTTTATTTTGCAATTTTGTTGAGCTCTCATGATGTTCATGCAAAATATTTGAAATTATCCTTGCACCCCAACGTCGGGTTAGCCATTCGACACTCCAGAGAGTCAACCACTTGACCCTAACCTAACCTTAACCCATCATCATCATCAGCACCACCGCAAATGCTTACCTCAACTGGAATGCCAACGCATCAATCAATCGAGGCGGCAAAGTTTTATGCTACTTTCTGGTCCGTGGCGGCGTCTAACCAAGCCAATTAATTTGTGGTTTACATGCTGCCCATTCAACAATAAAGAAATATATACGTTTCTGCTCATCCAAATAGGGAAAGTCATAAAACAAAGTAGAAAATACTTAATATAAAACACAGGAAACGCGTGTTATTTTATGCCATAGAAAACTTATTGAAAATATTAATTTAAAAAAATTTAACCCAATTGTTGCAACTTTACATTGATAATGTTTCTATTGATGTGAACAGCAGTGTAGCTTAGACAAATACCTGGCCTAAAGCCAAACGACCGACAGCAACAAAAACAAAACATTCCAAAAGTTTTGATTCGAGAATTTTTTGTTTAATTAACTCTTGTGTATACGTATATATATATTTTTAATACATATATATATATATGTACACCACATAAATATGTATATATTTATTTAGTGTGTGCGTCTTTTTGCAGAATTACCTTAAGTCAAATTAAATATTTAAGTAAAAGCTAATCCGACCATGACAGTTGATACCTGTTCCCATTTGCTTATATGTCTGGATAACCCGATTCAAACGAATACAGGGTATTTGCGAAGCATCCTTCCCTTTTCTTTTGAATTTATAGAGCATCCTTGCCGTATTCCTGTTGTTGAATGTTCGAGAACACAATTTAAAGCTAAAAAGACGAGTTACTGTTTGCTTTTGTTGAGGGTATCAGATGCACTCGAGAAGGGGAACAATGGGCTGAAATGGCCAAATAGCAAAAGCTGCAGTTGACACCGGCTTATGAAATTAGCTTCTTTTTTGAGCTGACATCATTTGGTCGTCGCCACTTAAGAGGCATCCGCTGGCTGCCGTCTCTTTCTTTGCTGCACAACCATTTTTGTGCCCTGTAATGGGAATATTTCTGCCAGACAGAGAAGTAGGCGGAGCAAAAGGCGCAGGACTTACTCGCGTACAACTAACAACCAACATTAACAAAGACTATGTCGAGGCGGCCAGCACATAAATCCTGCTCCGCGCCTGTCTGTCGGCGTGCAAAGCGTTTTTGTTTAACTTTACACTTGACCCACGAAATGGAGGCTGGCGAGTGTAGGCCAGCTTTTGGATTTAATATATGACTGGCTGTTCCGGGCAGGTGAGCTGCCTAATAGTGTCAAGCCAGTGGCTCAGGAGTTAAGTCGCTACTCGTACCCCTCTCTTCAGCCCAAATATCCATCCCAGCTCAATGGAAACTACACCTTCCGTTGACCTTTTGCGTTAACATAATTCTTCAGTCTGTGTCTAACTGGCGTGGCAGGCTCAACAGTTCGTAATAACTGTTGGCCGAGGAGAAATCTCTTTAATTAAGGCACAGACAACGACACAGGCTTAGACTTTGATACAGTCCGTGGCCACTGGATCTGGGTGGTACTCAGACAGACACCCAGCAAATCCAGCCAAATTCCACCTGGCGCCTGAGCGATGAGATGAGTTTGGATGACCGACTTTGCAAACTGCTCGCTTGAGTCAGCAAAGATTAACAGTGCTGTGAAGGAGCCACAAAAGCTAGTTTAGGTTATAAAAGAGCAGAAAAAAGCTAAGCATACACGAAATTACCAAATAAAAAGCTTTAAAAAAAACCGCCAATAGTCCAGGTTGTCTTAGCAGTAAAATTGTAACACCAAGTATCGCTTACTCACTGTGTTTAATACTTGGTATCGTTAACTCACTCGATATAATAGTTGGTATCGTTTGCTTTCAACTATCGATAGTTGTATGACTTTAAATTGCCTTAACGATTCTCGATAACTTATTTATGCATTGAAGTGAATCAGAAAAACAACAGTAAAATGTTAGACAACCAACATTTCAGTTTAATTTTTTTTAACATTTTTCCCTCAATCAAAAATGTAAGCTAGATATAGCAAGAAAAAGTTAAATTACCAGCATGCCTTGGTTTTTGTTACCCTTTTCCAATCAGACCCTTAACCATGCCAGATTTAGCCGGAAAAAAGCAAAATTGGCAGCAGTTTTCAGGTGGACAGCTCATTGTTAACCAAAAGAAACTTGATTCATTTTCGCTTTGCCTTACTTAACTTTCAGGTGGTTTTTTGTGCCTTTGGCATAATCTGGGAGGATGGCGATAATTTGTGGTTAGTCAGGTGGCCAGGAGTCTTCGTTGGTCGTAACTTACACACTCTCAGATAATGCTCATTTGTACCACAGAATGGCAACGTTTTTGCCTGTCTGTGGAGTCCTGACAGATTTGCATTTACATTTATTTTTCTGTAGCTTTTAGAGGGTTGTCCTTGATAGATTTGGTCAAATCGATTGGATCCATTTGATTGCTTTGATGTATGGCAATCGCTTTGATTTGCTGTGGGCTTCACTGCCTTTGGCTTCTTTTGATGTGGCCACATTAGGTGCTGAAAATTTGGAATCTACCGCTAAATGAAACGCTCGCTTAGCAAGGTTAACTTTTGCGAGAAGTGTGCAACAGTTTTTGTTGCACCAACCACTAGGGCTAATCTATTTAAGCCATCGTACATCAGCACATATTCCACATGTATGTTAGTTGCCAAACGGGACTCGCCACCAGGGAGAGCGACAGATGCTGCAGCAAAATTGCGGCATGTAACAACGACGATGCTGCCAGACTGTGTTGGCTTTTAATGGTTGTTGTATGCTCTTGTTGTTGACGTTGCAGTTGCCTGCAAACAAAAAAACTCCAAAATTCCAACAGCACCAAGAGCTCCGCTCTGCCGCAAGCATCCACAGAAAGTCGACACATTTAAAAGTTGCTCAGAGGAAATGTCATAAAAGTTGTCTATTTCTTACATTGACGTTGCGTTTGATTTATAATGTACATACATGCGTTTATGTACAAGTATATAGTATATGGTATATATATATTTGATTTCATATATAAAAATAAACGTTTCCTTGGCTTTTCGCCAGCTGTTCCAGTCAGGAAGCTGTCGCATCATGAACACACATAAACGACCGAACTGTTAACGGACCACACGCTCCAAAATAAACCAAAAACAACAAGGACGACTTTTTACTTATCTATTTACCATCCATGTTGGTCGGTAGAGGTTCCTTGGTTTAAACTTTATATACACACGAGTATATAAAATTATCTATTTTATCTTCTTAAGCAGTAAACTGATTAAATAGAAAGAAAATGCAATCTAAAAGTTGCCACTAACTTTAACTAGTTTCTAGGCAGATAGGTAAAAGCTATAGAAAGACAATCTAATAATCTTCTAAGATTATTATATTAGAAATTTTCTGGGGGTGACACATACCAATTTCAAGTCGGTTACTTAAGCAGGTGACATGAAGACTAAAAGATTGGCCAGCAATTCTTGAGAGAGAGAGAGAGATGATAGTCTACTGGGCGGATGCAGATAATATGTTGCAAGATATTTTATGGTATCCCTATTGGTTGGCTACAGACCCTTTACGATGTACATCTTGGAAAACTAACAGATCGATACAAGTAATAGAAAGATTGGATACATATCTTCATACATAATCGTTGGATAATATTAGATACACATAAAATATTTCTGTTCTTAGTTATGTTAATTCTATTTTTCATTAAGAGATTAATCCAATATGTTCAGAAATAAAAGCTAATTGTGAACTTCATGGAAATCAAATTCTTATTTAATTCTTTGGGCCAGAGATCACCTTTTGGCGTTTCTCCTTAGTACGCTTCACTTGCTATAAAATAGGTATTATTGCCGCGAGAGTCATAGCAGGTTCTAGGATTAGCAAACTTACCAGAAGACTGAGGCTGGTATTGGCCTGTAGGTTGGGTCGTTCCTTGCGTAACTTGATGTGCCTGTTGACCAACTGGTAATAGAAGCTTCCGTCTTTTTCCCGCAGCATGAATCTTTCACCACGCTCGACGTTCTCCGCGGTGCGCTCTTCCTTGTAACGCTGATCGGAGATATAAGTCATTAGGTGCTGTCCGTATATTTGCTGAACTGATGGAAGTTCTGGCTTGGCCACCTGTTTGAAGTAGACCAAGTAGTTGCCACAATCCTTAAGCAATCCGTTGGTATTGTCGCTTGGAGGAATGCCATACTGCACTTGCACAAATTCATATTGAGACAGGCTACTCTCGGGGAAAATGGGTAGCAGAGCCACAGGTCTTGCACTGCTGCCCGATTTGGTGGGATGTCGACCGGAAGGCTTCTCAATGTCTATAAATGTTTGATGAATGATCTGCTTCTGTTGGTCTAGGCTGAGTGACTCCAGCTCAAGCTGCTGTGCCTCCGGTTGCAGCTTTTTTAGTCCTGCACGTGGACGTGGCACGGCGGCTCGCTCTTTGGCAAATAGCTCTCGGCATTCCTGGGCACGAGTTGGAAAACTGTGAACTGACTTCGGCTTGGGATTGTTAACATGCAGTGCCTCGATGTCAGCCAGTAGAGCGGCATCTTTAGGATCCATCTCAGTTGCCTCCGTGCCATGCTTGTAGGTATTCTGGTTAACCAAATCTATGTCAAATAGCAAGTGCAGACCCCTAAAGTCATGGCAATACTGCGTCTCCAGCTTGGGAAACGATATTGGCTCTAAGGTGAAGTCCATCAGAGTTTTTCCACAGGGCAGAAACTTGCAATCCACTGCCGGATCCGGCATCTGGCTGCTGTATGTAATGGGACAGATAAACGCGTCTCTGTAAAGGGATTATCTGATAAGGGATTATTATTTTACTCTTTAAACATCATCACGTACCGTTCGTCATCCTTTTCCTTTTCCATTTCCATTTCGTTTGATTTGTTATTCAATTCGTTTGTGGCCATAATGACAATTAAAGAAAATTATAGTTTCACTTTGAAAAGGATTATACCCGTGACAGTCTCTGCTGTAAGCGGCAGTGTTGAGTAACACGGAAGATAATGTACTGTTAAGGGTAGTGTTGTATTGAACTGTTTGAGTCTTTAAGCGACTTAGTGCATTATTGAGATAATTAACGTACTTTTCCAATCCAGTCGCAGATCTTCTAGTTGACCTTCCCCAACAGCTGTTGAAGTCGTCACTTATTTTCGTATGGGCTAATCTCTAGGCTAAGCTCGATGCCGCAAAAAAAGGACTCGAGGACGCGAGTCGAGTGAACGGCTTAGAATGGTGGCTCACAATTTGGAGGCACTTAATCAACGCGTCATCTCAAGTGTCCGCCCGGAACGCCCACTTCTCGTTTTAATTGCCCCACTGGCACTTTTCTGTCAGCATAAATTAAAATTTGATTTCGATGGCCGACGACTCGTTGAATAATGAAATTCCGTACGAAAATTGCAGGGCCGCCGCCTCTACCGTTGCTCATGATGCTGATGATGAGGATGATGATGATAATGATGATGATGTGGCATGGCCTAAATTCAGTTTAGCTGCTGTCGCATCAATTAATTTAGCACGCGCCTCTGGCCAGCTGGCAACAGAGTGGAATCTCTACAGCTGCTTCTTGGCCATCGCCTCATTAAGACCAACAATTCGCCATCAATTTGCAATTGTATGTGGTGACATTGATGGGCGTTGACGCACCGCAGCGGCACCTAATAAGCTTAACGTGGCTGCCAAGTGCACGAGCGAATGGACTTAGAGTCCGGCTGGTTGCTGGACAACGTCACCAACCAACTGCTTCTGTCTGGTTGGGCGAGTTATAAGCACCTTTTAACGATTCAGAGCGTTTTCTGAGTGTTTCTCAGCACACGTCTAAGGTTGGAGTACCTGTATACTCCGGGTCGACTGAAGCTCTGAAGAGTATAAATCGGAATTGAAAACTAAACGAAATGTGCTTCTAGCCATGGGAAGAGATTTATAGATCACAAGATAATAAAATGTCATTCTTTTATGTCCAATAATAATTTATAATCAATTTACATATCCCAAAGGCTGTTATTTTCCTGGAACACCACTCTGAAACGATGTTCTTAAGATCTTTCTTCTCAACAGAAAGGCGATCCGACAGTAAACTCCCTAATAAGGAGTATATTCTGTCTATCAATGGATTCAGACACTTCACAGAGTACAGGATATCTTCCAGTTATGAAGCTCTGTCAGCTATTTTCTCTGTTAGCCGCACAAAGCAGACCATTTGGAGGCAAATCATTTTAATTATCCTATCCGTGTCCTGTGAGCGAACGACAGAGGCTCATTGAAGTAGTTACTACTTATGTTGCCAGGACTCGGTCACGCCCACTTTTGCTGCCGTTTCAAGCACACACTTTTCTAATTATGTACGTGAGACTGATAGCATTTGACCTGTGGCCTGCTAGTGTCTGAATGTGTCCTGAATATGTCCTTTATGCACACGTATCGTATGTATGTTAACGATGTCCTGGAAACAAATTGCATTTCAATTGTTCTCAGTGATTGAACTACAGGGTGAGATCTATGCCTGCTAAAAGTCAAAGTTACCCTCTACTTGTGCTTCTTAGCACTTGTTGAGTAATCCAAAAATGTAATCCTTTCATGGGCCAAAGTAAACCGCATTATACTGGAGCAATAATGAGTCAGGCGGAGCTAGTGATTGCGAAAGGACATGCGGCATTAGAATGCATTACATCAGGAAACCTTTCACGTCTGTCTTGGGGCCGTGTTGGATTACCAAAGGATGCTGTAATTACTTTATGTGCCATTCGTGTTGGATTTCTGCTAATTTGGGTCTCCTGGGTATTAGGAGGGTGCCACGAAGCGATGTGGTGTGAGATGAAGGTGTGTGGCACGCAGGCAGGACATAATTGTAGCTGCTGCACACGGTCGCGTCACGCCCATGGCTATACAATTAGACGCCTTCCACATTCTCGGGCGGCATAAATCATAATTACTTGGCCAGCTCTGACGCTCTAGTGTACGTCCTTGTCCCGATCCCCCATTCTCGCCTATATCCTTATCTGCTCCATTCGTTTCGGGGTTTGTTCTCGGCGCACTCGAGTGAAGACGTTTATTAAGCGCCATTACCTCGGCATATAAAGTGCTTTTCGGAGACACGAGGTCCACCACACTCCTTAGCGTCTCCTGTGTGCTCTCTCTGTGTGTCCACTGTGTTTGTTCTGGACCACTACAATTGATTGCACTGCGGTTACGGGTCGACCAATTTGTTGTTCGCCACCGCCTTTTCCTGCCTCCCCAACAAGTTCTGAGGTTGTGGCTTTGGTCTCGCTTGTCGACGCCTTCCCATCATTTCCCTTCTCACGTTTCCCTTGCCTCCCACCCAGTTGGGGGCCCAGCAATGAAAAGTTTGCTTTGTTTTCGGACAGCTAAATGAGAATTTAAGAGCTATTCATTATTTGTACTTCCACTCCCGTCCTCCTCTTCCCTTTACCATCGATTTATTATTTTTTATTATGCCGCATAAATTTTTGCCATACCTACAAAATCTGTTTCTACCTGTTTGCACGTGTAATTAATATTTATAAATTTTGCAAATGATTTGCGCAAATTATCACAGGCATATTTGTGGCCTTGTCATTTGTGGTTTTATACATTATTCTATCTAAAAACTTTAGGCATACTTTCATCAAATCAGAAGCACATATTATATATATAATAAATGTACACACATATATATTATATTATATATATCTACATAAATATACACATAATTTGCTGCCTTTTGAAACCACAATGCAAAGCTAATCGAAGCAATTATCATTTGTGTGTAGATGGGATAAAGACTGAGCGCAACTTCACCACTTTGCCATGATACACACATACACACAACACATTTACACACACGCACAGTCACTCATACTCCCTTGGCACCATTTAAGACTCGCGGTCTTCGTACTTAGTAGGCAGATGTAATTAATTTCTAATTAAAGACCACCAAAGCCCAAACATTTGAGCTTGCCTACACACACACATACACCAACACCAGCACCTACACACACTCATGCAGACGCACACACACTGGAAACTGGAAGTCCTGATGTTGACTTATGTTCCTTGTTGTGTATCAGTCGGGGGGCGTGACTGCAACTTGGCTCCGTTGTTTGATCAAGCACGTGGCAGCCATTGTTGATTTTATTGTTCCCGTGGCTGTTGTTTTTGTCTTTCGAAAGTTGTGACAAATTTAAAGCCACAGTTCGCTTTACTTCAGAGGCTTGGTACACAGGTAATCAGTCTTAGCCAGAACCGACTTACACCTATTCCAACTATTCCAACCTATTCCAGTAGCACTGGAGGTGGCTTGTTTCACGTAAATATAAAGAGTTTTGTAGCATGTATTTCACCAGGGAGATAGATGATTATTGACGTTAAGGTTAGAACTATTTAAACCAAAACAAATTCATCTAAATATATTTTGTATTCACTTTAAAAGCATTTCTCACTAATCTAACTGCACTCTTAAGCGATACGTTCATTCCGATTATTGTTTGGAGCTCTACTTTGTACTTTGTACTAGTAATTTATTTATTATTTTTGCTAAAACAATATTTCAATTACAAGAAAACAATAAAACATTTAAAATTCTATAAAATTATGTTTTTTTGCGATCACGATGACTGTGACTGGAGTCGAATAGCAGTCAGCTTTTTGTTATGCATCTCTTCATAGCTCCAGTGCGGCCAGTTCAAAATAATGAAAATTCCTATGGCCAATCACATTTCTTTATGCAAAGCCTTCATTATCGTTTGTGTAATTTAGTCACAAATGCTAAAAACAATAATTCAATTACAAAAATACTACACTTAATCAGGGGCGGATCAAAGATGGTTTCAGGTGCAGGCAAAATCTCATTTGAGCTTTCCAATACACAGTCATTTAGCGCCCGCTTGCTTTGCCTTTGCTTAAATCCGTCCCTGCATCTGGTCGATCTTCTTTTTGGCATTGGTGCAAGCCACAATCACAACTCCATCGCATTGTGCTGTCATTCGTATAGGTGCAAATGAGATGGAATATATAATTGAAAAGGGGACGGGGTTGCGGCAGCGGACCACCTAGTATCTACAGCTAGTGGCTAATTTCAATAATTTATTTGGATTAATTTCAATACCTGGGGATGCATCTAAAACTTGGACTGCGACTGGGATTTGGACTGATTACCAATACAAAACCAGTTTTTATTTAAATAATAATAATAAAATACACATACAAAATTTAAATGTGATACTTAAAAATTAAAATTCGGTACCTGGAAGAGCAATTAAAAGTTTGGCGGGATACATTTCGTTCCCGGGGAGTGTGAGGGCATGGCATCCAATTGTTTTATAGATCAAATCGTATTTACTTTATCATTCAATTGCATTAAATAGACGTTTAGATATGATAAATTAGATGTTTCAGAGATGGGGCGTGGCAATGTCGATTATGCCAATAAGTCATATTATATTCGATGCTTTTTATATCACAGAAATACTTAAAAAGGACTTTTTCTTATTGTAAACATAAATTCATTTAGCTTAGCTTATAGGCTAAGCTACATTGTAACAAGAATCAATTAAAACAGAATTAATATCTCCTTTTATCCCCACAAAAATATATGAGAAACATATTAAACATACAAATTTATATGACTCTAATCCAAATCTTTTAATCACTTTACCTAATTTTATATATTTTCACACTTCAAAGTTGCCATCAAGAAATTAACCTTGAAAGAGCACGTGCTAGTCGTTAAAGTTGTGTTTAACAGACTTTCGACATAACAGTGGAGTGCTCTGTTAAATATTTGGTACGCAACATTACAGATTCATGTTACTCTGATGAATTGCCGTTAACGAAGATTGAACTTAACGCCGTTAGAAAAATGGATTTCGGCCAGAAAAATGTATTCGTTGGCCCCTTAGTATATTTGCACAAACGTACCACAACCTTTTTCCCATTTAAATGGGTTATATAATTGTAATTATTATATTAAACAATATGTTGTGTTTTTCAGATTTATCATTATTTTCTTTGACCAAGTCTCAGTTCGAATTGCTAAAGCAAACACCAAAAAATGCTTAACTAGATAATTCAATGTGTTTTACTCTGTTTTTAACTTTTCCTGGAACCGAACCCAGGACTCTTTGGCAAATTCCCTTGTTGGTTTAGTCAATTGATCTACCGAGTTTCTTAGAAATGTAATGTTTAAATTATCGAATTGATATGATATACGAGTAGAATATGAATTAGAGGAGTGGTGGAAATTGCCAGACTGGTTCCAGTACTTTCACAAGCAGAGTGAAAACAAATAAGAATGCTGTTGTCGAGTATACCCGACTACGAGGACTCCTTAACCGAGGTGGGCTGTGCTCGCACACACATACACAGACACACACTACAAGCAAGTATTTGGTTGCACTTGTTCGAACTCTACAGCGACGTCAACATTGTGATTGATTCTGATTAAGAATGTATATACCTATGATGTTGGCAGATGCTTTTTCCTGCATGTTACAAACATATGCACAAAACTGAATACACCCCTCTTCAATGGGTTTATCGTGTAATTAATTTCATCAGCAGCACCGGCTTTAGCATTGTCAGTTTTAGAAGAATCTTCCAGCCAAACGGACATAGAGATCAGTGGAGAAGCGATGGGAACCCGTAGAATTAAAGGCAAATATTTGTTGTTGTTAGTGATCCCATTGATCTTGCTATGGACGGTGGAATGAGGGAGAGCACCGGGTCTGAAATTTCCTAATTGTGAACTCAGTTGATTCAACAAAGGTTTCGCATTTTAGTAGCCTATTCGGTTCCTACACCAACACCACGGGCAGATATGCCCATCATCCTACCACTCACCCTACCCCTGCATTGGGTGGCATACGAGAACGTAATGGTGAGTTCCCTTTCATCCTCGCACTGGGATGGCCAAACTTCGATGGGAGCATAGGTTTTCGATGTGGCTTAACGCTTTTAGAGAACTTATTTGTGCTAACCGCGGCGCATTGAGCCCACTTTGGGGGTCAGATGCCAAGCACAGCGCTGGTTGGTGGTGATTCTCTTGTATTTGGAAGGGGACGGGACTACAGCGTAAAGCGTAAAGCGTAAAGCGTGTTATTGTGCATCCGGACTACAATGAAACCACTGCATACAACGATATCGCGCTGATAGAGCTTCATAGTAGTTGGTATCGTGAGTTTCCACATTATGCTAATCTCTGGACAAGTAGAAAGTTGCCTATGCGTAATCTAACTGCCCTTGGATATGGTCAGACTCATTTCACCGGCCCATACTCGAAGCACCTCATCAAAGTGTCTCTGTAGCATATTGGCAACCGGAGGTGCAAGGAGTATTATTCAATAGAAGATCTACCTAATGGATTGGCTAATTCCCAAGTGTGCGCCGGTGATTTGACTGGCAGCACCGATACCTGTCAAGGAGACTCGGGCGGGCCACTGCTTATTCGAGGTAGCGGATGGTGGGATGACAAATTTCAATCGTAATACGTGGTACTTAGTGGGTACAACCTCGCAAGTATGTTGCTGCGGCAGCGGACCACCTAGTATCTATACGCGAGTGCTTAGCTACATATAAGAATGGATCAACAAAATTGTGTATGAGTAAAAAAAACTTAAATAATAATGAGAAGAGGTAGAGTCGTCACCTGATAACGTTTTGTTTGTACAATCGGGTTCCCGCCATCCGTACGTGCTCATCTGATGTATTAACATTTTGTTAGATTATTTTACATGTGCTCATTGTGTGGTAGGTCCACTCCCCTATGCTTCTCTCCCAGTCACATTGCATAGTTTGATAGGTTGTCATACAGCGTAGAGATCACAGCAGCCCACACACACCCTGGTGACCATACTAAAATTTACGCAGTTGGCATCCTTGATCAGCTCCCATTGCAGATATCCAAAAGGTGTAAGGAAGTTCTCTGGCCGGGATAGACTCCATCACGCCTTCGCTTAAATCAACTCCTTCACTTAATTTAAAAGTATGTTTCATTGCAAGCACGATCACAGTGACTGGAGTTAATTAGCAGTCAGCTTTTTGTTATGCCTCTCTTCATAGTTCCAGTGTGGCCAGCTCACACAACGGCAAATTCCTTGGGCCAATCACATTTCCTTATGCAAATCCTTCATTATCGTTTGTGTACTTTGGTCACAAATATGAAGCTAACTCGATTTTCGATTCTCCGAGCGATGCTCCAGGCCACTTCATTTGCAATTCCCATTTACAAGCACTTCGTTTGTTTCTGCTTCGAAAGAAAGAAAAACTGAAAGTAGTCTGGCTTGTGAATAAACAATAGCACAAGTGGGCACACATTGAAGTTAATTAAGTTTTATTTCAGTTAGCTGGCCAGCAGACCTTAACCAAAACCTCCTCGATTCAAAACAATGCAGAGCAACAAGAGTAACCACTAGATCCACATTGCAGACTGCAGTTGCACCGGAACGTATGTTGTTTGACCCGCTTTTGACAGCCAGTTTGTTTGTTAGTTGGCTAACACCCTTTAACCCTTCACTGAACTTCTATTTGAGTGCGATTGAGTGTTCATAGCAGTTCTCTCATTTGCTTCCTGCGTTTTTAATTTTCTACAGTTGTAGTCAAATTTTATGACGAGTTAGAGCTTTGAGCCAAGTTTGAAGAAGCGTTTAACAAATTGATAAGTGCCACAAAAGTTCTCCCAAAGGTTTGAGCCGTACTTCACCTTTGAATAGAGTATTACCATTTCAGCGTATCTTGAAACTGGCAGTGGGTATTTTATTCGCAGTTCTTAGAAGAACGGAGTGGAAGATAAAGTAAAACTACATATGTTGGATTACAAAATGTCAGTGAAATACTTCACGCTAAACAAATTGATCTCTTGCTGGAAAAAAGCTGATTATAGAAGCCAACAAAAAGTTGAAAAAAAACTACTTGCCGCAACAATATCCTTTAGAGTTTAAAGAAGGTTTTTGCTGTGTCTAATCAATCGAAAGGAAACTTTTCGATTAGCTTCCCTGCACTGGGAATTTGTTCTACTTGTGGTATGTATTTCTAATAAGCGTTAAGCAACTTATCCCCTAGGTAGAAAGAAGTGCAACAGAGTTTCAGAACTTTTCAAATTAAAGTGCAATGTCAAATGCAAGAGAATTTTCCAAGAAATTCTCATGGACATAAAACAACATTGGTAGGTGGCAGATAGTAGGTGGTAGGTAGCAATAGATTCCATTCGAATGTGCGCATTCTGTGGATGTTTTGATATATTGAAGAGATGGTACCACGCCTCGATGCTTAGAGCAAACGTTTCAAGACTTGGCAGGCAATGAGGAAAGTGTGAAAGTTGTAAAAGGACGTGGACACATACGAGCGTAGGGAGCGGAAATGCGTGGCATAACACAACATTTCCGCTTTCGTTTGTGTTGTGCAACTGCCACTAGACAAGTTGCATTTTTCCAACGATTTCATTTTGGTAACTGGAGATGGAGCTGGAGCTGGAGACGGAGATGAATACCAGGAAACTTGCAGCTGCACTTGGCACAACCATGTATGTAGATTCTCCTTTTATGTGCGTGTGTCTGTGTGAGTTTTGATATTCCTGTCTGTGAGTCGGTGTCCTTGTGGATGTGGGTGTAAGTGTGGGTGTGGGTGTGAGTGTGAGTGTGGCCTGCGTGAAATTGAAGCATTACATTGTCGAGTGATGATGGCATTCAACACTCTAGCTCCTGTTGTCTTAACCATTTCAGTACATTTCTCATTCAGACGCGCCTTGTTGGCCTCCGACCTAGTCCTGGTCCAAGTCTTGTCCTGGTTTTGGCCTCATTTGCAGCTTTGACTTTTTGCCACGTTACACGTTTGCTTGTTATGCTTTTATGCGACCCTTGTACTTTTTCCATTATGCGACGTGTCCTTGTTGTTCCATCTTCTCCTGATGGTACTACTGTTGCTACTGCTCCTGCTGCTGTTCTGGCTTCAGTTTCTAATGTCTCCTACTACCCTTTTTCGGTTTGCTGTCATCGCTCTTGCGCTTTTATTGCATGTTTTATGGAAATTTTCAAACATTAGACGCACTTTTCACATCAAACGCGTTTAACGCTCCCCACTCTAAAACTCAGAGAGCCTAATGTGCCCTGCTCTTCCCCAACTCGTTTACACTGCAGGGACATATCCTGGCAAGCAATTTGACTGCCCAACGCACCTGAGAACAAGCGTACCTCTGCGTATGTCTGTCAATCCTCAATCTCTTCTGTGCCCTAACGCATTGGGCTTTGCCAGCACATGAAGCACAAGCAGCTAATTTGGTTTGATGTATTGCCCCGGGGACATCCATCAGCAGTTGAGGCCAAAGCCAGCCAAAGCCGAAGCCGAAGGCATGGGCTAGCAGGCTAGGAGGCTATGAAGCTATCGAACAATGGTTCAGGTTCCAAAATTGATTATCTCAAATTTGTGCTATGTGCTTCTCTTGGGCCACAATTGTTTTTGGACACATGTCTATGGCGTGTTTCTTCGAGTTGCTTGGTATTTTCTGTCTCATTGCTCTGTTTGGATCCTGGCCCAATGAATGTTCTCGGGGTGTCCAATTATCCATATCTTGCACTCTTCGCTCTTCACAGGATGCCTCTGCTGGTAATGTGGTAATGTGTGCGTGTTTCATTAATTGTGTAAACTGCTTTCGACAATGACATCAAACACGCAACTGCCTGAGTTCTTTCTTCTTCTGGATGCCAACCAATACTCTGTTTCCAATTGCAATGGATATCCTTTAAGCAAAAGTTGGAGCTGTTGAGGGTTCAGGTATCTTCTGTAGGTGTGTGGGATAGCTTTACTGTTAATATATAGATGTAACGCATTTTATCTTGAATTGGATATCCTTTGCTGATAACATACAACTTCTGATCGATATATAATAATATTCAATATGTATATTGAAGTACGATGAATAGTCAGGCTGTTAAAAGAGTAAACTATATTTTAGAGTGTTTTTAGATAGATTTTTTGTGTTTCATTTCCTGTTCAATGTTGACGCAATCATTAATTGAATCAATTTGTCTAAAACAGCCATGTCCCTGACAGAAATGCTATTAATTTTCAGTCAGACATATATGTGTGATACATGTTACATATGTCTGTATATATTTGTTTGGTACATCTATGGCTATCACGTAGGAAGCTTAGCCATAAATTCATTTATAACTTTGATGCATACACCACTGTCTGAATGTGTGGAAGCTGTTGCTATTGGTCAAATTTACTTTCACTTGACACATAAATTGAGTTAAAAGAAATGCCAAATTGAATTTAATTTACGTCAACATTTTATGCGAGCGTTTGCACTCGATTTCACACACAACAAAGGCAACAAGCAACAATAATAAAAAAGCCCGGAAAAAGTAAAAAAGGTCACACAAAACATAAAGCAAAAATTCGCAACCTATTCCTTACCCACACGCGGTGTATGTCATCCGACTGACTAACCGGATTCGAGGGGATGTCTGAAACTTGAAAGTATTCCAAATTTGCATGCTTCTCGGATACTGCCCCTTAGCTCATCCTCATCATCGTCAATGGCACCTCGACGACAACAGTTCCATCCTTGTATTATGTAAATATTAATGCCGATGTATGTATGAACTGGCGGTGCCAGCTTTGACGCTATTAATTGTGCGTCTCGGGGGGGAACTCTCAGGATTGCCAGCGGACTAACACCAGCAAGTGTCAGCGTAGACAACCTGTATCCTTGTTACCCTGTAACTTCGACGAGGCATATCCAATCAGAAAAGTCTATTCAATCACGCTGATAATAGTCTCCTTGGAATCTGAGTAGATCAGACTGCAGGGTATCTTCTAGTCGGTCAGCTTTCGCTTGAGCCATTCCACTTATATTCATTGTTGTTACGTATGTTAGTCATGTTGAAGCGTAGGTGTCTGCTGTGAGGCAGCTGCTGCTCATTATAATTCGTCTGGTGTTTCCTATTTTTTATAGACAGTGGGCCGCAGTTCTCACTTGAGACAAGGACCCATCGGCACTTTTGCGTGAATGTCCTTGCATGACAATCATAATCGCATTTTCAGGGTACTTAACTTGAGAATTCATTGAACTTTTCAATGTATGAACAATCTGTTTTGTTCTTAGAATCAGATATGTACTGGCATGCTTTTTACCTAGACTCTCTTCAAGTGATATGCAACAGTTTTTTTCTTTAAATCTCTAATTCAATAAATTCCTATTGACAAATATCGACAGCCGGCAGTCTATTGATTTGATTTCTTCTGGTAAACCACATTGACAAATGCAAACAATAATGAAATCGTGCCCAGCGTTTAAAGAGTGAAAAAAATGAAAATATCTTTTCAAAATTGACTCGCTTCGCAGATACTCAGTACCTACGAACTGGTATCAATTTGAAGCCTTACCATACATATAGTAATAAAGCGTAACTTTTTGCAATGTACCAGCTGTAAAGTAGTTGACATAGCAGAGAAATAACAAATATAGGAAATATCTTTTGCATTCACAATTCATAGATTAGCTATGAAGACCCTTTCACATTCACTCGCCCAAACTTGATCTCTTCTACTGTATCACTATATCATACAAATCCAGATCTATTGCTGAATTCGTCCACATACAATATAATATTGACTTATCTATATTCACAGATAAGTGTACTTATGTCCTTTTACTCACATTTGGGCCATTTCATTATACCCAATATAACTTTGGTACAGGGTAAAGGAATCAACATGAGGAATTGCTTAACCTTTAAACAAGCATTTCGTTTCAATTGATGGCACGTTTGTTGTCATATTTCATTTTAAACATATTTTCAGTGTGTTGCCATGGCAAATAGAGAAAAAAATAATAAAACGAAAGAGCAGAGACTTATACGGGATGGTTGCGCAATCCAGGCAAATCCATGGATACTTTTCAATTGGCCCCGATTGCAATTTATCTTCACTTTTTTAGCTCTCACCGACCCCCAACATATGACATTAGATGCAAGTTTTTATTTCGCAACGCTGTTGACTTTCTGCTGGATTTAAATGGGACATTCCGAAGACACTCCCGATATGTGGAATCTCCTTGATTTCGCCAAAAGTGATGTAGATATACCATAGATATCATTTAATTAAGATTTATCAGAATAATATGTGAAAGCTTTGACATTTCGTTTTCGGGAATACCATTTATGAGAGTATGGAATAGTCCTCAATCACCTCATGTCTCGGCATGTACGACCAGCTGTCTCTCTTCCATTCTACTCTTTGTCTATTTTGTAGATATTTTTGTCATTTTAAGTGCCATACGAGTACCAAACGCACATGAGCACTGCAGGCACAACTCGAGCCGCAGACAAGCACGAGCATAAGCAAATACGCATGAACCAGCTGTGCATGTCCTGGCGTGTCCTGCCTGCTAGTATTTGCCCGCTGCCGGAAGCTGTTGAGCGCGTGAAGTGGCAGTGCACAGTCGACCTGCTGCTTCTGGTGGCTGCCACCGACCTACAGTGGCTCACAGCTATAATGAACCAACAGTTTTCTTAACTTAATTTGTAATCTCAAAGCGTACCAAAGCATTAATCCATGAGATCCAAAGCCTCAAAGGTTCTCTGAAACAAAGGCTTAATCTTTATATTAATCGCGTTTCTGGAGGCTTATATCGTCCTTCAATCGAATAATATAAGCTGGAGTGAGCACTAACATAATGGATCGCTCCGGCTTCATAGTCCAGCACATAATTTTTCGATTTGCACATGGAAATATAATACACGAAAAGGGTTGAGTTGCGTTATGGATCGACCTGGTATAAGAGATCATTTTCGATTATGATTCCAGGATAGTTTATGGGAGATAATTGAGATTTCCACATAATTTGTTATTACTTCAAAGCGCGGAATTGTCTTTTCATCTGCTATAAAAGTCCACGATGAACCTAGTTAGCAGTTTCGTGATTGCAGCGTCTAAAAGTTAGAAAAATGCGTTGGTTCATTACAACTTTGAGGCACTGTATGTGGGTACGTATGAGTTCAACAAACATGGCCAAAATACTCCAACGAGCGCGAACTGTTTAAGCGCCTTTGGCGGCTCTGGCAAAAACTGTTTTTATGCTGCTGTCAACAAACATTGAAGCTTTGCGGCTTTGTCGGAAGCGGAAAAAAGCTTAAAGAAATGCTTTAAATATTGCGGCTTAGTTTTTGTGTACACACACACAAACACACAGAGTGTGGGTAAAGAACAAGCGCACAGCTCAAAAACAAAATATTTTTTCTACTATTCCATTTGCTCTCATTTTTGGCCAAATTTGTTTACTAAGTTTCCGTTTTGCCCAAGTTTATTTTCTGCTGCTGCTCTGCTCCTGCCGAGCTATTAAATTGAAAAGTAAAGTTATCCAAATGGTTTTTTAAAATCCATTTTGGACGTAAATGTTTGCCAGCCAGCAATAAAACTCACAAATAACTAAAAGTAGTTTGATTCTCTATCTGCTACTAACATTTCTTCATTTATGCAGAGTGTTTCCTATAAGTTACTTATCTGCAACTGAAAGAACATTACTCTATCAACTGCATATTCCTTTCACATTCGTGTCTTAGATACAATTTTGTGAAAATACAAATTATGCATACATTTTACCAACATAATATTTAATAGTAAAATATAGACTCTATACTTATAACATGTCAAATTTGATAAGTATTTCTATGATATCCGGTAACAATCTATCTTTCGATTACTATAATTGATAGTATAAAAAAATCCATGACACTTTTGATACTATCAAGAGGTTCTACTTGTGAAATAAGCCCAATTATTGATCGTTGACTATAATATAATAATATATATATTATTGACTATATAATAATAATATGTAATAATACAACTAACTCTGTTTTTAATCTGTATTCAAACACTTTAAACACACTTTAGTTAATACCCAAGTATAGGTTAACACTTAGTCGCCCACTCTGCAGACTTAAAATGCAATCAAATCGAGATAAAATATTTGTTAAATAAATTTTAAATCAAACATGGAAGAGTATTTACTACTTTTCATTTCAACTAACCAACTTCATTTTATTTACTAAAAACCACAAAGATTCAAATAGATTTTAATTTCAAATAAAACTCTGTTTTGGCACCTTCAACATTTTTTCCCTAATGTAAAAAAACCTCAGAAGTTACAGTGAGTCTTAAGATTTAAGGATATAATATTTCAAATAAATGTAACACCTTTTTAAAAATATTCAGTAAATGAAAGAATTTATGATATATTTTAATTTAAGCATACGTGGATACAGCTTTTATTTTTTATGCAAGCAACAATAACATTGCAGCAAAACTTTGGTTCCAGTTGTTGACATGGGTTGACATAGTTCTATTCCAAACATTTATCAATGCCACCATTTAAGAGTGTGGTAACTAAAAAATAGCCATTGGTTTACAATAAACAACTCAATCAGCGGAAATGTGTTAGCATTTCTTCTGTTGAATGTGAGCAATATAAAATTGAATCGGTTCAGTTTTGAATTGACGTAGTTAACAAACTCTTCAGACTCTACAGGGTGTGCAATACAAATACAAACAAAAACAGAAACAGAAACAAAACACAAATAAAAATGTGAAAACTTTTTATTATGAATGGAATTAAATTGAAATATAACTTTTTTTCATTCCATTCGCAAATGATTGTATGGATTTTAGACGTTTGCATAGGGGCATCACGCATACGCCGTGTATGCCTCCCACTGATGGTGCGCATCTTTAATCTTTTCGGTTATCACACTTTTTGTTTTGTTCTCTTTTATTTTTATAACATATTCGCGTATTTTTATTGCTTTTAAATTGAGTTTACTGCGCGTCCTTTTCATTCCCTTAAAGCTAAGCTGAAATGTTACGCAATTTCTCGTATGAAATATAGTCGACAATGTGTTTATGGAACTAACAGAAACAGAAAGGGAAATAGAATTAAATTGAAAATTGCAACAGAACGTTGCTGGCTTAAGCCATGGATTTCAATTGGATTCAAATTGGATTTTGTTCCAGCGAATTAATTGGCCGCGTAATTTTCAGGGGGTCCAGAGAAACTTATGGCCAAAACCTGGCTCCAAATTTGACGCTGTTCGCCAGTAAAACAAATCAAAAGCCAGGCAAGATGAATGGTCTGGTCCATGGCTGCTGGTCTGGTCGACACAGTTGTAAATTCATTTGAAATTTGTGTGGAAAATGCGGCATAAAAACTGTGGCATGCCACTGAAATGATGAAAGATGGCTGGATAAAGTCACTTCCTTTTCTCTTTGCAGGACTCTTCGCTGTGGCGGCAGCACATTACAACAACAACGACAACAAGGACGGCAGTTACAGCAACTTTTCCAAGAGGCAAGCGGAAGACTTCAACGCTAATGACGCGCCGGCATTGTCGGGTCTGTCGTCGTCGTCGTCGTCGTCATCGTCATCGTCTGTGGCCGCGCCGCTACCGCAGACGGAAGCCACGAATCACACTTTCAAGAGTTTAGCCTTCCTGGCCAGCGCCTCCGAATCCTTTTCCTTTTCCACAGCGTCGGATGGCTTTGCGGTAGCTCCGCCACTGGAAGCGGAAACAAAGGTGCCACAGTCCTTGCCAATTTTTGACTTTGGCATGCCGCGCAACATCACAGGACGCACTGGCCACACGGAAGCCATAATTAAATGCCGCGTGGATAGCCTGCATGATAAATCGGTATGTCGATGCGGAGGCCACCTGTTTCCATCAGTTGACTTCACTCGAGTGCTGCATAAATCGAATGTTAACCAATTTATCATGCTTTCTGTTTTCTCTTCTCTCTTCCCTCTTCTCTCCCCACACCGAACAGGTGTCCTGGATACGCAAACGCGATCTACATATACTGACCGTCGGTACCGCCACCTACACCTCCGACAAGCGATTCCAAGTGAGTCTTATCTATGTAAATCTTTGTACCTGGCCTTCTACTAAAGCAAACGCACTGTGCACACGTTCCTTAAATCTACATTGAAACTAAACCAGTTTACTAGAGAGGCGACATATACTTATTGTATATAAAAGATATCGATAGTAACTGTAGTTTTATATATGCTTTAAGCCTTCGACTATTCTGTCAAGATTATCAATCAATTAAATTGGATTGTCGAATGTTGAATAATCTAATAAGCTAGTCACATAAATTGATTTAAATCCATAAACATAATTTAATGGGTTATTCTCTAATAAAATATTCAATAGATAGTTGAATACATTGATATGCAAATTGTGGGTATAAATAACCTAATTTAGGCTTAACTTCGAGCTTTTGTTGACGCAAATTCGTCCACAGTCCCCACACACAATTAACGCTTGTCCAGCTCTAGTATATCTCCTCGGCAGAGATACTTTTTCCTTCAAGTGGGTGGAAGTACTCGTTAAACACTCTCGCCTTAAGTGTCTAGCAAACTAACTGGCCACTTGACAACGATTATTGCAGGTGACCGAATCGAAGGATGCCCGCGAGTGGACGCTCCACGTGAAGTCGCCACAGGCCAAGGACAGCGGCATTTACGAATGCCAAGTTAATACTGAGCCCAAAATGTCCATGGCATTTCAGTTAAATATCATTGGTGAGTGTCGAACTGAATACCGGAGCAGGTAAATGAAATAAGTAATCATTCATTATACTTATTTACACCTGACATTCTGTTGAATTGCATATTTAAAATGTTTGTTCGGGCTACAAGCTTCTGCCTCGCTGGCAGCTAATAATTATGATTATTTCATGTAGTGTGCATAATTTTTGGCCAATGCCTATAGGCATTCATATTTAATTTCCCATTTTTGGCCATAAATAAGTAAAAGCACACCGAGTAGCGCTCAATAGGAGTACGCCAGTCGCCAGTGGGGGAGCCTGCGGATCAGGCCTTGGCTCATGAGAAGCAGCTGAGATGGGCTTTTGATAGCTCACACATATTCGCATTGGGGGCCGGCTCAGGGCCAGGGAGTTAATTAGGAGAACAGCTCGAGGGACAAGGAGGGACCACTCGTATGAGCACAAAGCCGGCTGATTGGAAATGTAGTGAGGGATTTAATGAGCCATGAATAATGGGTGTGAATATAATTAGCAGATACTCCCTCTGTGTGCAGGTGAGTGACACAAAGGTGAAAGGTGTTCCATAGATAATTAGTATAGCGTCGCATATTGTAAGAGTATTCCTGCAGTTGTTTGCTGCTGTTTGGCTTAAAACTGTTGACTCTCTAATAGAATAATAATATTGCAACTAAGCCCCGAATATTAACATTGTTCAGAGCACAACGAAAGGATATACTTAATACCTCAAGTGAATCTGACTGAAGGAACAGCATAGGAATGTAGGTCAGTAGCCAATGATATATTCTCCTCATGAAGTGTGGCTATAAATATAATTAATCCAGATGGGGATCCATTCAAGTATGTCGCAGTAAGTCCCGTTGCTATTAAAGCCCCATTAAAAACTTATATTTATTTAATGTCATTTTAAGGATCTCGGAAGCTTTAAGAACTTTCATAATGCTGCAGCTACCAATATGACGCTGACAGAGCCTGTCACCAACTGTTTTCAGCCACTTATGCAAATCATCAGCAGCAACAGAAGCAGCAGCAGCAGCAGCAGCACTGCAATTTTCTTTTAAGTTTCCTATTTTTCTTGGGTTTTTCTTTTAACACTTCAGCTTCCTGTTTGTTGCTTCTGCTGTTGGTCCTTTTGCTGCTCTTGGTGCATGCTCACAAATGAATTTCCGATTACTCGTAAACTCTCTGAGCCGTCGTATGCATTTTAATTTACGTTAATGAAACAATTGCAAAATCACCTTTAACTGGTCCACAGATACGGCTATAGAATGTCCACTGACCGCATCCTCGTAGCTGAATGGCTGAATGGCTGCATCGCTGCGTGGCCACTGACGACGTTCTTAATGACATTATCGGCATACGCGGCGTATGAGAATTTCGAGTAGCAGTGGCTTTTCCGAGGCCCTTAACTCATTCGCATTCTTCCTCAACTTTTTCTGCGTGGCATTTAATTAATGTCATTATGTAAATTTATGCGACCTACAGCCAATTTTTTCCATAAGATTTATGCTCCATATTAATTCAGCTTGGGCGTGGACTGGATATATAATGCGCCAGTGTTGGGAAATGTAATATATCTGCGGCAAAGAAATACGAACTGAAATCATTTTCTTTTGCGAATCATCAAATTAAATGGTGAATTATTTTAATATTTAATTTTAATTATCATACCACGCGATGAGATACTTGCAGAAATGATATTGAATCACGGATAAATATTACCAAATTAACGGAATGAAAATCCGATCTATCAGTTAATAATTAAATTAATGACATTGAACTACCAAAATTTAAAAACTCGTTTTTACAAGGGCATTTCTGATACAGACTGTCCAAGTCGAATTAATTATACCCTTAATTAAGGGTAATTTAGATAATTACAATATTCGCAGTCATTAACTTTCGTCTTCGCTATTTTGCGTGCTTGTTGCTTCGTTAAGTTTGATCGGAGCAATCCATTTCTAGTAGTTAAACTATCTTATCGTTTGTTTCGTTAAGTTTTAATTGTGAGTCAGAAAAAGATAAGGTTAAGGCCGAAATAATTGCTCTCCTGCCGACCTCGAACCTGGTTTCGTGTAACTCTCAACAATTAAAATCCGTGCAGAAAATCCTGGGAAAAAGGTTAAAAGAAACTTTCAACTCTTTTTCTGAAATTCACTCGAAAAACAAATTAGAAGAAAACATGCTCGAACATTGCAAACAGCAATTAAATTTCAGATTTTGTTCGAAGAATGAAGCTTCTGATAAAATTCGGAACTAGTTTCGAAATTCAATGAAAATACTTCCAGCATGCAAAACATACGAGTGTGTTTTATATTCGATTCATGTCGATTGTGTATGCTAGTTGCAAGTTAGTGTACTTAATTTTAAGCACCTATCAATAACTAACAGAAGTATTTACCAACTGTGGTTAATTATATGTGTTTCATGCTCTGTTCACATGTGACTCAAATGTCAGAAGGGTATCCTATGCTCTTGTGGCATGCACACACATATTTTTATTGGAAGCATCGATGCGAGTGCAAATGAGTTTATGGATTCCTTCCGCCTGCTAAATACTCGTGCAGTTGCACAGTTTCATTATACTCTTTTGGAGCTCTTTGGGTTCAGGGTATAGACAATTCGTGCATTTCATGCATGACCACACAAAATGCACGCAATTTCAGCGAAAGCAGAAAAAACTGTAGAGGAGAACGCTACGCTGAGCGGGCGTCTACTCGACCAAGGGATACCCTGTAATCCAAGATTTAGCAATGAGATGAGTTCTTAAGCACATATCGGATATTCTTGCTGACCAAGAATATATATTGTTATAACTATATAAAAATCGTCAGTTACATACTTATGCAACAGTGCAGTATACCCTTTGTTGCACCTCTCAATGAGCTTAGGGTATAAAAATGAAAATGGCAAAAAAATAATTTTGCATTTTTGTGTGCAACGAGTATGCCAGAGCTGGGTGTTAATTGCCTTTAACGCAGTGACACTGCACAAATGTTCGTTCGCACAGATGCAGACACATATATATATATAATATATATATATATACATATATATATATAGGAGAAGGAAAGACACGTATATACGCACTTAATAGTGCCAGGGGACGTACACATGCTAAACATATGCCACAGTCCCAAACAAATAAGCAAACAAACAAACAAACAAGCGAACAGACATAAAGGGATAAGAGAGAGAGTGAAAGAGAGAGAGAGAGAGAGAGAGAGAGAGAGAGAGAGAGAGAGAGAGAGAGAGAGAGAGAGAGAAAGAGAGAGAGGGAAAGAGAGAGAGAAAGAGAGAGAGATAGAGAGAGGGAGGGAGAGAGAGAGAGCCAGACAACCTGGCGGCGTTATCCTGGCAGACGAACAACCCAATCCCAATCTTCAATCCCCAACCCTGTGTAATCTCCATCCAAATGTGTGGCGGGTAAATTTTTTATTTCCCTTCTGCTGCCTGCCACACTACACTACAATTTCGTTTCCTTTTTTGTTGCTGCCTTTCTTACTGTACTTTTCGGGTATATTTTTTAATTATTATTATTTGCACAGTCCAATGCATAATAAATATTATTATTAACCCAGTTTTACACACAACCATGCCGACAGTCTCCCCATACAGACACAGGACGCAGGACATATGTGGCATGTCTGCTGAGTCCTCGTCCCCGTCCACGTCCTCACCCACCTCCTCCTTTATTATTATTATTTCTGGCTTCAATTTAGTGGAATTTAAAACTTGTGCAATAAAGTTTTATGATTAAAAGTTTGTGCATTCAATTGCATAAACGCTTTTACAAGCGATTGCAGAAATTGATTTAATTCTCTAAGCCACAGAGTTGCACACCAGCTAATGCCGATTGAGACTCCTTCTTTTACGTAGAGATCTCACCTGATGCCAAGGCCATTATCAGTGGACCACACGATCTGCACTTCAAGGCGGGCAGCGCCATTATCCTTAATTGCGTTGTCAAGCAGCCTTCCGTCAAGGACATTGGACCCATCTATTGGTACCGCGGTGAGCACATGATTACGCCCTTCGATGCGGACGATGGCGAGACCAGGACGTCTAAGGATGTGCAGCCAGCTCAGGTGGAGTCTGGCCAGTTGGATCAATCGCTTAATGAAGTTCTTAACACTGACTTGCAAAAGGACTTCGCCATACGCATTGCCATGGAGTCCCAGCTAGGAGATACCCTAAAGTCAAGGTAGGCCACTTCTAGCTGCTTCATAGTTTTAGTCCCCTAAGCTTTCGACTTGCTCTTCCACAGACTCCGCATCTCCAATGCCCAGACCACGGACACCGGCAATTACACGTGTCAGCCAACAACTGCGAGCAGCGCCAGCGTCTTGGTCCACGTGATTAATGGTGAGTACTCCACATTGCCAGAGTTTTTCCAGCTTTTCTTCATTGATCCCATCTTTGGCAAAGAAACAATTTAGCTGGGAGGAAAACTGCAGGCTTTCGACCAAAATGGAAGCCAGAATGCCACCGTAATACTGGACAAATATAGATTATGCTGCCAGCTCTCAATAGTCACGGGGTCGTTGCATTCAGTGCAATTAATGTTGCTAATGATACCTGGGTTAGCCACCAGACGGTGCCCAATCCCTTCAGTGCCTTGTGAAGCAGATACAGGACAGGATGTAGAACTGATGTTGGTATGGGAGCATTTCTTAGTCCTTAAGTGAGTTGCTCTTAAGTGGTCCCAGAGAAAGGAGCATCAACTTAATGCCTTTTATTGTATCCGGATTTCCAGTCCTGCACAGGATATCAGCTGTAGTCCAGCTTGGAAGGACACTGCTTAAGGATAGGCTGAGCTTTAGCATTCCTTTACTCAGAAGTGAATAATTTGTTGCCTTAATTTGATGGAGAAACATTTTAAAGTAATTTTGAAAAAGAGTTTAAATTGAAAGCCATTAAAAAAGGATAACAACAATTGCTGCAAGAAGTTGCAACGTTTTGAATAAATAAATAATAGAATAGACAAGGGAACAATAATTCAAGAAGTTTCTTCTTTGTTCTTCGTCTTTTGCTATTCCTTGGCGCATTTTGTTCGCATGTTCTTTGATTGTTTGAGCTCGAGTCCTGAGTCCTGAGTCCTGAGTCCCGAGTCCTGTGTGTATGTTGTGGGACAACTTGGTGCATGAGTTATGTGCCTCAAGCGCATTTTGTAGCTAAAACGTTGACTTCTTGACTTTGCATATTTTGCACATAAATTTAAAAGAATTAAGACATTCTAATCTAGAAAACTACATAGCAAACAGGCATTCGCTGGACATCGTAAACTTCGCGCGTCCTTGTCCTGGTCCTGGTGCTAGTCCTTTCTGTGTTTTTATGGCACGCACTTGAAGCAAATTGAAGTGCGTTAGGTTTTTATGTCACGACTAGTGTTAAGTTGAATGAAATTGAATGTCCTGCAGTTAGGAGTAAATTGTAAAGGAAAAATTAAATTGTTGTAGCTGAACCATTTGGGGGAATTTGCATTTTAAAGAGTGTCAAAGAAATCATGTTAAATATGATAAAATGTCAGAAGTAAATTGCAAAAGGCAGTTAATCATGCTCGGATCCCTCAACGTGCCACATGTGGCACAAACACAGAATCACAAAAAGTGGGTGTCAAAGGGAGATAGACAGAGATAAGTAAGAAGCCAACATAGAAATGAGTCTATGACACTGCCGAATGCCAAATGCCTATGCATAAATACAGATAATAAATCAAAGGCAATAAAATTTTCGCAAATGCGAGAAAATTTCTATGATAGCCGAAGAGTGTATACACTTATAATATTCTCTAATGATAGCTTTCAAATGTTTTTCAAAGATAGAGAAACATTTCTTTTTGATGTAAACATAGAGCAACATTTTTCTGTGGTAATCAAAGATAATCAGTATAAACAACAGTTCTGACAGTTCTGTTAGAGAAAAATCTGTTTAGGTTTATGTTTTTCACTTACGATTCGCTATAGAAAATAATAATAAAAATAATTCTATTTAGAGTTGGCAAACGTCATCAGAAATTTGTTGTATCCTTGGCAGAACCATTTGGGAAGTTCCTCCTAGTAGTGAGAGTAGGGGCTTTAAATTCCAGAAGTTTGGAAAGCTTGTGTGATGGGAGTCAACAAAAAGAATTCAAGGCACTAACAAATGATGCGTTGGGAAACACTGTGGATGGGGTGCTGGATGGTGATGAGGATGGGGATGGTGATGGGGAGAGACCTTAAAATATTGCGTATACGCGGCGTCATCTTATTTTGAGCCCGTCGACACATATGTCATTTATCTAGCCCGGACATGACGCGTGACTGTCTGAGCTGGGACTGGGCGAGATAGACAATCTCACAATTAAATTATGTTGTTTTGGGCGAGACTTTGGTTAATTTAAATTTGCTTGGGTTCGCACTCGGCCTCGGTTCACACATGCTCATCATTTTTCTTTCGCTTTCTGCTCTTTCCAGATGAGAATCCCGCGGCGATGCAGAAGAGCTCGGCGCTGGCTTTGTTCGTCCAGGACGCACAGCAGCAACTCGGCCTAATGTTCTGCTCACTGTTGGCACTACAATGGGCCAAGTCGTATTAGCTGCCAACCACAGGCTGCTGAACCAGAAACTGAAACTGTAACTGAAGCAGTCGCTTGTCCCTGTCGTCCTCAGTAGCATCAGAAGCACCAGAAGCACCAGAATCACCAGCAGCGGCATCATCATCATCATCATTAGCATCATTAGCATCGTTGCAGCGGAAGATGAGGAGCTAAATTATAAGCATTTGGCGCTGTTTTTTTCTTCTTTCTTGTGTGTTTTCCTACTTTTTTTAGCTGCTTGAAATGTATTTAGAAATTGCTAAAGGAAAGGACAAACAAGCAACCATCTACATTGCCTGCCCCATTGTTCCTTTCAGGAATTCTACTCGTACTATGTTCCTTTTAATATTTACATTTCATTGTGTAAACTGGCGAACGTGAAAGAGAAAGTGAAAGCTTATGAAAAATTCAAAAACGGCCACTAATAAACGCAAAGCTTCTCCAGATGGAGGAGGCATCACACACCAGACACCAGACACCAGACACCCAACACCCGAGACCAGACAGATGGGAGACAGTAGACCTGAGGCACACATAGAGTTTCAGCGGCAGGCGATGCCTTCAACGCCGCTCTTTGTAAATACCACAAGGCTTTGGTTTAGACTGCTCCACGTGTGTATTTCATTTCATTATTGCGCCCACATTACAGAAGAACAAAAACCAAAGGAACAAAAACAGAAGCTCATAAATATTAAAAACACGAGTCGACAGTGCATCATATAAATGTGTGCACATGTGTAACATATAAATAAACAATAGAAAAGCAAATCTAAAAAAAAAATAATAATACTAGCGGTAGCTAATCCGTGCACCCAACTAAAGTCTCTGGATATTGTTTGAAGATCGTTTGTAATGTTGAGATTCAATTGAATATTACAAATATTATCATAATATATTATAAATGTACTTGTATGTATACTTGTAGGCATGAATTTACTACTCGTAAGGAAGTGAGCAGATTTTAGATATTATATGTGATGGCAAAAACAAGACAAAACATAATTCTTTCAATAATAAAATAAATAATTACAAAAACTAAATGCGTTTTATACATTTGATTAAAAGGAAGTTCTTTTATCCTTTCACTACTAGGGATTATAATTTTAAATCATTTCCCACAATATTGGTTTAAGCAGTAACATATCCTTCAGTCAGACTGTCTTTTGGGGCTCAGACTCTGGCTTAACTTATATTTAACATGTTGGCCTTAGGGCATGAAAATTAATGAGTGTGAAAAGGTTAAACATATGTTGACATTCCAGTGGGAAAGGGATGCATGTATAATGATTTTGCTTAACCAAAGTGTGTTTATGTAGAGCCTTTGCCTAAACTTAATAGCTGTTTTGCTAGGGTGACCATGCATAACTAATTACAAGGCGTCTATGATTCCACTTTGATTGGTGAAGAACTTGTTTTGATTTGATTAAAGTCGACGTCAATCGAAGGAAAAGCATTTCCCTGAAGTTTGAATTATCAATAATATTTTATACAGAAATAAAAACAATCATTTACATTTATCAAAGAGGCCTTCCAAATGCTTATAAGGCGGATTTACATATATATTGTTGGGGAGCTTAACTTTGGCGAAAATATAAGGAGGAGGAAGGTGGGCTAACTGTGACGTTGGAAAACAAAGAATTAAGGGATTAATTTTCCTCAGGTGCTGAATGCTTTTCTGCTTGACCAAATACCTAGCAAAGGGTTTTGTTTCCTTGCAAAGAAGGCTTTCTGGTGCCGACTAGGAGCTTAACTTATCTCATACTACGCTGATATTTACCTTAAGTACAAGGCAGCTGCTTTAAAGCCAAAGTAAATACACGAATTTCAATTTTAAACATTTGTTTCTCACTTATAGAATTTGTTGCATTATGATTTTATGCTTTAACTTTCCTGAAACTAAGATTCATCGATTAGCTTTATACTAAGATTCATAACTGAATCGTAACCCTTTAACTCATAAAAATGCTGCCTTAACCAAGTCATCCCATTGGCATGGTAACATCTTAAAATAGTGATTACGTATTATACATAATGTTTATATATAACGATTACATATTTCTTTATGCTCTCTCAGACAATGCCCCATCGTTCAGGAAACTTTCTGCTAATTTCAATAAACATCTCTGCCACGTGGCGTTCCTTAACTCAGATTTCAGCATTTATAATTGATATTTTATCTAAAGGGAACAGCTGAAGCTGAAGATACAGAGAGTGAGGCTATAAAACCGCCAATTTCATTTCCATTGCCATAACCATAAGATGAAGACTTTGTGTGGCTATTGCTGATGCTGATGTTGACCCAATTAATGTGGCGATTGCCGCGAGTGTTTTTCATTAGTTGAGGGCTAACTGGCAGCATTACGAGATTCTTTTTATTTCCCTTTAAGTCAAACAATTGCAGCCCAACGATAAGAGAAGAAAGAAGAAGCTAACTTGTTGCACTCTGATTGCGTGGCAAGCATCATAGTTCGATCCTGGTACTGTTAATTAACTTCATAATCCTGCGATGCGGACGCTATGTAACTCTGACTAAGATGCCTGCAACTTACCTACAGTGACAAAAGTCCTTGAATTGCAGTAATGATTACACTTACACTTGGCTTAATACATAACAGAAAGATAATGTAGTAGATATGAATATCGAGTTTCAATATTATTTCTTTATTTAATCAAAGTTGCTCAATGCGAGCCTAGCGTTGCGCCTTCTATTTATATTATATTTCGAGTATTGCTCAAAATGATTTGCATTTTCTATTTATATAAAATGAGTTGACCAAGATTTAAATATAAAATGAAAACAAGCACAAATAGCTTTTTATCGTGTGGCTAAGTCGAGGACTCATATCAATCATACGCCGCGTAGGCCTACAGGAATGTTTTCAGTAGCGTAATATATGAGCCGGTGGTGCTAAGTATCTGAAAGAATATAGAAAGAACGTGGTTGAATGAAAGAAGAAGAAAAACATTCATTCATTACATTCATTTTCATAATCGAGACATACCGAGCTGAAGGCCGGCAGCGATGGTGTAAAAAATGGAACCGCAATTGTTTTTGCCCGTTGCGAACGTCGTAATATCATTAAAATCATTTTTCTAGTCCTCACATCGCATTTGTACCACTCAATGTCGTAGAGGGTGTCAGCCACAGCCGCGCTCTGTGGTAAATGGGTGGAAAATGGATAGAAAGTGGGTAGAAACTGGAGATGAAAGCTGATGATGAGGCGGATGAAGAGCGGCGACGGCAACATTTTGTTGTGTAATTAAAATTTTATCACAAGTGCAATTTGTGTTTGGCATATAATTTTTTATGTTTCACAGCCAGAATTGAAATAACAAAATGAAAACACAACAGCAACACAGAACAACACAAAGACACCAACAAAATGAAGAAAGGAAGACGAAGAAAACAAACCATAAAAATTACTAACACTTTCACTGACATGATTCCCACCGTAGCAGTAGAGGAAGAGCTGGGTGAGGGCGGCGACGCTGTACAAGATGTAGGTTAAGCCGCTCAGCGAGGAGGTGTTCTGCAAATCGAGTTAGCTTCGTTAAGTTTCGTTAAGTTTTTTCGAGTCTAACGGAAAGAAAACGAGACTGCGATAAGAGCTGTCATTAGTTTCAATAAAATTGCTGCCTGCCTCATAATAATTTGAATGTGTAATTGCAACTTTCTCTTTCTCCTCCTCTGTTTTCTGTCCTACTCTAACTACCAACTATATGATAAGTTTGATTTATTGCCAGTCATTTTGTCTATTTTAAGCTCACAATGCCATTTGTATACCCTTTACCCAAATATCACTAAAAAAAAGTCTTTTAAATTTGTGCAAATGTTTGTGACAATAATTGGAAAGCATCTCTCACTCCATTCAAGTTATAGACTCCTGTTCAAAATCAATATCCGTGTTTGTAATTCTACTCGTTCGTCCGGATTTGTATGTAATTATATGAAGTATATTAAGTCTTTGACACCAGACACTCTTGATCCTGCACATTTAATGAGGATGCGGCAATAAAATAAAAAATATCCAAGAACAAATTTGATGCTAAATTAAATTAAAGGAGCAGCATATAATTGCTTTAAAGTGTGTGTGCATGTGTGTGTGTGTGTAGGTATATGTGTATGCGTGCTTAGTTCATTTACACTGTTATTTTAGTACACGAAACGGGGATGAAGAGTGTCTCGATGTCAAGCAAATTGGACTTGTTTTCTTTTACTCATAAATCCCAGAAATATCTGTTTAGCTTATTAAAAGTCCTTTTAGTTCTTCTGTATGTTAAGCCGTAGAAGAAGCAAATAAAACGGAGCGTTTGAAGTGTCATGTTGTATCGTGTTTTGGATATTGACGTCAAGCAATCGAAGCGTGTCTTTGCCGCATAAGTAAGTTTTCTCATGCCAAATGGGCGAATTCACTTGACTAACTTTATCCTGATAGCGAGATAGAGAGATACACATAGCATACATGGAGCTCCATCAAAAGGACTTTCGAAAAGTGCGGACGCAACGTAATGG
Source organism: Hirtodrosophila trivittata (assembly GCA_035045065.1). NCBI lineage: Eukaryota > Metazoa > Arthropoda > Insecta > Diptera > Drosophilidae > Hirtodrosophila > Hirtodrosophila trivittata. The sequence continues at coordinate 786,605 of JAWNNK010001446.1, read as the reverse complement.
TTTGAGATGGCTTCTTCATGAATTGAAATTGGTTCATATTGAGGAGGATAGCATCACCTCTGTGTACCACAATATTTATTTGTATGAGAATGGAAATATCCCCTTGACAATTACTACAATGTTGGTTATGACTCGGACTCCACCACAAATGGATCAAATGGAGTGGATTCACCAGTCAACTGGCTTTAATTCTCATTTAAAATATCTGAGAAAAGACTGAAACATTGGTTATTATTATAAGTAAGCCTTACAGGCAGTCTCGTAGTCGGACTCACTCGAGTGCATTAGCTTTGTTATTGTAATTTGATTGCTGCAATAAATAAATAGTTTTGTTATCCTGCAATAGAAAATACTCTGAGTGTGTTTAATATATCTGTATATATATATATATGTTAATATTCATAAAAATAAATCGATGGCAGTCAGTTTGTATATCACTTAAAGTACAAAATATATTCAAGCTTCAAGATCCGACCACTTTAAACCACTAAGACGACGCGGCTTTGGATGCAGATATCCCAAAGGAGACGTAATCGCTAGAGCTACCACAGAATGTGTTGGAAAGCGCTTTTGGGGTTTCGGGTTTGGGCTTGGGCTTGGGTCTATGCTGGGTGCTGGGGCAGGCCGGAAAACGTGTGAAAGGCGCATTAAAAACTTTTTGGCAGAGTAACAATTCATGCGCTTATAAATGGCCACCAGGAACCATACGAGCCATAGGAGCCATAGGAGCCGTAGGAGCAAACAAACAAAACCAAACCAAACCAAACACGACGCAAAAACAGCGAAAAACTTTTAATCGAAGCTGCAGGCTTACCAACATGATGTCCAAAATGGTCGAGCAAAGGACGAAAGCTGCGGACAGGAAATGCATTAAAACGATAACGGTAAACTGGCGCGTTAGGTCCGTACACAAATCGATAATCGCATTGTGCCGCTCGATGATGCCGCCAAGCCGGGACCGGATCTCCACGTTCTTCAATGCCGTGCAGGAGTATTCCACTGCAACCATATATATATATATATATATATAGTATGTATAGTATAAGTGTATGTATGAACGTGAATCCACGTGTTCTTAGAGTGAGAACTCACCTTCTGCCAGGTCAGCAAAGACGCAACGAAATTCGTGCTGCACCACACGAAACACACCGCTAATGTACAAGCAGCTGCAGAGGAAGAAACCATCCACAAAGCTGAAGGTAAACACTGTGCAGGCGCCGGAGCATGTCAGCAGCGCGTAGGTGAGTGGGAACAGTGTTGGCTCTGTGGCAAAGCTAGGCAATCTGGGAATAGCAATGGGAATAGGTATGTTAAATTTGTAGTTGAGGAGAGTTATTGAGATCAGATCAGTTGATAGCATCAAGGATAGGGATGTATCAATCGATTCAACTGAACAAACGCTTAACACAAATCCTTACCAACGATTTCGACTCTTAGGATTCAATTATATTTGGATACGTGGAACTCACATGATGTTGAACGGCAGCTGCACCTCGCCGGGCAAATCTCGTAGCCAGCGATAGAGTGCTTTGATCAAGGGTTGAGAATTGAAGGCGATATTGGTGGTCATTCCCGAGGTGAGCAGAAACAGGCTGAATCGAGCTGCTATTGTCGATATACCAACAAGTATCTTCTGGGCCTCGTCGTCCTTGCTGCTCCACATCAGAGCTCGTAGCCGCTGCACTAATGCAAACCACTCACGATGGTACACAAAGAAGATGAACAGCTTGAGGACACACACAGCTTGGTGGTGCCGGGACAGAAGGCCTCTAGGGCGGTCACCAAATTCTGAATGTTGACAATCCCATAGAGATTCTCGCCCACTGCACCAACTAGGATGACACAGAAGCTAAAGGCAAAAAGTGGATAGTATTGCCAGCTGCGTCGCTGCTTCGGCCAAATGCCCACAACCAGGCCAGAGAAGCGCGGTATCCGGTAAAAGCTCCGAGCTATCGGTGGTTCCAGGCTGTCAATCATTATTTGAAGCACCTATTGATGAGAGAGCCGTTTCCACTTGAATGAACCTCGTCGTGGCTCCAGGCGAGTGTCAGACTCAAAGACCACAAGTTCCAGCTTTCTTCACTTTTTATACTCGAACGCATGTAGCTAATTGCATGTCCAGAACTGTCGAGCTCCACTTGGACCTTGACTGCTATTGATGGGATGGCTGGAGTCGGACAAGTTTCACTTTGACTTTGGTAAAAGTTTTAATTGTTTTCCTGCTTACGTTTTGGTTTTCCCTCCTCAGCTGCTCCTTCTTCCTCTTATCCACCCATTGCCCCCCTCTTCGTATGTCACCTCTACTCCCATTACGACTGTCTCCTTCTTAGCTAATTATTGTGCTCAATTACAGTCTTTTTTTAAAGTTTTCTTTCTGTTCTGTTGTTGCCCAACAAAGCACAAACACGATAAATTTAATTAACGCTTACGCTGCAAACTTTTTTCAAATTTGTCTATTTTCTATTTGCTTTTAATTGTGGTGTCGTCCTCCTTATTATTGTTGCTAATGGATGGCTTTAAGCAGCATAACTGCTAGTATTTTGGGTACCTTTGAGATCCTTTGAAAGCGGGAGTTTGCATACAATGTGGAGGGTAACCTTGAACTAAAGGAAACTGGTCAAAGAAGTTAGTCCCGAAACGCCACTAATTGTGAGATACTTCAGCAAACAATTCCCAAGATGACTACATCCTATTGAATCAATTGAATATGTCTTTAACAAGGAAAGAGCTGAAAAGAACCCTATTTGTTAACAAAATATATGAAATAATATCAAAGGCTAGGACTTAAAAATTAATTTTCATTAAGAAGAAGTATATGTTCCCTCTAAGCTCGTTTGGTAAAGTATTAATTTATTTACAAATAATAAATATACTTATTAAATAATTGCAGCATTTTATTCTTATTTGTGTTTTAGTGACTAGTTGAAAGGAAAACTATTTATCTATTTCATTCTCAGCTCATTGAATCTACGAAAGAAATATTATATTTGGAAGTTTTTTAGGCTTACGTTTGTTTTTGAAGAGAACCTTGACAGGAAGAGAAACAACAGAGTTCTTTGCTCAACTCAACGCCTTTATACGAATTTGTGGTAAAAGAAATTCTAGTTCTAGGAAAGGCAGTACAATCTCGATAATGGGGATAAAACTTTACACCGGACAATCATCTGCCTTCTAATCCGGAAATATAATTCTTTGAACATTATTTTAATAATATATAAAAGCACTATGAGAATTTTTTGATCTTTCATAATGCTCATCGGGGAAACAACTGGTAATTAGTTAAAAAATTATGAATTAAGAAGATGGTATTTAAAACATTCGCAATGATTTCAATTCTCAATATAAATAAATAAATAAGAAAATATAAATTAATCTCAACTTCTAGAAATCTAAATTTACAAGTTAACAAATCTGAGTTTTATACTTTTAATAATATATAAAAATTGCCTGGTTAATCCAGAAATACACTTTATTGGGGTAATACTGTATCAGTCGAGTCTCAACAAGTCAGAGTTATGCGCCTGCTTCTGGGGCATTCGGCAAATATCTTGTCAGCTTTCACATACATTGGGGGCAGCTTAAAATTGCATTTTGGTGCCTAGCATCTAGCATCAGACACTATTTGTTGTTGTAAAAATTGTATATTGCATTGAAACTGTTTGTAAATCAAATTCAATTGCAGCAGAGTTCATTTTTTGTTGTCGAATGCCTGATGTTGTTGTAAGGCTGGCAGAGAATTTAAATCCAATTAGCACAAAACCGAACCGATACTCGTATACTTTCATATAAAGCATTTGTCGTGTGTACATACCAATAATTGCAAAACAGTTTGGTCACAACGATAATATTTGACTGCAGCAAGTGCAGTGAAGCTAGTTGTCAGTTTGTCAGCTTGTCAGGTTGTCAGGTTGTCAACTGGTTAGGCTGAGTGTACGAGAATCCATTAATTTGCTGTATACTCGAACTTGGGTCGTATAATGCAGGGCTTTATTATTAAACCGGTCCCCGACCAATCTGTTCATCAACCACATGTCCAGCTGGCAAACAACAGCTAGCTAACAGCTGCTTCTTGTTATCCTGTTATCCTTTTAGAGCAAGTGTAACTACAGCCCCGCCTGAACAGGCATCAGAAGTGAGTCCACAGCCCACACTAATCCAGCACAATCGCTGCTGCAGTTTACCTTATAACATAAGACTCTGAGACCATAGATGCCAACATGTACTGCTCCTTCTCCTGCTACTGCACCTGCATACTGGTACGAGTATTGGCATCAGCATATTCAATAAGTAGCACACATATGTACATATCCACACGCCCAATCCTGCAATCCTATAGATATAACTAGGCGTATGCGCAACTTGTGCCGCATAAGCGCACGTCAAGTGTTTGCTGACTGCCACCCACCTCTATCTCCTAGCTGTCCTTTTTCTACCCCTCTCTCTCTCTTTCTCTCTTACACAGTAAAGCGCAAAGGGGGTTTGTGTGTGCATTAAATTAATCCACATACTGCAAATATAAAGTGACCATAAAGCATTGCCATGATGATCATGTTCCGGCCCGAGAGCTGCAATGCTCTGTGCCTGTTCAGCCACTAAACCAATTATGTAATATGCAAATTCACAGCTTGAACTATAAATTTTTGAGTTCCAATTAAAAGAATAGATACCCTTTCCTAATTAAGGTTCACACAAATCATCTATCAGCTGGAAACTCCAGCAATTCCTATGACCTTGCCGTTGTTTACAGATCGTTTCTGTGTCTTTTAGCAACTAATCAGTTTATTAAAACGTAGGCAACTAACTAAAAGTCTAAAGTCTATACTAAATCATGAATTGCAGTTGAATTTTACCTTATTTGCATTCAATTTCAAGGAACTTCCCCTACTCCATATGTAGCAAAGGCTATGCCAAAGCCCTGGTATCCTCCTCCAAATTTAACAAGCGAATGACTTTTGCTACCTTGAGCCCGAGTGGAGGGTGGCATGGGCATATGAGCATCGCCTGTTTGCTGCACTTGTCAGCTGGCTGACGTCAACAGTGAGGGTGCCACTCAAACCTGATCCCTGGCCAGCCTATTCAGTGTTGAGCCTAGTTGTCCACTCAGTCGTACCCTGCTGTCAGCTGCCCTTTTGCATTTGCCCCGTTTATTAGCCGGGGTCATAGAAATAGTCGTAGTTGCTTCTATTGGAATTACGAGTACACCAATTTTCCATTAAAATTTCGTATTTGTGTGTGTAAGAATTGCATTTGGGCATTTCCGTTTCCGCTTAACGCTATTCTTGTCATTGTCGTTGTCTTTATTACGAGCACGAGTAGCTATCGTCATTTCTTTTAGCTGCTTTTGGCAGCCAGTGGCGGCAATAGTGGAAGGTTTTGGCCCGTCCTTAGCCCCGCCATAAATTGCATCTTGCTTCCATTGCATTCATATTCCTTGGCACTTAGTTCAGGGCCGAGTCACCACCTCCATGCATCATCGTCAGTAGCATCATCCCATTGAGTTATGCGCCAATAAATTTATGTTGCATTAACATAAATTCTTGTCAGCTTTGCTGATTTCTAAGTCTCTGCAAACAGCTAATTCATTTAACTGTTTAACTGTTTAAAATATTAGATTATTTGATAACTGAATCGCTGTGAGTCGCAAACTCAGTGCCAGTTGGCCCGTTATGCCACTGTGTGCATTCGCATCAATAAAGCAACAGGATACAACTGGGAGCCAACAGTGCGTATGATTAACACCAAATGCGTGTGCCGTCAAAGTGCATAATTTGGTGTACACATCGGAATTGGGCGCCGTTTAGTTTATGGCCTAAATGGGGGTCGGTATATTTATGCATATTTTAGAAATTAGCTTGAAACTTGGCGTAGATCATAAAGAGACTTACCGAGGGTAAATTGAGTGCTAGCGCGAACGGAAGATTAGAAACTTTAAACTGGTTTATTACAATACTTTAATATGCAGTTTCTATTGTAACTGTCTTAAGAAGGAAAATGAAAATAGATATAAAAGAACCTATATTAAGTGCAAATAAGGTTTGTTGAAGCATTAGTTAAATAAAAGAGCTTTAACAAATGCCATGAAAGGCATTACCATATTTTCAAGCTCGTTTGCTTTTATTTTCAATTTCAGTTTCAGTTTCCACCTATTCCATTCAGGGAAAATATCAATGTACACATGAATGAAAAGTTTTATAGTTAAGTGAATCCCAACACGTTATGCCTGCTGAGTTATAAATGAGATAAAAAGCGTTTATTTAATTTTGACACGCCGCAGAAATCACAAATCTTCTACGCAGAGACGACAGTTGCTGCAGTGCTTTTTATGGCATGCGTGATTCAAATGCGAAAAACTACTAAAACAACCCACGTGAAAGTTATCACTTGGCAGTAAATGCGCAAAACCAAGCGTGGATCCGTGGATCCATGAATCCACACATGAGCACACACACAAACACACTCGCACACACTCGCACACACCCAGAAGCGCAGATGTGCAACAATAAAATGCAGTTGGCAACTCGTGCGGAGAAGCTGTAGACATTTGTCCTGTTTTCTGCCCTCAGAACACAACCCATCAGCCAATACCAGTGCTGCCAGCTTATCAAAGAAATAAGCTAGACAGAAAATGAGGTATATTATCTATACAAAAAGTATTTCTATATTTTATTTATTGAATCGCAGCTACCCTCTTGATATGGCAAATTATAAAGCATTATCCGAGACAATTAGCCAAACTTCATCTCGGATCCGGCAAGCGTTCCGACTTGTAGTAGACGAAAAGACATTATAGGGGTATATAGCCATATATCATGCAAGTATATTATAGAATCAATATCAAATATTGTAACCCTACCCTACTTCTAAATATAAAGATCTTTAAAGCGGTCGCTATATACGATAACATCAATATATATATAGGTCATGATAGAAGAGTTATCCAAGCGAGGGACTCGAATCTTATAGTTAGTGCTATAGAATATATTCTCTGATTGATCCTAACAAACAGCAGTATATATGTATATCTAAGATTAAGGCAAAGTCTGATTAAAATCCTTTAAAAAACAAACTAAATTCAGCAGGAGAGTAGCGAACCCTTAAAATGTTGGCTATAAGTAGCCAGAATCAATGCGTTAAAACGGCTAAACTCAGCAATAAAGTAGCTGAGGTAGCAGTACTACTGTACTGTACTATAGTCCTCTAGCCGCCCACCTATGCCAAAAAGCAGCAGCGGCGCATAAACTAACAACACAAGAACAAGAAGAACAATAAGCGTGGCAATGTGTTGCACATTTGAAAGCAAAGTTGCGAAAATGTGTGAAAATTGTACAGAACACATTTGCACAAACAAGGCAAACGAGCAAGTGAGCAAAGGAGCTACTGCATCAGGAGCCGGAGCAGAAGCAGAAGCAGAAGCAGAAGCAACAGCAGCAGGTCCTGCAGGACGAGTCAAAATGCAATTGAAAAATGCCACAGTTTTGCATAAATCAGCAGGAAAGCGCCGAAAATAGCGCACAAACAACACCAACAAACATGAAAACAACAGCAAGAACAACCAGGAGGACGGCTTCCTGGCCAACCGAACAAGCATGGCCAGAAACGTGCCGTAAACATGGCCAACAAGCGAGCTACCAGCACACGCTACAAGCTACGAGCTATGAAACACACGCGTTAGCCACAGATATAATTTACTGATAATACAATTGCCGATCTAGTGGCTTATGGGGCACCTGCAGCAGATGGTTTCCTGCCCCGATTCCAGCCCCTACAATTTGCTGTGCCACAAAAGCGTTCAAAATTCTGAACAAAGGACTGTTATGGCGCCAGAAAAATTGCACTAGACGACACAGTTCTTGCCTCAGCAAGTTTCACTTAATATTTTCATTCTGAAACTTTTCTCAATTCCTTCAATCAGCATTAGATTTCTTGTTTGGAATAACAAGAGAATTTCCTAAAACTTGTTTCAACTAGTTTCAAAAAAGTGTATTAACTTTTGCTTATACTTATTTCAATTATTTTGAACAGTTGCTTTTAATATTTCAACATGTTATTTTCTTAACGAAGAGCTTAAACTGAATTATACTTTTTTCGTGTTAGTTTTCGCCAAAAAACTATGAATTTTAACTGACTTAGACGTATTCTAGCATAAACCGTAAAGTGGATTTGTGTGCTGCGATGCAGCCCTAATTTTGTTAACCAGTGTCGCTTAACATCGCAAATCAAAAAAGAGGAATAAATGCGGGAGGGGGAGGGGGAGGGGAAGCGGCGAATAAACTTCATAAATATTGCAGCGGGATGACTTGACATTGGTGGACAACGCTGATGCAGCGGCTTGGGGTTGATGTTTTTGCTCAGGCTCAAGTGGATACCGGAAACGGAAGTGCACGGAAAATAGTTAGTCAGTTGGCAAAAGCGATGACGATGAGGATGAGGATGAGGATGACGACGACCGTAGCGGTGGCGGTTCGCAGTTTGTATATACAGCTCTGCATACAAATTTGATTCGCTTTGGCTGCAAATGAAAAGCGTCATTTGTAAGTTTAACTGGACTTTCAGACTTTCAGACATTCCGACTGCGTTCAAAAGCGATTTTGTATCTGACACAAGAGAGTTTTGGGAAATTTACTGGCAATTGCAATCGCAATTGCTTATATTACTGTTTTTATTTGGCTTTTCAGCATCATTGCCAAGTGCAATCGCGCTGGTCTTGTAAACTTACCGAAAAGTATAAATCAACTTTAAAGAAATGTTTCCACAAAAGCGGAAATTAAAGAAAAATCTTCACGATTTTTGTGCATCGATATTTAAACGGATGTAAAGTATGTAAGAATAAGTTTCTATTGACTATAAGGACTTCTACTAAGGAACACAGATCTTTTTTGATCAACTTAACCAATCATCGCAGTGGCAAATGGAAGATGGATTTCCTGGCTGCTCGGATTAATGCAACCAAAGGTGAAACACTAAAAAGTGGAGACCTATAAATCTGGGAGTGTGCTGATACATAAGATTTACTTGGGATTGTTCAACTAACACGAATACGTGATATGCTCGCACTTATGGAGCGGAACAGAGGACTTAAGTTAAGAAAATATTAGCTTTTACTTTCAACCTATTAACTTGATGCCAGTAGTTTCCTGCAGCTGCAAGGTTCCTCATTAGCTTACGAGCCTAGGAAACTTTATGATATGCTTAGTTCACTCCAGTGCCTCTCAACCACATTTTGAAAGTGCTGCCTAGGTGACAGTTTGTTTCATGACTCGAAATAATTTACATACAACAGCAGCAGATTTACTTCTTGTTCTTGTTATTATTGTTATTTCCAAGAGTTGTTGTTGCCTCCGTGCAACAACATGCGAGTACATACCACATGTGCTCTCCTGCAACATATCCTTCAGCTACTCACAATGATTTGGCTTAAGTTTGACTCAGCACAGCACAGGTTTAAGGTTCTGCTTTAGTCATAAAAGCCGCAGAGTGCCAAGAAAAGTCAAATAACTTGGAATAGGTTCAAACCAGACGGCAACAGCAGCAACAACAATCAACAACAACAAGTGTTGCCAGTTGCAGCTAGTCTAATCTTATTTAGTTGTGCCAGATATATTTATACCCTATAATCCTATATAAATCGTTAGAAAGGGAACAATAAAATGAAACGAATGTAAAACTCATAAAACTTGTCTCCAAGCTAATTGAAGTAGTAACTTGTCTAAAACGTAACTTAATTACGTTTTGTCTATAGAACAAAGTGAAACGTTAAAATTGGTCAACGCTTTAAGTTCAAACTATTAAGAAGCCTCGTGAACTCCCTGCAGTCAAGTTATCTAAAGAGTCTTATAGCTATCAACGTTGCCTGAGGGGATTGTTAACACTCAAATCGTCTGGTAAATCACGACATTTGGCTCTCAATCTCCAATATAAAAGTCTACTATCATGTAAAGTTTTCCTTTTAGATGAATGAACCCCACAATAAAAATGCATCATAAATATCTACTCAAATATGCAGAGACATTAAATATGTTGCATAAGTTCTCACATGAAAATTCATTAAATTAATTCTTATAATTTGAATCTTTACACATATTATGTACCTAGCTATAACTGTTTTTTGGATTTCCAAACTCTATTCGGAGTCTAATTTTATTTGGAATTTATCTTTAAGATAATAAGTAAATTTCATGGAGACTCCTAAGTGGCGGAACAGTTCTTTGTCAGGTTGCATGGTAAGCAACGTTTGTGGCTCACACGGGTAGTTCAGCATTTAACGTGGGGTCTGGATATTTCGTCCGCCGGATAACTCCTTTCGAGTCGGCGGACGAAATATGTAGGATGTTGTCGAACAATTTCTATTTAAAATTAGTGACGCTTTCTGGACCTCAAGATCTCGGGCTTGATAGAGAAAACTTTATGATCCCCATGGATAACAAAGTTCTTACCATAGAAAGGTTCTCCCAAAAACCTACGGAAGATTTTGTTTTGGAGACTCTAATTAAATGTACATTTTTCTTTTTATACGCAATTCAAACTCTTTTTAGTCACTTGACTCATTAGGAAATGGGTAAAAAGAGGACTATTAACATTCTGCAAATGAAGTGAGGATGAATGTATAATTTATATATTCTAGTAGAGAATCAAAAGCCAACTTGATTTAACGATTTTGGCCGGCTGCCTTTGCGCCTGTCCAGATGATCTTATATGCAGGTTGATATTAAAAATTTTAAAAAAATTGCGTTCCGCAAATGGCTGTTTAAGTCCATTTAACATCAGATACTTATATTATAAGCGCTCAATATACTTTGAGTAAACTATGCTCCAAATATTTGTACGATTGGATAATAAACACAATTTGTAAAAATCAGTTTAAAAGGATTCTGCACTGAGCTGGTGGTCGCAGCGCAAGTTGTTGGCATGTGTATTTGTGTATATGTGAGCGATGATCAGATGAAGTGTAATTGAGGGCACAACCCACTTGGGCTAAGGTCTTCTCGAAGTCAAGTAAAGTTGCACAGCTTTTTAGCTCGTTAAGTTAATTTTACAGTAATCAGATTGGTGTAAAGAGCATCTGTTAGTCATACCTCTCTTTTTGTGTACTCCAAAAATAAATATAAACTTTATAATAAGGCAACAACATCTCAAAACATAAATAATATATTAGGTATCAATTAAGAGAGCAAGTGTTATCCGTAAGGTGCATCTTCCACGTAATCATGGGTTTCCTTGCCGTAGTCCTTGTCGCATGTTGAAAATATGTATAAGATAAAGTTACTCACGGTTTTTATTTAAGCATGGGATTTGGTTTAGGACCTCAAAGACTCTGAGATTAATATAAGGATCAGAGGATTGATGCCTAAATTTTGTAAAAGCTGCGTATCTCTTAGTCGAATACCCCTGTCTAAAGTGTCATTGTTTTCATTTGTGCAAACATTCTAAGCACCTATGTAAACATGTCTATCTTAAATTAATGAAATTTACATTACTTTCTATTTTGCACTTTGAAGTTGTTATTTGAGCTATTAATTATTTCCATTAGCCTAATTCATGTATTTTATTTGAAATCTTGTTTGTATTATTGCTACGGGGCTTTAAGATTTTGACTTTCTTGAACCGTAACAATTTATGCAACTGTTTAATTACATAGCTTTTGGTACCCATATGTATATTTGAGTGTGACTGTGTGTGTGTGTGTGTACACATACAGAGAAACAAGTAAGTTCGTTTTTAAGTACATAGGACGCTACAACAATTCCAAAGCTTTTGGCTTGCTGGCATATCTTCCAGTTGAGTAATAAGATTATTAGTTCCACTCTAAAGCACAAACACAAATGTATTGCAGATGAGAAGGTTTCAGTCGACTACGAGATGCCCTTTAGTTACGTCTCAAACACCTAGCTGCAAGTACATACACACACACACACACACACACACAGCCACTGATGTAAACATGCTAATCAGTGCAATAGAAAATAAGTTTCCCAATATGAAACAGATGCAAAAAATTAAACTTTTAACAGGAGGAACTATATATCCTACTTAATAAATCTATGGCCTCTGAGATCAACGCGTTAAAATAGACACAGGAACAGATAAACGGAAAGATTAACTAGATAAACTCCGATATTGACGGTAGTTAAGAAAATATATTTGTACTTTAAGTGGTCGGCGAGGCTTTCATCTGACTGTCGCATGCATTTCGACAAATCTGACATGCCGCTTTTAACAAATTTTAATGAGTTAAGGGTATAATAAATCCTCCCAACATGCATTCAGTTCGACACGGTGTTGGGGTTGATATGATGGTCTCATGTTTGGCCACAGTTGACTGTGATTTGTGCCACTCACTAAATTAATTGGACTCTCTCCACTCACAGTCTACAGTAAACAGGGTTTGTATCAGGTGCAAGGATACTGACAAAGTTTTTGACCCGAACAATTTCCAGTTGAGGGTCAATAAATGAATTTAAGGTCATCTCTTTTATAATGAGGCTGCTATAATATACATTTATGATAGACAGACATTACATACATATGTGTAGTACTATACATATTTAGGATTTATAAACATATTACTTATGTACATTATAATACGAACTTATTTTATGCTTGACTCCTCTTTTACCCAATTTTATCACATACACCTACTCATTATTGGCTTTCATTTCTGTCAGCGGTGTTCTAGTATTCTGAGGTAGACGATCCTTGACTTGTTGGCCAGCTATTAGTTCCAAGACTTTGCATAGTCGTATTAACTGCTGCTGGCGCTCTACTATTAGAGCTTTCGTAGGGGCAAAAGGCAATTCTAGGGAAATCTTACATATATTCCCCAGTACAGGGGAGTAGTGTATGTCGCGCATGCGTACATTGAAAGCCTCTATATTTTGAATGAAATCCTTCTGGGCGCCCTTAAGCATCATTTTCTGATTGTGTGCGTGCTCACCGAGCTCTTGGAGATGACGAGCATGAACTTGGAGCTCGTTGTAGCACTCATTGCGGACATCTCGTATCTGGTCAAGACTTTGGTTAATATCACCTAGTTGACGCACGCGGCTCTTCAGTTGCTTCAGCTCATTCTTTTTGCGCCACAGTTCGATGCACAACTGCCCCATTTTTTTGTCATGCAGATCAGATTGCTGGATTAGGGACAGCGATTGGTCTTGGCATGTACTTAGCTGCTTTTGCAGGCTTTTTTCTTCTGACATAAGCTCAATTAATATATTTTCCAGGTGCTCCACATTAGGCTCCTGCTCCAGAGATTCAGCATTATTGGGGCTGAGTGCAGTATCAATTAATTTGTCTTCATTATTTTCAGGCGTTGCAGGAGCAACCAAAGGGAAACTATCTGTTTCCAGAGGCACAAGGTCTAACAAAAAATCAAAGATCGGGAGCACGTGCTGTAAAGATGCGCTGGGTAGCAATAACCAAGACTTGTTCACTTTTGGATACTTTAAGTGCTGCATCGTGAGAATCGTTTGCTCCACATAGTTTAATCTGTCCATTGGCTTTCGTCGAGCTCCACAGACTATTAGGAGATGATTTATAATTCTCAAGAAATCCTCAACACTTATTTTTTCAATGCGTCGTTTTAAGGTAGTTTGTAATTCAGGAATGTGCTTCAAGTAACTCTTCAGTCGGTTCGATATATTCTTTATATCCTGATCGTTGAAGTTTAACTTGCGCCTGACTGTACGACTCATGTCGCTAGGTGCCATTTGTGGGATTAGAAACTTATGCGTATTAGATGTGGATGTTACCGCAATTTTTGTTGTGGAAGCTGTACGCAAGTTCATGTGCAGTGGAGACCTTAGCATCTCCTCTGTGCGCCGCGGTACTGAGTAAATGTTCTTACACATAGACTCTAACAAACTGGGGCTCAATGACTGAGCCCATGGAGATTTCGGTTGCTCTTTTGTACATGTGGAAGTCAAGCGCCCGTTCATGTGCATCGGCGATTGCAGCAGCTCCATTATTCGGCGAGGTTCTGTGAGGCACCTGTTTGGTAAACTTGGTATATAGTTTCACATTGGTTGGTGTAATAATTTACATACCGTGAATACGTCTTGCAACCGTTTGCCGTTGTGGTGTCTTCCCCCGCTTGCTTGGCATTTCGACGCGCGGAACAAATCTCAGCATATTCCATTTTTTATGATAGCACCAGAAGAAAATACAACTCAAAAAGCGTCAAGGTATAAATTTTCTCGTAAAATGGTGTTGACAACGTTGTTCATTTATAATTTATGCCAATTTCTGTTTTTATTTACGTTTTCAATATTATTAATTTATAATATATGCCAATTTATGTTTTTATTTACTTTTTTTAATTGTGTGCCGCGGGAGCATCAGATACACCGGGCGTTGCCACCTTGTTAACACAATTCGATAATTAATGCATATGTGTAAATCGATCGTACGGGATGGTTATCGAAATTTAATCGATTTCGTATTTGAAATTTGTGGTCACTTACAAGTTCTTCTGGGTATATGCCGATTAGACCTGATCAAACAAATATATATATTATATATAGAAAAACAAAGATAATGGTGTACTTATACGTAATCTTTCTCTTGGCAAAACTTCGCATACTTTAAATCTTAAATGAAAGTAAATAGTGGTTGCACTCCACGCCTTTTAACCGTATGTAGGTAGATGTGCCTTAGGTCGTGCGCTCAAACCAACATTCGCGCAAATTCGCAAAAAATGCACACAACAAGGAAATTCCCAGGAGTCAGAAACAGTTCGCCTGATACCAGTTCCAGCAAAACGACAAGCATAACGTGTTTCGGTGTTGGCACCCAGCAGAGGCGCCTGCAAAATGGTGTTAAATGGGTTGGTTTTTGTTATTACTGTTGTTGTTTTGGCCGCTGCGTTTTGTAATTTCACCGCAATAAATAATGAAGCCGCTTGTTAAGTTTGAAATCCGCGCCAGCAGCAACGAAAAAATATGATATAGGCATCATGCGATGCAGGTGAGCTGGTAGCCTGGGGCCTGACTTAAAGAACAATGCCAACCCGTGAGCGAAGCAGGCTCCTCTTGTATATGGGGTTGAAAACTTAAAACACTTTCAACGTCCTTAAGAGTTTATAATTTTAAAGAGTTGCGATCTCTTAGTAATATTTAAATTGTTGACTTAAAATATTAAAGTTTATGCACATGGAAGGTTGAACTGAAAATACAGTATGAAAATGAATCCAATAATGATACAATAGTTTGATTATTGAAATAGTAGGATTATTCACAGATTTCGTAAGAGAAAGCTGCTCTAATTGAAGACAAACTAGATGTCATTAGTGCTCTTGGTCAAACGGAAATGTAACCAATATAACATCACTTTACCTCAAAGACAACCACCATTTGATTGTACATTTATCTATTCATACATTTGATTGTATATTTAACTGTTTATCCGTTTGATTGTATATTTAACTGTTCATCAAACTCCATATATAAGGTTATGTTTCAATACGGCGTCAACAAAATGCGGACTAAGCGAAAACAATCCGCGGTAACTAAAATCGTGGGCAAATATACATAAAGTTAATAAAACAAAGAGTTAAAGACACAGTCAGAAATGTTTGCGGTACTCAATTTCCAATATCACTAAATAATTTTGCATTTATTTTATATAATACAGTACACATTGCATTAAACTAATTAAATATATATTGTGTGTATATATATATATGTATATATATAATCATACAATTTATCAACTTCTTATGCCTTCTTTACACACAACTTTCGTTTGCAATTAAGTGGTTTTTAAATTTCCATTCATTTGCTTATATACTCTTATATACCCAAGTTTACGGCTCGATTTTTCTCTACATTTTGTTAACAACAATTATTGCTATTTGAATTCTATAGTTATTGATTTCAGTGTATTGTTTCTTTGCTTTGCGGTGTTTTTAAGTTCTCATGATATTTTAATTTCTCACTTGACGTTGCTTTTCCTTTTTTTTTTTAATATGTTTAAAATACTATTTTAGACGTGCTAAATAAATGTTAAACATGTTAAAAATTTTTGCTATACGCATTTATCGCATTTCTAGTTGCAGCTTATAATATATATAATATTCAACTGATGGCCAAATAACTGATTGTTCGATGGTTTACAGACAGTGTTAAGAACTATTTACAACTTTACATAAAATTAATAATTAAACATAAAACATAACTCATGTTTATTGCTTAGGTTTTTGTAACTGTTGTGTGTGTGTGTGTTTTATTTCAATTATATTTAACTCGACCTATTTGTGGACCGTTTGAATGACTAACAAGATAAAAATGTATTTCTCTTAAAAATCACTACGCAACATTTGTGTATGTGTTTAGATGTGGGTGTGGGAGTGTTCAATTTAAGAATGGAGCATATGATCGAAACTTAACATGCCAGTGTGCAAAGATTGAGCCAAAGCGCCTAGAAACAATAATGCGATTAAAGTTAGGTAGTTATACGAACGTAGGAATAAAAAGCATCCCGCAGAAAGGAGAAACTAGAACATAGTGTATACATAATATATATACATACAAACACATATATATATATTTATATATACATATATATATACATATATCCATATATATAAACATATATATAGAGGTATGCATTAATAACAGTAACTATTAACGTAACGGACGACAACGGGGCGCTCAATTGGAATTAAACATTAATCAACAAACCGACCACAAATCGATTACCACTCATTCCTGGCAAAAGCCCTCAGTCTCCTCAATGGCAAAGGTCAATTTCTCTACCAGCTGATCGTAGCTTTTATAGGGCGGCAAGTCCAACCGATTGAAGCACGTATGCGAGCGCGGCAGCCACGTCTCCTTGCCAACCTTTTCAATGCAGAAACGCTGGGGTCCATTCGAACCCATCAGCTCCGCAAATCCACCAACGGGTACGCGACAGGTACCTGTCACAAATTGTAAGAGACGAGCGCGTTTCTCGTTATCCGTTTCGCGCACAAACTAGAATTGGAATAAGCATTGTTTAGCGTGATCCTTGGAATATGCAGAAGTAAGCGTGTGCGTATATCGAGGTGCATTTACCTGCCAAAACCAGACCACTTGTTTGGAGTTACGATTGTAGTGCCTGTAGATCGTATTGCGTTGCCAGTCCTCGACATCGACATCCTGCATGCCGCACAGTATCAGCTCCAGCTCACGCTCGTCAAAGTATTTGAGCCACTCTAGGGGCACAACTTCGTTAAAGCCCTCAAGGAACGTTTTCGTTTGCTGCTCAATGCCGCTAAAGAATTGAAAGGATTTTTGGTTAGACTCGAGAATGTTTAGATTTTATGAAGTAATTACCGGGTCATACGCCACTCGGTCATGAGAGTTATGTACTCCTCCTTATTTTCCTCCGTGACGCGCTCCTTCTCGCCATTTTCTTTGAGCTCATGATGAATGATTTGACCGAGCACTTCAAAGTCCACGCTGAACCACAGCTCCAGACCACATTCGTCAATATTATTGTCTCGTACCCAGATAAGTGAGTTGTAGAACTCAGGATCAATCGTCTCAATGTCTTTAATGGTCAGCTTTTTATTCAGCATGCGTTTGTAGAAGGGCATAGTGAACCCGCTGTATATGAAGCGACCATGATACAGTGCCATTGCAATAAACCGACCAATGAACTTGAAGTACTGCAAATGATCCGGATTAACATAAGACGCGGGATTGATTTGCAGGCTATAGTTGTTCTTGTTCGCGTACTCGAAGAGGCAGTACATGGGATTGAGCACCTCATGCGACAGCAAAAAGAACCATTCGCGCGACACGCCGCCATAATCCAGGCCTTCTTCGCCACGGAAGATTATGTACAGCCGTCGGCGAAGCTCGTAGGCAGGTAGGCGCATGATCTGGTGATATGAGTCCTCGAAGAGAGTCTGTCGTGTGACGGTGATCTTGATATGAGAGGGCAGGGCATTGCTCTGACACAGGTAGCGGAACTGAGAGAGCTTCCAGCGGAAGCTGCGCTCGTAGGCGCGCGGTACACCATAGACGCCTTTGGCGCCCTTTGGCGCACCTGGACGTGGATCCTCGAAAGTGGTACGCCGCGTGTTGTGATCAACATAGAAGCGATCACCGGCGGCGGTATAACGTATTTCCCATCCCGTAGGCAACGGACCCTCATTGATCAGGCTCACTTCCTGTCCCTGTGTCCGCGGATCCTCCCATTGGGTGGTGCGATTCTTGTGATTCACAAAGTAAACGCGATTGTCTGATTGCACCTTCTTCTCCCAGCCATCGGGTAGCGGCCCAAGCGCATCTTCATCATCCTGTGTCACCTGAGCCGTCACAGCCGTCGGTTGCTGCTGTTGCTGCGAGTAGAGGTACCGCTGATTACCCTGTGCCACAACATGTGCGCGCTGACCCTGCCAGTGCTGGAAGTGCATCAGGCGCTCGCTGTTCGGTCGTTGCCAGGTGGTCTTTCGAGTGTTGTGATCCACATAGTAAACGCGGCCACGTACATCCTTACGTATCTCCCAGCCGGGCGGTAGTGGTGTTGGCTTCTCCCAGTATGTGGAGCGTGTGTTGTGATCCACATAATAGCGACGGCCATACTGATCCAGTCGTATCTCCC
This sequence comes from Hirtodrosophila trivittata, assembly GCA_035045065.1. Lineage (NCBI taxonomy): Eukaryota > Metazoa > Arthropoda > Insecta > Diptera > Drosophilidae > Hirtodrosophila > Hirtodrosophila trivittata. Next base: position 768,023 of record JAWNNK010001446.1, on the reverse strand, counting down.
ACCCAGCCGGCAGCAACTCGTCTTCTGGTTGGGGCTGCAGCTGTGGATCCGTGCCGTTACTCACCGGCAGTACTGTGCCACACGCCGACTGATCCAATGCACCGGGAGTCATGTATCCCGGTTGCGCTCCATTCTCCATAGTACCATTCGCATACAGTTGGTTCTGCGAAAGCGGGCGTTGCTGCGTTGGAACCTGCACCGGCGTCGGCGGTTGCTGGGGATAGGAAGCTGTCTGCGGCACAGCCGCTGCGCTGCCATTTACCAGACGCAGTGGCTGTTGAGGCTGTGCTACCTGCTGCTGTTGTTCCCAAACTGGCGGTGCCGTTGATCGTCGTTGTTCGGAGGGTACACCGTTAGGCAGCGGCGAGCGCGTAGCCGCCGGCGGCTCCGCGTTATTGGAGCGTAGACGCATTCTTGCCCGCACTCCTCCATAGATCATACAGCTCCGTCCCGCGGCGGCAGCGTCGTTAACAACAGGGTTAACAGTCTGAACGGCATTGCCATTCTGTTGCACTTGTACCACCTTGCTCATATCCAGCTTAAGGCCATTAAGAATAGCGACCAACTCGCCGCTTTTGGTTTGTCGATTGTCCGACTTGGACGTGAGAAACAGATCAATGGTTAGTTCAAGGAACTCGCACCTCCCGTTATAATGCTGCAATATGTGGGCAAGGTTTATGACGCGCTCCCCGAGCATTGCATCCTTGCGAAAGCTCGAGTGGTCCAGCACCTTGAAGTGCAGCGTCGAATTGGGTGTTATCTGAACATGTGCAAATAACAGATTTAGTTTGGGTTCCAAACATGTATCGAATATCACTTACCAACACTGTGAACTCCTCGTTCCATTTCGGCAAATAGCTGTTCTTGACCAAATCCGTCTTGCGCTTGCTTTTACTATCTATCAACAGCTCTACGTAGGGATTAGGTTTTAGGAATCCATTATTCCGCAGCGAAGCCTCCTCAACTGTAAGAATAAAAAAGGTCAATTCCAAGTTCCACAAAATACTAAACATAAAAACAAACACTCACTTGTCACGCTTAATTGATAATATCCTTGATTGCCACTCCCACTACTGCCATTACTACCACCACTCCCACTCGCATTTGAGCCGCCGTTGACGCCTCCTCCTCCTACAACTGTTGCTGTGGCACCAGACGTTCCCGCTTGGTTCGTCGCACCTCCAGCGACGTTGTTTACTTTTGGAGCGGCGTCGAGGCCGCCGTTGCCAGCACGGGAAGCTGCACCTGCTGCCTGACCATTACCATCGGCCATTTAATCGCTGCTCCTAGCTGCTAGCTAACCTTAACGCCTAGTATTTCTTCCCAGCTACCAGCTACCGCCGTTAGGGGCTATGGAAAAAGAACCAAAGTTAAATAATGTTTCCATAGAATATTTTTCTATTATTTTGCCAAACTTATCAACAAAGAGATTGTGCGACTGCTTGATAAGATTGCTGACTCGATGTTTCAGCCAAAATAAAATCGAGCAACATCAACACATGAACACAGTCTCCACATGGCCATATCCACACATTCTACATATTTATGTATATATATAATGTATATGTATGTTTTTCAAAACAATTATAGCTCGACTCTAAACAAACTCGGACCGATTTCAGCTCAAAGCAAAATACCAGCTGATAAGTAAGAGTACAATCTTAAAGCTAGGGCAGTATTATCAGGGGCGCAATATTATAACTTAATTATCGCTGGATGCGTCATGAATAAAATATAAATTAATAAAGCTATTTCCAAAGTAATCATAAATCATAAAGTAAATAAGCTTCAGAAAAGATTTAAGGGGAAACGAAAATAAAAATACAGATATAAAACATAAAAAGTCAAGAATTCGACCCAATAAATATATTATATCAATATAATCCGGAGTCGGAGTCGGAGTCGGGATTTACACTGTGAATCTTATCCGGGAACAGCGATTGCTTGTTTCTTGGAATGAAGGCAAATAGGCAATTCACTTTTTCGATTAAAAACCCCACGTCAGAGGGAAACTGACCTGGAGATCTCTACGGGTATGTTAAGAATAATCAGCAGTAAAACGTGTACGGGAAATAACATCATGCAGTCATAAATGATAATAAATGATATCTATAAATGTGAAACAGCATGTATCTATAGCTCAAAATTGCGAAATCGGGATTATCAAAAAGGAAATGAACTGATAAGTTTTGACCGAAACTCTTTAGAGCTGTAGTTGATATCATCAACAACAATTTATCGGATGGTGGAATGTCCTATCGAATACCTATATAACTGTCAACTTCAACAAAGCCTTTGATGTAATTCATATTTTTTGTTAACCAGTCCAAAACATTTCACAATAGAGCGTATAAACTCATACACGTAAGTATTGAAGGGGGTCTTTTGTGTTTCCCGGACAGCCATCAACTAGTTCAAATGTACGTACACGAACTCATATCGTCAGTTGTATAGTGTTTAGGTGCATATATAATATAAATATATATAGTATATGTACTGAAGTATAATTTTGATATCAAGCACTCGCACAGCAAAGCGAGCCGCCTCAATTGTTGTATAATCGCCGTAATGAGTCACTGACCAAAAGTTGTTAGTTATTCCAATAAATTGTTATATATTGTATATTGGTATATAATGTATACTATATATAATAGTATGTGTAAATTAGATGCACTTTGTCTGCGAACTGGTCAATCATTGTCATTGGGACACTGGCGTCTATTAATTGTCGCTTTAATTTCCACAATTGAATTTCTGTTATTGTTATTGCTACTACTATTATAACTGCTGTTGTGTGACGTTTCTGGGAAGTTTGCGAAGAAGATCACGTGATATATACAAATATATACCTATATAAAGTTTACTGTTCCGAGTAAATACTGGCGTATGCCGTTTCAACACATACGGGTATACATTTTGTACATGAAATATATGGAATGTGCATAAGCGAACATTGAAAGTTTGCAGAATGCGAGTAATATAAAAATAATATAATTACTTAATTAGTTGGTAGGTGGAAGAGATGTCACTTATGCTTGCAGTTGCTAAAACAAAGAAAGCACTTGCGCTTTTCAGGAAAATGGTTCAATATTTTATCGAAGATTTATAAATACATATGTACTCAGTACGAACAAAGAGTATACAAGACTGAAACAATATACTACATATGTATATAGCTGGGGCTCTTATCATGAAATTATACATATACATTGTATGTATATACCCTACGTGTACAGATGGTTTCCACATTCACAGAAAACAGTAAACGCAACGATAATGGACAAAGTATATACACATATATACAAAAGCTATGCTATTTTCGTTCAAAGAAGAATTGCTCACTTGGTGAGTTTTCCTTCAAGTTTAAGAACAGTTAAGCGTGAGCTTTGCACTGTAAGCCTTACTTCAAAAATGTGATAAATTAGTTTGTTATTTTTAAAATGCGGTCATCCTTTACTGTTTTGCAAGGAGCCTGAGGACCAGAAAATTTTATTTGCTTTTCTCATTATTCCAAGCTAAATCCCCATCGCATTAAATTCTCCATTCCCAGTTTCAACATCGCATTGTTGCCCAAATCCCAAATCAACCTAACACAAATTCAGCTGTTAACGTCGCCTCTAGGAATGTTTACAGTAATTGTAATTAAAATGTCTGCTGATGAGTTCACCCATATACAACCATACATACATAAGCTTGTACATACATGCAAACAAACGAACAGCTGATTGAGTGCAGTTCACCCCCAGTTCAAGGTAACAAAGGTTTGTTCACCAACGTCAGTGGTGGAAACGAAAACAGTTGGTGAACGATGCGTCTTTTGATTGTTAATACCCTACTGAATACTTGGTAAACTTTCGATGCGACTAGAACAATATGTTGCTGTTGTTATCATGTAATTGCATGTATGTACATATATCAGTATATAATATTTATGACAGTATTTATATATGATGAGGGTAAGTAACGATAATAGGCGAAAGGAAACTAAAATATGTACATATGTATGTGCATATGTAATCAGCGGAGCGAGACAACAGCTGCCGCTTACACATGAAGATACATATATACATCTGTAAGTACGCTAGTATAAAGATATGTACATACTGTCAATAATTCAAGCGGAATAAATGCCTAAAAATGCACTATGCCATATACTCTAACACATAGTGACATACACACCTACACTTATAACCTGAGCACTTGCGGGTGGGGATCAATGGGGGCGTGCTGTCATCAAACGGACACTGGGACACCTGAAGAGTACAAGCAAACATATCGACTTATACTTACTTATATTATACACCCGCACACAAGACACATATACACACTTTTACAGTTCGTAGTCATGTAACGTACACCAGTGCTATGCAAAGCAAATGTGTTTGTGTGTGTGTACGTACACATGTAAGTATATATATGCATGTATGGGTATGTGTGTCACTCTGTTTGTTTGTAATTGAGGCAAAGGTCGCGGTAACGCTGACTTTGCCTTCTTCTTGTTTAGACCTTACTTCACTTACACGAACTAACGAGAAATTGTGACGCACATTCAATGCACAAATGTTTTCTTGGCTTTAACTGGGAATTATCTACGTTTACCTTTAGCTTTACCTGTTCTGTTGAAGCGTTTTGCTTACCTTCTGCTTTTGCTTGCCTACAACTTGTACACTATTCACTTGTGTGTGTAAGTTTTGTTCTGACGGAAAACAATAAATACGTAACTTTTTTAACTTAAATAATTTATTTCGCGCGCGATGCACTTGTCAAACTAATGCTTAGCATTTTGTATTATTGTTGATTTTGTTTAATAGGGAGAATCAACGCATTGGCAAAAATTAGTTTTCGTTTCTACCAGGTGTTACCGTATGCACCGAAACTAAAAATACCTTAAGCTCAATATACGAAATACCAAATATCTCTATGGTATATTGAAAAAAAACACCCTAAAAGTGTCAAGCAAACCCAACAAAAAAATACCTTAAAATACCAATATTGATATCGCACAAAACAACTCGCAACTATCGGTTATTAATTGTATTAGTTACGGTTAGTACCTATAAAAATATTGTCTGTACCTATATGTATAATTAACACAGAATATGAGAACTATTATTTGTATCTTATATAAATTACTAATATTTAATAAATAAATAATATTAAACAAACGACCTACTGCGACTGAATGTCCAATAACGTCGGTTAACAATTGGCTGATTCTGCAGTAGTCCTGAGACCAAACACGATAGTCACGTGCTCATCTCTAGCATACATGTCGTTTCCAGTTGACACTCGATAATGCTTACATATTCGATATCGATAAATATTAAGCCGTTAAGCCATACAAATTGGAGTTGCATTTGTATTTCCAAATTGTTATATGTCAGCAGATATAAATACAAGCACTTGCTATGAAAGGCCAAATGCAATATAAAAACTACGTCTTCAAATGTGGCATTTGAGTAAAAGTGAAATTGCTTTACGTTACTTCCCAAATACTCGTAGCACAACAAATAACTTACTATGTGTATAAACAATTATTACCTTCTCTCCAGCCTTTTGAGTATTTTATATTATTTCACGCGGTGAGCGCTTTACTTGTGATGAGAGTGCCAACAAGACGGGTTAACTTATAGCGCGTTTTTCACACTTTGGTTAGTATTGAAGCCCGGTTAATTAAGTCCGGTTAACATTTCTCCGAGCGAGAACGACGCCAGCACAAAGTGAAAATTATTAAAATTTAATGTTGGACAAACCTTGAATGTGCAGTCATTCGTGTCGCGCGCTTTGTTCGGAGCGGAAGTAAACTGTCGAGGTCGGGTATTGTGTACCAAAATAAAGGATAAAGGATATCAATAAACGAATACATAGTCAACGATATGCGTGGACTTTCAATATACGCGTGTCTTTTAACGGGTCTATTTTATTTTTCGGAAGGTAACGGAAAGTGATATATGATTAGAAGTGAACAAGTGAATAAAATTGATGTTAAACATATGAAAATAAAGTTTGTGATGTGGTTAAAATATAAACTTCAGTTTATTTATAATTCTTTACCATTCTTCCCCTCTTTTCGGCTTGTATTTTGCTGCCACCCAGGTAAACCATGCCCCGAAAAGTCACGTCCCCATAAGACCCGCTGCGACGCCTATTACAAATGCCGTGAGCTTCCGGTAAAGTCGCATGTCTGGATTCCGGTCAAGTGTAACGAAGGACTTGTATACGAGCACAATGTTGGCAGTTGTGTGCTACCTGACGAGGATTGGGAGTGTCTCACACTCAGCGAGCAAGCCAGCACTTCGACTAAATCCCCAAGTAAAGGAACCAAAGACTCCGACATATACATTGTAAGCACCGAGGATGAGGCAGGGCTTCTTCTCAAGGAATCTACAGATGATAGTAACGTGGAGGTTGTGCTGGATGCTACGTTAAGCAGCGAAGAGCAGGACGACGAATTAAAGATCAATCAAGCTGTGTCAACTCCAAAGAACAACGAATTCGAAAGCTCACCCGTGAGTCAATTTGATTCTAGCGGCGATGGAGAATTGGTAGAATTGGATAACTTACATCAGGCGGAAACCCGTGAGGGCGTAGTCAGCGTTAGCCACAATAGCAACAAAAGTCATAGTTCCCACTCTGCTATTGTCTCTGTCATGGACACATCCGAACAGATCGAAGAGCATCCAACAACTAGCAACCATTTACAGTCCGGCTCTCCCATTGACCCAAACCTCACGGCGCACTTGCAGCGCCTCTCCCAGCTAATTGATGGACTGCAGCATACGTACCAGAAGACAGACAAACCGCAGATAGAGTTGCGTCCGGATCAGCTGAATGCGTTTCTGGCTCACTTTGATCTAAAAAATCGATACGACATGCTTAATCCTATGGGAAACTACAAGGAATCACCGATTTCATCCACTACGATGCCGCCGCCAACTATGCACGAAGGGAGCACCACCAGCAAACCACAAAATACATTGCCGGAGCCCACGGTCAATAAGACGCACCTGCAGGAACATCTCACAAGGCATCGCATGCAGCCAGAGACTAAACTAATGCTATCCAGTGGATCACAGCCCTTCTCCTCATACGGTCCGGGCTACGCAAACTCACAGATCGTGGTGAATCGTCCCGAGGGCTCTGTCACGTTTACTCTGCCTCAATATGGGCACAGCTCCGAACAACAAACGCCGTTTAGTGAAACTCAGAGCCATGAGCATACTGAACATGAGCCAAAGATCTCGGAGGAGACACTAAAAACGGTACTAGAGCTTTCCAAGCAGATGATTGCCGCTCAGAATGTGCCCAAAGTCTTGCCGAATCCTGCCTACAATAATGCCTACTATGCGCCACCCATTCTGCAGCCGATTCTTCTGTCTCCGCACAACAATCCTTTCCAACAGTACTACCCCATGCAAAGCTATGAGCCCCCACGGACGCACTACATCCATCACAAGAAGCCAAGTGGATACAATAAGAGCAAGCCTAGCACAACGATCATTCACAACAACGTGATCCCCGTTCATGTGTCCAGCACCAATTCCGGAGAGAAGGAAGTGCTCGATACCTACGGCAATAGCTTAGGAGTTCTTCCTAGCCTGGACAAGCACGGTGTCAGCCTCAACAGCAACCAGGATTTGGATAACAGCATCAACCAAAACAATATGAACAACTATTTCAAGAAGTTCATGGCAACGATGACAACTGCAAGACCCAGCATCTCGGTAACGACGATGAGTAGCCAATACACTGGCCAATATGCAGCTCCATACGCCAGTGAATTTGCACAGACGACGTCGCGTCCCTTTGAGCAACAGCCCTCGGCGGCAACAGTGGCCACATTCTATACGGCCAGTCCACATCTTAATGAGCAGAATGTGAATGGGGTCTTCCAGGCGGCGGACAGCTACTCCGCAGGAATGGGCATTGCCATGAATATTCCACGCCCGATGGATGGCCAGCAGGGACAAGGCATGTTTCCGTCACAGTTAGAGCCGGGTCAAGTGAAAATCCGACCCAATTCACAGAAAATCGAAAGCATGGAAATGGAGACTGATGAAGCGATTAGCCCAAACTATGTCAACAGCAATGGGAACAACAACCAAAACAACAATCGACACAACGCTCCTCACGTACTGACCTACAGCAGCACTGGTCCAGCGGATGTGTTGGGCATGAGCCATCAATTAGCACCTGGCCCATATATGGAGCACAGCTATGCGATGTCCCAGAATGCGGCCAATGAGCAGCAGCAGCAACAGCAGAATCAATATAAAGCCCCCTCTTACGTGGCCAGGCCTACGCCAAGTATGAGCAGCAGCATCTACAGCGATGGAGCCGGCAACTTGGAGCTCAACATGTACAGCTCTGGAATTGGACCCACCAATAATCTGCAGGTTATGCCAAGCAAGCCAAAGTATCCATCTGGGCTCAACCAGCTGGTCAACTTCAATGGCAACTTTATCAGCTTGGATGTCTTCCAAAAGTCCATATTGCCACTGATGACACAATCGCCAACAGCCATGTCGGAGCTGGGCAAGGTAGAGGTTATCACCTGCCAGACAGGTGTCCGGCAACCCAACGAAACGGACTGCACCCGCTACTTTGTCTGCAGCAAGAAAGATGGCAAGGTTCTCTCCTATTCCTGCCCACCCTATACGGGCTTCAACAAGCAGACCCGCATCTGCGATGCCACGACCTATGCCAACTGTGGCAACATGCCTATCTTCAATGGGTACACCATAGATGAAAATAGGCGACTGCAGTCGGAGGCGCTTCGCGTGCTGGCAGAGGCCAAGCGACGTCAGGAGGCGGCGCTCAAGGCACAGAGCCTAGCTCAACTCCTACAGCAATACAGCAACAAACCAGAGCCACCTGTGCCAGCGATCTCCAACAACCTAGATCAGAGTATTCTGGATTCGTATATGGTCAATATACCCGAACAACAGTTGGCCACCACCTTCCGACCCGCACCAGCTCATCCCACACTGCCTCCCAGCAATAATAGCGGATCTGTAAAGAAGCGGAAGTACTACTGCAAGGAGGGAGACAAGATCCCGGACCAGACCTCCATCAGTAGCTACTTTGTGTGCTACAAGAACGCACAAGGCCAGATGAAGGGACACAAGATGAGCTGCTCCAAGGGCTTACTCTTCTGCCCAAGAACACTCATGTGCACCTTGTCCACCAAGTGCACCAGTTAGCTCTCAACTGAAGCTTGGACACCTTCGATCCGGGTTGAGAATACTATAGTTGCCACTTAAACGATTTGCCTTCGATTAGTTTTTAAGTTATTTATTATAATTTTAAGTAATTCCCTCGATTAAATTGGACTACGACAATTGAAATGTCTCTTTATATGGTTTATTCTGGGGGTTCCCTTGGGGTTGAGAGGTTGAGCAGTGGAAAGGTCATTGTGAAAGTTGTATTGTGTGTTCTACCTGGCCGCAGTTTGGGTATGGGCAAGCTCTATGTTAAAGACCTTGTGCCATAGTTTCTCTCTCTCATGACATGTCTTTAATTACCAGTTCTTAACTGCCGCGAACGACCTTCTTACTCGCATAAGCCCAAATCAGCACTACCGACGTACTTACTCTTGGTACTACTTATGATATCGTACGAAATGTAAGCCACACCAGGCTACTCCATAAAGAAGGCACACTTTAGGTACTCGCTATGCTACTGAAAATTTCACTTTTTTAATGTTTTATGAGCACATTTTTTGTTTTTGGTTTCTTTTGCCTCTTGCACTTTTTTCAGTATGTGTTTGTGTGCGTGTGTGTGCTGTGTGTTGTGTGATGTGTGTGTACATATGGATTAAATAAAGCATATTACATTTACGGGTATTAGTTACGAATGCTCTTGTGTATCTGAGAAGACATACAGTTTTTATGTTATTCAATATTTTCAAGATGCACAGCCTACTTCGAAAACAGGTTCGAAATCGAGTGTCTATTATATGATATTTAATATAATATGTTAATACATAACTCAAAACTAGCACACAAAATATAACCAATATAAATATAAATTTAACAACAATTGCTATTGATCATAAGGGGGTTATATTAATTATCCGTAACGATACGATCGTATTGTTGTAAAAAATTTAACTAAATTAAGAAAACAAAATCGAAATATTAGATATTTGGCAAACAAAGGTTTTGGGTACATTCAACTGTTTTCTTATTTTTATTAATATTAATATATTTTTAGGTTTTCCCCATAGAAAATATTAAAAATAATAGTATGAATTTTTAAGGGATTTAATAAGGAAACAACTACGAACTACGTATTCCAATAAATTAAATGCTCTGCTTTACCCACCCCTTGAGACGATAGATGACTCCATCTTCCCCAGTCGATATAAGAATTGGTTAGTACACCACCAGAATAGACTGGTTAATAGCTTAACCCATGACAACCCCAGCCTTCTAGTCAGAAATCAATACTGTTCTCTAAGAGAATAAGATATATGTGCTTATGCAATCAAAATTATTTGATACAGAAGCTCCTCTTTCCCTTTTGAAAGAGAGAGAGGGAAAATATCCACACCCAATTTCTCAAATGCTAAATACTCATATACAATAATTAGTCTTGCATAAAACTTAACAGAGTTAATTATGATAATTTCTATTATTAAGTGTTAAGTGTTAGACAGGATACACCTTCGAAAGGAAGAGAGATTATGAGTAACTATTTTGCATAAATTCTGTACAAAATGAAAGAAACCCCTCGACATAAGTAATTTAGACTTTAAATATTAGAAGCACTATAAGTATATACTCCCACGTAAGTCTACACATTTTCTTTGATAAGTCTGTAAGAATATATATTAAGCCTAACCTTATATATATCTATATGGTTAATTTGTGTGCAACTCATAAAGTTTCAACGTATTACTTGGAGTCATAATTATTGTTAGTTTTAATGAAAAACAAGTTACATAAAGTGTCAGTCATATACTTTTTAATAGTAATCATCGTCTCCAGAGTGTTTTGGCACTGGTTTATGGGCACGTGGATCCAGTGGAGTCCAATCTGGCTGGAAAGTGATAGTTTTCATATTAGGTTCATCCACTTTCTCCTTCCAATCAAAGGCGTAACTAACAGCAGCAGGCGGCTTCTTTTACAGCAGCTCTTCTCATGATTCTCATACTCTAATTAGTGTCCAATGATTGCTTAAATTAAAAACCCAAACAAATTACAAGTTGGACAGAAATTTCTTATTTGTTGGCCACATAATTTGTCACTCACGCAGCGACTTCTTAGGGAAGAAACGAATGTTTCTATTACGTTTCACTTGACTCAAAGCTGATGGATGATAGTTGGGTCAGTTTATCGACTGAATGGCATCTGAAAATGGGTTTGTTAACATCGTTGAGTACTCGTTTAGTTAAACATATGACCCTAGAAACAGGGTGTATTAAAGAAACACATACCTGACCGAAGAAAGTTTTTGTTTTGACAATAATTTCACCAGTTTTCCGAGTGGATTTCCAGTCAGGGTAAGCTACAGTCAGAGGTGATGCAACTTATAAAAGTACACCTTAAAGAGAAACAAGTTATATAACAAGGAAAACATACAGCACGAATTCTTTCTATCGGCTTTATTTGAACTTGTTTCTTCTGGTTTCATCACACATAGTAGGAGATCATATTTTATATAATTTTGAGTACTCGATATTCAACAACTAGAATTATTTAATTTTTGATTTCTGATTTCTGATTTAGAGCACTTCAACAATTTTTTAAAACTATTCTTTATATTCTTTCTCTACATATTCAAATATTCATATTTGATTTTTTGTTTTGTTCCGATTTGAACTTTATATATTGCTTAGACTGACGAACACTACTTTCGCTTTAATTAGATTTTAGAGAGCTCATTTGGTTAACGATAAAGCAAAACTTGGTTTGTTGAAATGCATATTAACATTGCTTTTGGTTTCGTTTCCAATATTTGAATATTATTCTTATTTTCGACTATTTTGTCTATAGGATAAGATTTTCAGCTTTGGTAGGGTTTCTTTGTAACTATATAGTACAGATATTTGCTTAGTTGCTACGATTTTGATTAATGAACATTACTTGTATTTAAGGTTTTAAAAGTTTGGGTTTCTTTTACGATTATTTTGCATTAGTTTATAATACAATTATCACATTCCTTTTGATGATGATATATATTCATTTTCATTTGTATTTTCAGTTTTATTTTCATATTTAATTTCCTTTTCATTTTGACTGGTTTTAAAACTACTCTTTGCTTTAGGAGCTATGAACTATTCATATTTTTATTATTATTATTATTATTATTGCTTTTAGGGTTAGCAACCATTCAACACGTACGTAGAAAGCAACGGAAACTAGTTGGCTTCACAAAATTTTATCATCATGCAAATGCTTATTACATAATATGATACCTAAAAATATAACAGACTATATGTATATACCATATATAATAATATATATATTAAATTAAATCGCGCAGGAACACAGTATTAGCTGCTACAAAATACAAAATGAGTTAACTATAAGTGAGTTAAACCATTCCAAAGCCTTCGCTACCCTCGCTGATGGCCAGTAGAAGAGACTTCTCAAACTGCTCATAGCTCTCATAGTCGGGCAAACAGAGCTGATTAAAACTGAAAATATAAAATGGAGAGAGGATAAGTTGGAGAGAAAGTTAGAAATGGGAACTATTCTGCATTCACTGACCAGGTGTGAGCCGTTGGTAGGTTTCCAAAAGTTGGAGCGGCAGTAATTTGAAACTGGGGATTCAGATCCTGAAAGCCACCGGGCGGCAGCTGGGAACAGCCCGTGGTGAACTGCAGCAGACGCGCCATTTCCGTATGACTGAAGTTGCTGACGCCTGCCCAGAACCAGGCAAGGACTCTTCGAAACTCTGCCGAGTTACCATTGGCAATGTGATGCGACTTGAAGTCACTGATGGAGTACTCCCCAGTGCCACACATCAATAGCTAAGATTGAGAATAACCGGAGAGATTCAGTAGGGAAATTGTCATATGAGAAGGGAAGTTTAATGCGCACCTCTAGTTCGTTCTCGTCGAAAATGCTAAGCAAGTTGTCGGGAATGATGGCATTGAGGCCCTTCAGGAAACTGTCCACCTCATCCTTGACACTATTGCAGAGTCGCTGCTGTGCCAAGGCATCCAGATACTGATTCTTGCTGGCATTGGTCACGCGGGTCTTGGCACCATTTGGAACTAGTTCGATTGTCTTGCTCAGCTGCCCGCTGGTATCGTAGAGCTCTTCCACGAAGTATAGCTCCAACGTATCCGTTGCATCTAGATCTGTGTCAAGTATATACTTAATCTTGGACAGATACAAATCGGGATCATCCTGCTCGAAGTACTGCAACAGAGAAATAATTGTCAATAAGAAGGAATATGTATGGATTGTGTGTCCTGCTCACCTTGTAGTGAACCCTTAGCCCAATGAGCTGTGCCAGAAAGGAGCGACTGAATCGAGCACGTACGAGCTGTCGATAGCTGCCACCCAAAGCGCTCTCGAAGAGGCACTTGCCCACCATTTTTCCAGCAAATTCAAAGTACTTCAGCTTAAGGTGCGTCGGTCGCGTAGGATTTGGATGGACTAACGCCTGGTGTTTGTCATGGAATGTGCAAAAGAGACCGCTCCGCGAATCAAATAAGGCGCTGCAGACCAGCTCAAACCACTCCCGCCGCAGGCCACCCCAGTCGATGCCCTGCTCGCCCTGAAAGGTCACCTCGAAGTTACCGCACCAGTCCGAGACGGAGAAGCCTTTGGTAGCCTTCATGCTGCTCTCTAGGATCTTCTCGCGATGGACCTTGAGCGTCATCTTCTCGTGGTAGTAGCTAGCATGGAACTTGCGCACCTCATGATAAAAAAAGTCCTGCTTGTCCTTAAAAGTCTCCGAGCCACCAATGTTCTTAAGTAAAAAGTGTGTAAACGTGGCTGCAATAATATTCCGATCCTTGGAAGCCAGCTCAATCCTCGGCTGTGCTCCATCGTCTATAATGAACACCGGTCCATGCAGCTGTGTCACCAACTGTGGCAAAAAGTGAAACTTGGTCGAAGGACACAACCGAAAGGTTGCAATACGCTTCGGAATGAATTTGAGTATCATCTCCTTAATGGTTACCTGAAAGATCAACGAGTTCTGAGCCTCATGAGTTCGCACCATGTATACACTCTTCTCCACTGATCCTCACCTGCTTCGGTCCCACATAACACATCACCTTGCGGGGCTTACCCTTCGCCGTTCCATAGATGCTCAGCAGCTTCGCTTCATAGCAAATGTTGTGCTTCCTCGAGGCTATGTTCTTGTGCACCAACGTTGTGTCACTGCCTATTGAAAGTTAGGGTATTTAATTATTAGAGTATTTATAGCCGAGAGGTGCAAATTAATCGAGAATCCTTGAAGCACTTTGATCTTAGGTATAATGAAATCATTCTAAATTTAGGTTTGTGGTGAAAAGAGTAGAATAATTAAAATTTCTCAACGGGATACGCATAGGGAGGTAAAAAGAGAGTCTGTATATCAGATTTAATATCTATGGACAAGGTTCTTTATATGAGACACGTGCCAGGAAATCAGCGAGTGCAAAAGCCAGTCAAAGGCCAGAAGCTCCAGTGGCAGCCATCATCGAGTGAGACTGGACTAAGATACTGTAGTTTTGCCTGTGGGCAGATGAGATCGAGATACTCTAATGTGGCATCTAATCAATCCGGACTCTGATCCTTCTCTGCATTTGACAATTAGCTGAACTGAGTGACCTCTGGCGGCGACTAGGCTTTAAGAGGAAAAGCGTGTTCGACCTAGCTTGAGGCATTACACGGAAATGTGTGGAATCGGAGCACGAAATAAAATTAGATGGAAGCGAATGATTAAGTATTACTTGGTCAAAGGTTGGCTATCCATGTCCAGCTCCAGCTGTGATATACTTACTGCTCAGGACGATTATATCGAAGTCGCCATTGGGCAATTGCTGATCCCGATAGCTGATGACGGCGCGCAGACAAATCGGTTCCGGAAAGAGAGCTGTGACGGATACGCGCGAGTTGACGTGGTCGTAGCTGAAGGTGATGGCATGTTGAAGCTTTTCCATAGCCACACCATTCAGATCAGAGATGGCAACCTGATAGCCCTGCAAAAGCAAGCATGGAATAGTAAGAACAGAATCAACCTGAGCTCATCCTAGTGCTAAACTTACTTGCAGTGCATCGTCGGACTGCTCGAAGAGGCAGGCATTGCCAAACTCGTCCCTGGGCTCGATATGCATCAGCGTTGGAGCACTGGCGCAGCAGATGACCGTAGTGGCAGGTCGTATGAACTTGGAACGGCGAGCATCGATGGTGCCGGGCAGAAAGTTGCGCACGAAGGGTGAGCCGGCGATGTGACTGGCGCCGATGAGCACCGAGATCTTGTACTGACCAGCGGTGCGTACAGTGAACTTAACCTTGGCAATGTTGGCATTATTGGGATCTGTGGATGAGCCGAGCTCACTGATGGTGACCACTTTGCGTGTACCTTCGGTGACCTCGACGAAAAACTGGTCCGTGTCACAGATGGGATAGGGCTGTCCGTTGCGCTGAAAGAAGCGCACTATGAAGCACATGGTGCCACCCACACGGGTTGGATCCTTCCAGTCCCATTGCACCTTACAGTTGGCCGGCAACAGATACTTCCCGGTCACATACTGAAGCAGAGAGTGGCGCGCCTCGGGCGCAAGAGAGGGCTGCGTCATGGCGGCAAGTGTGACCAGACCGGCAACGGAAACAGAGACCACCAGCATGCCACCCCATGTCCAGGCGTCTTGGTGCTGACTGGACTTCACCACCGTTGACCACAGCTGTGCCTTCAGAGCGTCCAGCTGTGCCTTCGATGTGGGCAGGCTCTGACGCGCCGTCGACCACAAGTGCCAATCCTTGCCGAGTATCTTGCTGGCCCGCGAATCCTCCAGCCAGTAAACGTCCTCCAGCGAGGCCACCTCAACTGCCAACAGACGCTGGTAATGATGCTGCATACGATACTCCCTCAGCCATTCGCGTAATATCAGCTTCTGCTGCAGATGCAGTGCAGCTCTCTGCAGGCGCTGTTCGTCCCCCGGCGGCAGCTCCGGCAGTCGCTCCGGATGCCCGGAGCTTGACAATGATGATATCCCTGTATAAAAGGCACAACAAAGAGCAATGAGTAATCTGAACCGTTGCTGCTAATTGAGTTGAATGGACAAACTTTTTTATGCAATTCGAAACTTATTTTTTTTAAAACTTTGCCATCGTCATCGTCCTTGTCGGACACCCTCATCCTCGACGATGTTGACGATGTCGTTGAAGCAAATAAAACCAACTTTATGGTGTCTAAAATTACAAGCCAACTAATTTAGCCAGGCGACTACGTCAATGCCTCCTCCCATCCGAGACCCAACCAAACTTCGACAAGAACGCCAATCAATTATATTTCAATTTTTATGACTTTGGCAAGCCGAGAGAGAACCGGATCCAGACCCAGACCCAGACCCAGACCCAAATGCGTCGCAGCAGGAGCTTATCGTTGACTACCATCAAAACAAATATTGCCCCCTATCCTCTCCTTCCAACCTATTCACTCCTTTTAGCCCTTGAATCCTTCGCATGGCGTGCAGTACTCCGCGTACAACGTTAAAGTTCCTTCTGTCGTCATTTGTATTTTAGTTCTTCTTCATAAGTTTAAGCTACGGCGGAACTATCCAGAGGTTAAATTACCAGAGTACAACGAGGGTTAAACAAAACAGCATTTTCAATAGTTGAAAGCTTTCATTTAACTCCTCCGATCCGCCCACTTTACACCAAGAACTTTGTGGAAACTTTTCTCCCGACTAGCATGGAAAATCTCATAATGTGGATGGAAATATCGGAGTGTATACCAGATTGAATATAAGAGAAGGTTATTCCTATATCCCTCACTCAAACGACGCCTCTGACAAATAAGCTCAGCACAATCATTGACCAGCTCCCTCTTCCACCTCATAAACCCAACTAATGGTAACCAAAACTAGAAACCACAATCGTTGCCAGAGCCACAAAGTAGTGGAAAGTGGAATCCCAAGCCCGCATGCGGTTTAGAAGGTGGCCCGTCAAATGTAAAAATAAGTAATACTTGGTATACGGATATATGAAAACGAGTATACGGGTGCGGATATAGGGAGGAGTTTAAGGGGAAGGTGTTATTTAGTAGCCCGACATAAAGGCGACGTTGGGTTTGCGTGTTTGACATTCGAAAACGATTTCATTTCGTTACCAATTCCATTTCATTTCTAACGCTTCTCTCCCTGCGCCTCCACCTAACTGTGCACCTCCATCCTCCGACTCCTTGGAGTGTGCCCAAACTCTTCCTCTAACAACCAACTAGCAGGTTTCCATATTTCTGCGCGAAACGAACAACTTCCGTTTGATAACGTTGATTTCTGGAACCGAGTTCGAAATGTTTGAAAAACGAAGAGTGTAAACAATGAAACGCAACTTTCGATGCTTTTAAAACTTTTCCTGCTACTACAGCTCCCATGTGTGCGTGTGTGTGTGTGTGAGTATTTTCATATAATTAAAGCATTTGTATTGCATATTTAATGGAGCTGCCTGCTGCGAGCAAAACGCGTCCTTTTCACTGATTGTTTAACGAGAATTGCTAATCGTTTTAAATTAAACAAGCGAAAGTCAAAGACAAAATGGCAAAAGGCAAAACAGCAGAAGAGAGAAGCCAAAAGAGAGGAGGCAGAAGTGAAAAGGCTGGAAAGGAAAAGGAGGAGGGGCAGAGGAAAAGCGGTGGCATTTCTGACTCGGGTAGGAACAGAGGTCGCTTAATGAAAATGCCTTTTGAAGGTTAACACGCGGCCCCGACAATTGTGGATGATGATGACGATGATGATGATGATAATTATGATGATAATTAACGAGATGAGAACGCTTTGAGGGAGTCCTCTGTGGTTTTACACCCTAAACGACACAGAGAGAGAGAGGGAGGGGAACGAGTTAAAAAAGTGACATTGTGTAATGAATAAAAATAAATATATGAATGGTAAAAAATCTTACGAGTTAAGATAGAACAGTCTATAGAAGTCTCTTACTGGTGGATTAATGTGATAGATTGGTCGATAGGTGGAGCCTTCATTGAATTCCCGCTTTTGGCACTCACCAAACAAAGGATTGAAACACAACTTGAGTATCACACCTGGTATAATTTTGCTCGTGGAACTTATGGCTGGCCAGGACACCTGCATGTTATAGATCAACAGGGCCAATTCATAATTGTGGTCAGTACGCTGCAGGAATCCATGGAACTTGGCGCAGGCCTGCAACGACACCAGCTCATTGCTCATCGCTTCGTCCTCAGGTGTCAATTTAAACTGATCCATGTGTCTGGCTGTGTGTGTGTATGTCTGTTTGTCCTGTCCTGTCGTGTTGTGTTGTGTCTAAGGAGAACTTTGACTTGAATTTAAACTATGAGTCTTTTTTTGAAATTTGGCATATAACTCAAAACGAACTAGGGAAACCCAAAGAAACATTCTCCTACATAGCCATAGCCAAGGAAACAATGGCAAAGCAGCACAGTGTCCTGCCCAAGGATCGACTGCACCCAGACTATTTGCACTCTCATTAGTAACAGCAAACGGAAACGCCAACGCAACTTGGCCAAGTGCTGGGCAAATGTTTGCCGCCGTCATTTACGTATACAGAGGGTTAAGCCAGGTTGGGCTAATAGGTTGCCATTATTGGAGCTCCTCTTTGTCATCAGTTTGCGATTAATTTTTAAAGCTCCTTCTGCCTGCTGCCTTCTGCCTTCTGTCTTCCTTATATCCTTGTGCATGTTTGCTTGAGGTAACTACAGCAAGAGCCAACTGCAACTTCTAGACTAAAATTATACCCTGTAAGGCTTCAAGCTGTGTTCAAATCTTTACACTCTACTTCCCTATAGGTCTAACTAGAGATTACACCAAATGTGATGGGTTCAGGCAAACATATTAAATTGTTTTATTGAGATTGAAATCGACGTGTCAATTTTTTGTTTGTTTTTATCATTTTGATTGATTAACAGCGCTTTTCTATCTCTGTTTGGAAAAAGTCATTAGAAGAATCACAAATGAACTTAAAGTTGCCATTTGAAACGCAGAACAGAAGGGATTTTATTTCCTTGCAAGTTGCAGCAAAGAGACTTGCATCAAGTTGCACAGAAGCTTCCACGAAATAAGAACTTAATCCTTTAAGCCAATAACTGCGAACAGGCATAAGTTAAGTTCGTTGACTTTGGGTTTTCCTTTCAACTTTTAAGCCTTAATTAAAGGACTCTTTTGCGGTCTTTGCCCAGGGTATCGAACCAATTTCGCTGTTGATTGTTTGCTTTTGAGCTGTGTTGCTGTTGTTGTTGTTGTTGTTGGTGTTGTTGTTGGTGTTGTTGGTGTTGCTGCTGCCAGCCTGACAGTCATTATTTATGCTACGGCTTTTGTGTCTATCCCTTTCCCCATTGTTTTTCTGGGATTGTTGTTTGCATTATTCTTTTCTCTTTTTCATTTATTTTTATCGATTTTGTCGCATAAATGGAAAATGGAAAACAGAAAACGGAAAACGGACGACGTGTCTGGAAATTACAATTTGAATGACGTACGATCATCACTTCAGAGCTATGTTAGGTGAGAGCCAACCAACCGAGTGCAGAAAGGCCGCATAACACATGCACAACAAAGGACACTCGGTGTCTATCCTTTATCCCTTTAACCAGTCGCCTGTCTCGCTATTGTGTTTGTTTATCAAAGTGAAAAATGATAAAATTGCCAGCCTGCAAGGCCCTGTGTGTGTGTGTGTGTGTGTGTGTGTGTGTGTGTGTACGAAGGTCTGAACCTTTTGTTGTTGCGCATCGAACCAGCTTAAGGGCTCTACAATGAAAACATTTCATCATTTCCCTCCGTGCAACGCAGAAAACGACTAACGTTGAATGTGAAGTGCAGCAGCTTCACGCATATTTTCCAAGCAGATAATCATTTATATATTTATATATATTTATTTTATATACATATACAACATTTATATTGCCAATCTGCAACAGACGCTACGACAACAGCAATGCCAGTGGCAGTGGCAGCAGCAGCAAATACCAGCATGAAATATTTGAATATTTAATTTTAAATCAAGAAAAAGAGTCTGAGAGCGAGAAAGACAGAGAGGTAGAGAGAGAGAGAGAGAGAGAGAGAGAGAGAGAGAGAGAGAGAGAGGGATCTCTTCAGGTCCTTGCCTGGTTACCGTAGCAGTTGCCACACTTGCCTCAAGTGGCGGCATAAATTCAGATGCCACTTTGGCAACAGCCTCTGCAAATTACGTATACGCAACGTGAGCACACAAACGACCAAGCCGCTCGGCGGTCTCATCAGCGCAATATAAAGTGCTTTCTGCGCTCCCAAGTGTCCTCCAGCCCGCAATCGCAAAAGGGGAGCCCCGCCTCAAGCCCTCCTGCTGTTCCTGCTCTCAATGTAAATTTTGTAATTTAGTATAAAATGTTAGGCTGAAATACGAATTGCGACCGACTGGGTGGGACCGTTCCTACATCTCTCTCTCTCTCTCTCTCTCTCTCTTCATGGAGCTGGCCTTGCTCACAGAAAGACAGCTGGATGCTGTTGGGTGTAGAAACAAATGAACAAATCAAATTCGTGGAGCAGCTGCTAAACATGCTGCGAATTAAGGATATCTATTCCACTTAGTGCATAAAACACCATTTAACTCTTTTAAGGGCCAACAAGTTATAAGCTGGATTTCTCTACTTAAAGTGTATCGAGGGGTGCTCAACCGCTTCTGATTAACTGGATGTGATAACAAGAGGTTCAGCTGAAGTGACTTATCAAGTTCATTTAGTTAGCCTCCTCTCTAACAAGCAGGGAAATCAACGGATTTTGTTTAGATACTTTTGCTTAAGAAATAATTGTTCTTTGTATTTTTATTATATTTGTTTTAAGCTTCCCCTCAAGCTTGGCATATGAAGTATATGAGAGGTTCCTTAAGTACTTCTCAACATGCACAGCTGGGAGTCGACAAGTCACTTATCAAGTTTATTAGGTGTGAATATCCCAGTCAATATCTGAATATCTTGATATGATATTATATTCTCGGACTTTGCATTTCAAATCATTTACATTTGTAACCTTGTTGAAAGTCAACTTGCTGGGGGTTGGGACTGAAGGGCATGTTGGCTGCTTTCTTTGGTCCCAGAGCTTCGCTAGTTTAGCCTCAGCCTCAGTTTCAGCCTCAGTGCAGCTGCTGAATGTATATAAAATGAGCGTCGCAATAAAATTTTAAACACTCACACTTGAGGTAAATGGCTGAGAGCAACCAGAGATTTGGCCAAGTTTTCACACTGCAATTGCTGGCAAACGATAGTTGTAGCAAGGCTCATGATGATGCTGAAACTGCTGATGATGATGAGGAGGTCGTTCTCAGCATGTGTGAGCGTGCCAGGAATCTGAACAGGAAGGTAACGAGAAGCTAGACATACTGGCACACGTTCTGGTGGAATCCTCATCCTAATCGTGTCAACATCTTTCCATGTGCAACATGCAGCAATCTTTCAGCCTCGTTTGAATAACCCGCAGACAACGACAGCAGCTGTTGCATACAGGTAGATGGATACATATATGCCACGTTACCCCTGTCTGCCTTTTGCTTTACATTTTTGTGGCCTATTCACATTCTGTGTGTGTATGTGTGTGTGTGTGTTTGTGTGTGCTTGGGATGCGGGCCCCCATGCAAACACACGCCAACTCTGAAGGTAAACAGGTGCAATCCACCTGCTGAAACACACACGAGTAGCTCAACTATCGCCCAAATAGCTTGCACCTTCCTCCTGCCACCTACTACGAGCCACATACCAACTGCCGTTGTCAACGACACTAAATACCGCTTAAATTTAGTGCTGAATCATTTGCATTAGCCGACCTTATGCTGCATGGATTATACACAAAGGAGAAACTATTTGCGAGACTCCTCGACTAACAGCTACTCTATACTGAGCTCGGACATTCCTCACAAGCTGCAAACTGTGCTGGTTGCCCTCAACTTCAGAATTCAGAGAATGTTATTTTATTATATAAAGTACCAGCGTATAAAGCATATCAAATAACAAGAGCATTACCTTCAAAGTAATGATATATAGAAACTCACACTGTGTTTATCAAGAGACTCACTTTAAATGCCTCTAGAGGTACGATAATCACAATAATACTAATTGATGTTTTGGACTAATATCCAATATAGACATATACACCTTATATTATTCTTTCCGATTTGGGTTACGCTTTGCTTACCTACGAGAACAATACAAACAATAGCCAGGTTTAAACTCACTCGACAAACTAAGTTTTCGTCAATTATTGATTTTTTGAAGGTAGAATTAGGTTTTAATTCTATTTAAAAGGCAACTGAATGAAGTTTGCGACCCAAGTTGCTTAGCAAAGAAAACTCTATAGTTATTCTACAATAATTCGATTTTAATTATTCGATTTCAGTTTGCAAAACAAAGAAGTTAATTTAGATAAATGTTGCGTTAAGTAAGTTTCCTCTAATTAAGTTAAACCATAGTATATGTTCAGCCATTGCTATAAGGATTTCATTTTGAACACGAAATATCCATTATAACTTTAGAATCTTTTAATGTTTATGAACTGTTCAAAAATACTGCTCAGCTTCATCTTTTATAGCCCAGCTGAAGTATTTGTTAAGAAGGAGGATTGCAGATGAGCTTCATCCACTGTCTTTCATTTAGAACTGACAAATCAATAAAAACTTATTCTACTCTAATTTTTGTGATAGCTTTAAGGTTGTAATAAACGCTTTCAAGATTAATGAATAACTATCTAAAGATTTATGAATCGCAACTAAAGAGGAAGCTAAACTTATTCATCGAATTTCCCAACTCTACTTCCAGCACATCGTCTTCAATAAGAAAGTAAACAACAAATCCCAGCTTAATATCGAATATTCAAATTATAAGTAAAGTGTACTCGACTACGACAAACCGTTAACCAAATTACACACAAATGTGATGTTTACTCTCTGATGTTAATGAACTTGTCACTTCGGGTCAGAAATGATAATTGGCAGTTTATAAGATGTTTATTTTATTTAGTAACAAATTTAACCATAATCAATAAAAAACTATCCAAGGCATTTAAAAGAACTCTTTTGCGATGAGAACTTGTGCAGCTGGATCAAAGAGCAGATGATCCGGCAATACTGAGCAGCAATCCGTCTGAGCAAGTAGTTTCAGCAACCCTACAAGCCTAAAGAGCTGGACGGATCGCTGGTGTATAACTGTTAAATCAGTGCCCATCACTTTCTCCACCAGAAGAGGAGACTGCCCAAACGTCACACTGGGAGCTACAATCCCAAGAGCCGCCAAAGTTAAGTATTTGGGAGTCACATTTGACAGACGTCTGACATACGGCCCACACATCACTCAAATACTTAAAAGCTGCAAATTAAAATTAAAAAATTTGGATGCTAAGGAGCTCTAGCAAACTGTCGCTACGAAGCAAAAGAATCATATACAATGCGATAGTTTTCACATACGGACTGGATGAGAAGATGGACTGGAGCTGACTGGTTCGTAAGAAACAAAGTTTTACATGAAGACTGAACATGCCTACCAAAGCAGAACTAATTGGGCGACACAGCTCCAGATACACGGACAGGCTTACCTTACACCCAAACCAACTTGCGACTAGTCTAATCATACCCTTAAACATGCGAAGACTAAAAAGACAGCACCCCCTAGATAATAGGAACAACATTAGCCTTTAAGAACAATTAAATCAAACATATGTACATAAACATAGCTATAAAGGCAGTTGGCCAACCCATATTAGGGTACAAAGTGATAAATGCGATAAATAAAAGAAAAAAGTATACTAAGCAATACTACAATATACTCAGCTCGTAGGTTCGCTGTGAATGAAAGCAATGTTCATTCGTGAGCAACTCCTCTCGGGAGCAACTCGAAGAATAGTAATTCTATTCTTACAATCCTAGTTCTTATATAGCTAACACTGATCGTACCTACTCTATTCTTATCGCTACTTTAACCCGACCAACGGGATGCAACTCGCTGATAGGGTCGGGTCAATTATGTATATTGAGACACATACAAGTGGTCATAAGTTATCTATTTTATTAGGGTGCTTGTGTTTACAGGATGCAACACGTACTTCTTAAAGATATATGACGCATATTTTCATTATGAATTTAAATGTCTGCATGTTTAACGTAAGTTTAAACACGCTGAGATCCGCGTGTTTATCCGGACGGAATATGAATGCTGATTAAAACTATATTTTCTTCTTGATAACGCAGATGCTTTCCTCTAACTATCGCAAACTTTTATACAACTTTAATGGCTCTGTTTCATCTATAATACTTTTTAATGAGTTAAGGGTCAAAGGAAGAAACAACAAGCCACAAAGTTCTTAAAAGTTGTTTGTTTCGCTGCAAAAGAGCACGAGCAAAGGAGGATGCAAAGTGAGATTAGCTTGAATAATAGGAAAGGAGTGAAGATTAGGAACATGCAAGGCTCACAAAATATAAAATGAAGAGCAAATTATACCAGTCGAAAGAGTTTGAATAGTGGCAACAGATAAAAAGACTTTCGTAAACAAGAGAAAATAAAGAAAATGAAAAGGTTTCACCTTTCGAGATACGAAAGAATCTATAGTTATATAACTTTTATTTAAAGTACTTAAACTCTCTTAAACGCAACTGAATGTATTCTATTATAAGTACTTAAACCGATCGACTGCTCACATAGATTTATATTACGTATGCAGAGAATTAATGTTTTTTAATTTATAACCCAAAGCTTAGAGCTTCAGTTTCCAGAATAAATACGCGCATTAAAATAACGTGCTTTATACTATACTTCTATATAGGATACTACTATATACTATATAAGTATATAAATGCTGCAGCTGTAATGAATATGCATTTCAGATTTGAAAGCTATAAATTTAATGCCGCTGCAGTGAGCGCTCCCTGCGAGAGTTGGGTTTCGTTTTAAGGACTCCATCCGTTCCGATGTCAGAGATTATAGACGGGGGAAGGAGGGAGGACGGAAGGAGGAGGCTTAACCTAGTTGCCGTTGGAATTGTTGTTTGCGCAACACACAGCGCAGAGCAGAGAGCAGAGAGCACAGAAAGTGCATAAATTCATTATTTATTCATTAATTTTGGACCTGGCGAGGCTTGAACATAATCGTAGTTTGCCATTGTTGAAACTCCCATCTGCTGGGTTGGCTCGGGCGTATAATTTGCAGTTTGTTATTTGATTTTGGGCATTAACGTGGCCTGAATTCTAATGCAATTTGTTGCCATAATGCAATTAATTGCAGCTGAGAGGGAACAAATGTCGCCCAGAAACAAACAAGGACTGAAAAGCACTGAAAAATCACTCGAAAATCAACTGGCGGCCAATTAAACAAGGTTAGAGCTGACCGCAACCGTAGAGTTAAAACTAAAATTGGGTTAAGCCCATATGGCTAATAGTATTAATATTGCCTTTTGGCACCGTCAACAAACATGAACCGTTTCGGGTTGCAGTTACCTCAATGCACATGGCTGCACATACGAGTGTGTGTGTGTGTAACCAATGGGCAAACATGGCCAAAACACATTTGCCAACATCTGCGTGGCACAGTAAAGGCGGCAGTTAATGGCCAAAAAATGAACGTGGCCAACGTTAAATGGCAACCATTTGGCCCTCTGCACACACTTACAGACTCAGACACAGACACAGAGCCTGATGCAAATACACACAGGAATTCCACAAATTCACACACGCACACACACACACACACACGGCAAATTGTGAATTGGCATAAACAAATTTGCACGAACGCAGCTGCAACACTTTGGCATTTCGAATAGAAGTTGTGTGTGCGAGTGTGTCTATAAATACATCTATATGTGTGTATGTGTGTGTGTGTGTGTGTGTGTGTGAGTTGAGGCAAATTGAAGGACACACTTGTATGTAAGCACAGCAGCATATATTCAAATAGAAATTGCACCATTAAAAAAAAATACTTTAGATAGGCTTTTATTACCTTTGAACGTGCCCAGAGCAAACTTTAATTTAGATTCTTTTACAGACTGCATAAAAATTATATTATTTTTAGCGTTACTTTAAGCAAATATACTTAATATTATCATATTTATACCGAATTTTTCCCCTATGCTTCCCTTAACTTTCCTAATAATCAGAAATATAAAGAAATGTTTATCGAAAAGTTACTCTAAAAACTTCTGCTTGATTACGTTTTTATTTTACTGCATCGAATCCACATTTAGAATTAGATTGACACGATTGGTGCCTAAATTTGGTTAAATGAAAATAGCCTTATGATGATGAATGAATGTCTGGCAATAAAAAGCTTCTTCATTTATTGAAATTCGGCTTAACTTTATTTAAAAACAGATAAACAAAAAATAAACGTTAATTGATAATTTGCATGTTGTCCCTAAGCTTTTGTCATAGAAAAGAATTCCGTGATGGATAAAATAAAGAGAGAACAAATAAACATAGAAAACATGGCAGCAGATGTGTATATAATAATATATATAAATATGTAGATATAGATGATAAAAACGAGAGGTTGCTTTTACATATATAAGACTAGAATTCCATGGAATAAGATTAGTTCAAATGTTGAACTCAAGGAATATAGTTAGGTATAGAGTACACCCACAGCTCGCTTTACGGTCTTCCCTATTGAGGACATATTCCAAATGAAAAAAGTGATAACTACGCAAAATTCTAGAAAAGTATGTAAATAGTTTTTAATTTTAATTTGGACAGTTTTAAAATTATTCAAATGAAACTCAGTTTTAGGCACTTTTCTTTAATTTGCGGCATCTTGTTTATATATATATAGTATATATAGTATAGAATAGTAGTGTAGTTAGTATATATATGAGTATATAATATAATTTCTCTTACTAAAACAAAGTTTAACTTCATTAAGTTTGAACTTATCTTATTTCTTGTAAAGTTGCAAGAATCAGTTTAAAAGAATAATCCGTAGAAATTTGGCTTGTTACCATTTATATATTCATATTAATTTCCCAATTCTATTTTTCTACCCGAGATTGTATCTTATACCCAGTTCATGTACAGTACGCAACTTCTACATGGATTTGTATAAGCTTTGGTTGTAGTTGTTGTAGATGACGTTTTTCCCATTTCGTACATACGTGCATAACGGCACTTTGCTGCCCATTAGCAAATCGCATTTGGGGAATGAAAGGGGGAGGAGGTTGGGTTGGGGTGGATTATGTCATTGGCATGCAAAGTATTCGTAGTTTATAAAAAAGAGCACGCGACTTTCTGCTGAATTAAGATGAAACGCAATGTAAACGAGTCTTTGGGCAATGCATTTGGCATTTCTTTAATCGTGCGCACAAAAGTTCAAGGCAAAGCGCATCGACACGAAGTGAAAAGCGGAAACGGAAACACATTTGGAAGGAAAGAACAAGACTGTTTCGATCGAGTGTGCTAGACTAAGAGATGCCCTAATATTCAGATGGCAGGTAAGTTTATCGTAACAATCTCAAGATCAATCACAGGATCGTGTCTATATATATATTTAAATAAGTTCGTACATCTTTCATCCAGCTGCCACACACATTTTCTCAAGTGCAGTATACCCAATTTATGCATATTTAATGGCGTACAGGGTATACGAAGCGGAATATTGCGCATACGCCCCGTCTATCTCGCCATATAAGCGCATCCTCATGCACATCCGCATCTGCATTGAATTCGAATTTGCGTTTGGGTTTTTGTGTTTTAGGCTTTGCATTTGATTTGTCTTGGCGAAGAGATGTTGGCAGCTGTTTCTCAGATACCCTGCCCTACCCTCACCTGACCCAACTCACCTGAGGACGAGGATTGCGAGTGGCGCATTGTGGTGGCCATTGCAATGGAATTTATCTCCGACTCGGGCGACCACATTTTCGTTTATTTTCTTAGTTGATTTTGCGTATTTTAAAACCGGTTTGCGAGCGCGCGGTTATTTTATTGATTTATTGAAATTAAATTTGTGATTAAACCAGTTTTGGTTTAAAATTAATGTTTAATTTTTGTTGCATTTTGCTTTCGTTTCGTTTTTCTTTGTTTCGTTCTGTTTTGAGTTTTGTTTCTTTAATTTATTAAAAAAAAATTTCTTAACAAAGTTCTTGCACATTCCGCGCATATCTACGGCTGCTCGAGACGTGGAACGGCAAACCGGGTACGTTTCGCAAAAGTTTGAGATTCAAATTTAATGTAAAAAGAAAGCAACCAGAGCCAGAACCCAACGAACGAACTGACAAATAAGTTTAAAATAAAGACAGAGCTTCATAAGTGGGCGTCAAATTCTCTGCGGTTCGCAAATGAGTTTCGACAGTCTCTTCAAGCTTTGGATAGAGTTTCTGCGGGCAACTGAGATTAAGACCAGATGAGGGGCGGACAAAGTGGTCTTGAATTAAAGCTTACTCGCTGCCAAAGTATAAAAAAAAACAATAGCGTTGTTGGTTGGGCGAAGCAATAACTTTGCTTGCCAAGAAAATGCAATGCAAAGTGAAGAGGCGAAAAAAGGACGCACAAATCGTAGTTGAACTTTTCTGCGAGGAACTTAAGCGCTGCTTCGCCAACTCTCCTACCCTTTCACTCTCTGCCACTTTCTTCTTTCTTATGCTCTAGGCCACTGCAGCTGCTTATGGCTCATAACGAAAGCCATTGTAACCGCCATTAGCTGCCAGCAGCCATTGACGACAACAACAAAGCACATTTTCAATGCAAGTGCTAAATGACATTTTGAAGCATCAACAGAGCGGAAACGATAACAAGAAAGACTATACTCGACTAGTGGATACCCTGTAAGCAGCACTGCCTCGACACATTACTACATAGAAATATTAGTTTATACAAATCTCTGTTCAATATATAGCTCTGTTTGACAATCTTTCCCTCTCTCTCTCTGTATCTGTTTAGCCTTTTCTATCTTCTACCCTACACTTGGTAGTTAGACACTTACTTTTTATCTATCGATCGATCCTATGTTTGATTTGAACAAAGTCCTTGCGTGAACAATTAGATCGAGGTAAAATATGTATACTTCTTACCTAGATATATTTGTCCACGATATATACATATGCTCTCTCTCTCTCTCTCTCTTTATCGATATCAATTTATACCGTACATTAAAAGAATGCTCTCTTTTCTACTCTGTTTATTTTCACTATGTGTACTGTTCACTACAAATAAATCAATAATTTATTTAAGGAAATAATTACTTAAAAAATATATTATGCTTTTTTCCAAGCATAAATAAACGCTCTAGATTGTGGCTAACTAAATGGGATTCGTACATATATATATATATATATACATAAATATGTTATTTATTCTTCTTAGAGAAACTTCACACAAATTTATGGAAAAACTACATTTCTTTCTAAAAGGAAACATACAAATCTATTTAAATGATTCCTCATTCAAGCTGTACCTGTCATATACATAACTTTAGTATGGATATTACAGGGTATAATTACATCCTCTGCTGTCAGTTTTGATGTGTTCGGGATGCGAGAGACAAGACCACTCAGAGACGCTTCTTGCTTCTGCTTGTAACCAGCTAAGCTGATGGCTTGGTCAACATTGAACTATCTAAAACCAATTGCCGTCATTAAAGTAATCGTAAGGAGTTGACAAGGACAAGTCGTATGTATCTCTCTCCTTTACGTTACATAAGTAATCCTTATTGTAATGTGTTTAGCTGTATTTACACAGCCCGTTGTTTTAATAGTTATCCCTTATAATAATACGGAAAAGTGCTGAGAGCAGCTCAATGACAACAATAGAGATTCGGTCTCTGACATGATATTATACAATAAAGTTGACTAAGGAAGCACCGAAATGCGTATACCCTATCTATAATATTGATACAAACTGATTGGGCAACGTCTTGTGGAGATTAGTTATATAATTCTTAAAATATTTATCCCACGTTGCAATCTGTTTTAAGCTAGTGATGCCTGCTTTCTTCATAGACAACAAACATTTATGATAAACCCCAAGGGACCCTACACACACTCACACACACACATAGAGACTAGATGGAGAGCCACATAGGGGCGACACTCTTGACATTGACAGGCGCAACGTGTGCAAAATTATGTGTCCTTTAGCCCCAAACCCGGCTCTGGCGTTGAGCAACTGTGAGTCAATAATTTCACAACAGCCAGAACGGCATCAGCAGCAGCTTCTTCCTTTTCTATATCCTGCACATCCTCCGCATCCTGGTAGTGCACATCATCATCGCCATTGATGGCGCCATTTTTGTTTTTGCCGCACTTTTGTTTGCTTTGCCAGCCAATCTCTCTGTGTGTCTCTGTGTGTGTGTGAATGTCCTCTTCCCGTCGCTCCTTGTAAATGCGACCTGACAAACTTTGTCTGCAGTTATAAGCACTATTATCTCTGTGTGTGCGTATCTTTGTGTGTGTGCGTGTGTGTGTGTGTGTGTGTGTGTTTACTGTCGGAATTTGTAATGAAAGTGAGCTGTTCATTTGCTTTAGGGTCGCCAAGTGGCCGACGTCTATTTGGGTTTTTCTACTGTTCTTCTCTCTGCAAACATACCTTACATACGTACATACATAGGTATGTACATATATACATACATTTCTACATACACATATACACAGATACAAATTGTGCGTGTGTATAAAAAGTAAAGTAAATGCTACCCTGCCATTTTTTATGAGGCAAAGGCAAACACAAACACACACACACACACACACTTAGAGAGAAAGGCACACACGTACAGAGCGTAAGGAAAGCCTAGCCATAACTTGTCATAATGCGGGTCTGTATTTTGAGGTAGCCCATAGGAGCATAGGGCATAATACTGACGCTTTTATGACTACAAATTTCTTTAGTGCGAAAGGCAACGAAAATGTTTTCTTTATGTTAATTCAACCCAGAGAAAAGTAAACTGACAAGAAAAGCCTAAGAATGTTCCACTTTTATATATCCTTGCGAGAGGGCTCTTCTTATACCCTAACCTAAAACTAAAAGCCAAACTGTTTCGCTATTTATATGAACAATCGTGTTTATCTACCAGTATTCTGTTCCGTTTCGGTATTTGTACTCAAACTTTTTTTTATTTAAACAAATTTATATTAGTTATTTCGAAGCTATGTCCCTGCTTAATCTAGTAGAGGGTAAATTACAGTCGATCGCTCAACTGAGACCATTCTAAGTCGTTTTTTTCTCTTTGTTGTTATACAAGTGGAAATTATCTTTGCGTTGAAATGCGCAATGTTTTTCATGCGCTTTGTTTTCAATTCAAGGACACCACAAAAGGCACAAAATGATAATTTGTGAGAGAAAGGATAAAGAGAAAAGTCATGGCAGACGAATGAGAGAAGGAGAGAGCGATACAAAAGGGACGAGAAAGTGCAATTGAGGAAAAGAGAGAGGTCGAATGACTGCTGCGTTGTAATAATCGTGGGCTGACAAATGTGACAACAAGAAGCAAACATAATGCTTACGAGGACCCTGGCAATAATGTTAACTAACCGCAAAGAGCGCCGCTAGCGAACTCACGCACAGCAGTCGCAGCAGAGGCCACAGCAGCAGCAGCAGAAGCAGAAGCCAAAGCAGAAGCAACAGAATCATCAACAACAATGGCGTACGAAATGACAGTTGGCAAAGCGAGATAGCAACAATAGCAGCAGCATCTTCCGTCTGGTGTCTGACGGTTTGGCCTACATAACAAAAACAGTTGCAACTCAGCTGATGTAGGGGCAACTAACGGGCACGCAGGAGGCGGGCAACGGGTTGAGACAAAAGAGGACAACACGATAAAGGGCCTCTTGTTATGTGCACATGTGTGTTGTTGGTTTTTTCTTTTTGTTCTTCTCCTTTCTCTTGTTCTTGTTGTTGTGCTCTTGTTTTTCGTTTGCCACTCGAATCATTTTTAACGGAATGCCAGCGGCCCCCGCAAACGTTTTTAATTTGCTTAGCCGCACGCCTCAGCCTACTCAGCCCTGGTCTCTGTTGTTCTGCGCCCAGAAAAACAAGCGCAATTTCCTTTTAATTTCCCTTCGAGTAATAACAGCAACTACAACAAGAATTCGTATTACAGGCAGTTACAACGGAAAGTTCTCTATGCCTTTGCCGGCCATTGGTCAATGTTTGCCAAACAATTACTTCCTCCTTTTTGTCGCCCTAACTAAATGTTTTCAACAAGGGACAAAGCCACTCAATACCTCCCCTCCATTTCGTCTGTGCGCATTGCAAAATATTTGCTGAATATTTTGACTACTTTGCTAAAAATACAGTTATCGCAAATTCACTTATCTCTAAGCATTTCCTCTGACAATATTTTACACGGCCTGCGGTATTCTATTTTTAAATGAGCGAAACATTGATTTCTTAACAAACAAAGAGAAAGCCAGAGAGAGAGCGGGAGAGGGAGATAAATAGGTGGAGATACTTGTTTCGATTTGTCACCGCCGATCTTCACGGTTCCATGGTGTAATGGTTAGCACTCAGGACTCTGAATCCTGCGATCCGAGTTCAAATCTCGGTGGAACCTTGGTAATCATTTTTTTTTATTATTATTTTAATTATGAGCCGAATTGTTCAGGTGCATTACAGTTGTAAACAGAATATGTTTTTAAATTTTTTAATGTAATTTCGCTTGAATTCGTATGGTGTATTTCAACTGCTAAAAGAAAATGTAGGTACGAAACTTTTGGTAGTGAAAACACGCTTTACATTTTCCTTTAATCTCAGTATTGATAAATGACATATGAACAAGTTTAAATTGCTACTGCCACACTTTGGCACTTTTGCATTATTGAACACTTGAACCTTCTGCGGCTTCACAGTTCCCACGTATTAATTAACTAGGAGGTCAAAGTTAATGTCACTTAAAGACCCCAGACGGCGCATTAAATGGAATCCTCAGCAATCAGGCGCAGTTTGACAGAAGTGAAGGACCCAAGAGCGACGTCAACATCAGTAAAAAAAAAAGGACTATCGTCAGCATTAATTGTCAATTAATTCTTTATGAGCGACCAACAGCGGGAAGTATGTATACCGTTACACAAATAACAAGCCAATACAGTAGCAGTAACAGTAAGAGTAAGAGTATTAGTAACATGAACAGTAATATGTAATAACTGTGAAGGGCACCACACGCATTTTGAAGCAGCCACAAAAGATAATGACAGCTCGAAAGGGTCAACTATGGAAAACCGGATCTATACAACATGTGTGTGGCACAACAATGAAAAATTAATATGCCATAAGTCCTTAGCGCGATATTAGATTTTACTCGCCAATTTGAAATGATTAGATATGCATCGTTAAGCTGGTGACCCTTTCGAGGCATACATAAATGCGTACGAGTACAGAAATATAGGTTAGGGCTATACACGTTGGTCTTCTTAAGGTAGGTATCACGAAATGTATCATAAATGTGGCAAGGGAAACAACACAAATCAGCAGAAATAAACAAAGAAATAAATATAGTATACTATAACGTAGCACTCGGTTATTCGCACGAATTCTGATTTATCATTACATATTAACATGTATTTCTGTTTGTATTTGTATTGTTGTTGTTCTTGTTTATGTTTTTATTTCATTTTTATTCTTATTTTTCTAGTACCAAAAATTACGGAATCGCGGCAGCACGACGAACAATCAACCAGCGAGCTCCAAAGTAAAACCAAAACTGAGCATTTAAGGACATTTACGATTGATTTTATACCGAACACACGACTGCCTGACTGGCCAGTTCCTCCGTGTCGGGTTGGTTGCTGTTCTGACACAGAAAACTTCGTTTTCTGAATAAGCCGAACGAACAAAGTAGGCGCAACCGAAGTGGAATTCGGAGTAAAAGCTTATCCTGCCTACATACTCCTACCAGTATGAGGACGAGTATTAGCGCTTTTATATTCCAGCAGGTTGTTTTTTGCT
The DNA here is from genome assembly GCA_035045065.1 of Hirtodrosophila trivittata. Lineage (NCBI taxonomy): Eukaryota > Metazoa > Arthropoda > Insecta > Diptera > Drosophilidae > Hirtodrosophila > Hirtodrosophila trivittata. The sequence goes on along the minus strand of JAWNNK010001446.1, from coordinate 733,992 downwards.
TTGAGCGCGTTAATATAATGACAATGTGCTTTTTTCATAATTAACTTGCACTTTATGTAAACAACATTACAAAGAGTCTAAAGGGAATACGAGCTGACTTTTGTATGTGTGAATTGAAATATAATGATAATTTGTACCTACATATACACAAGTGAATACTTATTTACAAATGTTAATCTGTTGTGTATGCAAATTGTGTCAGAAAATAAACTAAAGACAGTCCTAAATTCCATTTTCATAAAAATCGAATAGGTAATTAGAGATTAATCTTCTCTCTAAGAAATGTGGAATTAATTTTACATCTCAATCTGATCAAAAACAAGAAACATTTAAAGCGTATTCAAGGTTAATGATCTCATATATGTATATATGAATGTATTTATATACTTTTAAAAGTGATCATGTCATGTCTTGTCAATACAAAATCGTATTTTTGCACAAAATGTTCAATGTGGTTCCATGGTGTAATGGTTAGCACTCAGGACTCTGAATCCTGCGATCCGAGTTCAAATCTCGGTGGAACCTGATGAGAATTAATTTTTTATTAATTAATTAAAACTTTTTCAATATTTTGCATTCAACAAAATTGTGTTACATTGATTTGTTAATAACAGGTATTTTCGTAAGTGACGTTTGGGTAATTTTTCAGACAACATATTTATGACGAGTAATTTTTCATTAAACGATCACATCGGTTCCATGGTGTAATGGTTAGCACTCAGGACTCTGAATCCTGCGATCCGAGTTCAAATCTCGGTGGAACCTGATTATACATTTTTTTTTATTATTGTTATTTAATATAATTTCGTATTATCTTATATTAAATATACTGTAATTAATATTGTGTTATCCTTCTGGTGTATATAATAATAAATTAAATGTAAAACATAAAGAGAAAGCTAAGTATTTCACTGTGAACACGTGTTACATCTAGGAGAGCTTTTAAACCCCTTGCCCGCAGCCACACCTGCACAGTGTCAACAATGCACTCACACACACTTGAAGTATCCAGCACATATACACGCTCAATTTGCATACACATTGTATACACACTTAAACAAAACGCAATATTTGTATTTGTATCGACTGACAGCAAATGACCATACGAAAAAGATGCGCGCGAAGAACTTTGACTTACCTTTATCACGAAACAGTTGCTGATACGTGATCCATTCGTCGGCAGTAAAGCTGGATAAGGGTTCGTGGGTTGTTGTGTAGTAATGCAGCCAGTCTGGATACGATGCCCAAATCAATAAAACAATTTTTACCAACGAAACGGTAAACATTAAACTCAACACTATCGCAATTAACACTTTTATCGAACGTTTCAACATAATCAACAAATGCACAATATACACAATTGGTTGAATGAGTAACAGCAGCACTAGCGTCTTTGTTCTAGATTGTTATTGGCCAGCTAGAGGCACGCATAGAATTTTGATGAAATTTTTATGCGCGCAATTTTACTGCAGCGGCGATAACGACGCAAGCAGCACAGCGCTTGCATTTTGTTTCCTTTTTTCAAATTTGATTTATTGTTTACTAATGTCACACATAAAACTTATTTTATTTTTTTTTAGTTAATATTGACAATGTATGCGCGTTTGTTTTAAGAAGCAGAAACAAAAGTCAGCAAAGAGTGAAACAGAATGTTTGTTTGAGTGTGTGTGCTTTTTTTGGATGAACAGCTGATTTTAGAGGTTGGTTGCCGGATCGACATAGTTAACAGTCTGGCAGCATCAAGTATGGGTCAGCTAATACACAAACCAACACAGTTTGCTACAAGCAAGGAATTATTTCATATCTCATTAAAAATTATATAAATGCATTTAAATAATGAACAAGCCATTCAAATAGTAAATTAATTGTAATAGAAAAACTTAAGCTATATTTAGTAGTTAAAAAAAATTATTTTCGTCATCAGGTTCCACCGAGATTTGAACTCGGATCGCAGGATTCAGAGTCCTGAGTGCTAACCATTACACCATGGAACCGTTTGCTAGTTTGATGGCGAAATCCAACATGTTTGTCTGGTGTGATTTTTAATCTGATTAGCCAATCACCTAAATTCGTCTAAACAATCAATTAATTATAGGTTATAGCTGTTTTTTGCCTAAACAATGTGTTGCCAAGTTATATTTTTAAAAATTAACCATGAAAATAATAAAAAAATATTATTTATGTATCAAGGTTCCACCGAGATTTGAACTCGGATCGCAGGATTCAGAGTCCTGAGTGCTAACCATTACACCATGGAACCACATGCCCCTCGAGTGCCAAAAATTCATGAAAACACAATGGCATTGGTAATAGTGTAATGTTTATATGCCTATATATATAAAAAATATAAAAATAAATCTGGTCAAAAGGCAAAGGAAAAGGCAAGAGCATTAATCGAAAGATTTCAATTACTTGAAGCTTATAAAGTCGGGTAGTGAAAATCAATTAGCGTTCCTTTTAAAAGTAATTTATTTTTTGCTTGTTTTTTTTTGCTTTTTTATATGCATTTATAACTAAAAACCGTTATTAGAATTGGCAGCGCGTGCATATTCCATGTCCATTATCACGAATCCATTTGCGGGTCATAATCGCCATCAGTGTAATCGCATCATTGGTACTTTAAGCCGCAAGCACTTAGCCATAGTAGGCGTACGGGGATGCATAGCCAGAGTATGCGGTGTATGCATAGGGACTAGCACCATAATAAAACTGTGGGGATGGATCTGGACTGGCGACTGGAACTGGAGCAGGAGCAGCTCTAGGAAGAGGCGCTGGCACGGCCAAGGCAACGGCGAACAAGGCGGCAAAGAGAACAACCAGCTATAAAGAGAAGATATTACTGGATGTCTCTCAACCAAATATATTCTTCACTTACTAGCTTGAACATATTGAGAGAGATATTGATTGCTTTGATGTTTTGGAGACAACTGCACTTTGGGTCTTGATGCTATTGGATCGAAAACACTGGCTATTTATACCCCAAACCTGTGAAGCTCATGACTTATTTATGATGACCAAACCTATTTGACATCACAATTTCGTTCATTGTTGTTGTTGAATGTTTATGGGATTAACTTTTGTTTGGATCACATCATTCTATACTCATTCTCATTCCCATATGCACTCCCAATAGTTTGGATAGTTTTGTTGGTCAACAAAGTACATTTAGCATTCTAATGCCTTCTTATCGACTATCAAAGAATACCCAGTCATCCTACAATTGTTTACACTATATTATTTTCTTTTTTTTTGCTCAAGTGCTTTCGAGTGACCTTGAAAAGTGATTTCTGCTTTGTTTGATGATTGGGCAAGTCAGACAAATTTTGGCTATGCGTATTGCATATCAATTGGCATTTCTTTTTGCAAAGGCTTATGGTATCACTGTGAACACATTTGGAAGTCATTAAAGTGATTGATGATTGAGTGTTTATAATAAGGCTTGAAAATGACAATTGTAATTGAAGCTGTTTTTCATCAAATCAACAAAGAAGAAGGTAGTAAGAAATACAAATTGAAGTACAGTGTATAAACTAATTGAAGCAATCAAAATTATCATTCCAAATGACTGGACATACTGTGTTTATTTACTACATATTAGTAATTTAGTATTTGTGCTTATGAAACTAAACCCCTTTGAAAGCAAGACCTACAGCAATGGTTCATCAAAAATACATCAATATCATTATTTTACACCAATTCAATGGCATAAACCAATTTAGGTTTAAAAGTAAAATAAAAAATGACAAAAAAAACACAAATATTATGTATATAGTAATTATCCTATAAAAATATGGTCATTCGGTAAGTAATTCACTTTGTGGCTCAAAATTATTCATATGATTGAGGAATAACTATTACTAACTAATTAAAGTATTGCTCTGAGTTTGATAGAAGAGCAGGGAAAGCTGTATGTAAGAGGAATTCAAGCATTACCAATTTTTTTGTAGCAACTAAGAAATATCCGAGTTGTACAAATAAATATTTCCAACAATACATACCAGACCGAAAAAATAGACAATTCGTTGGGTTCTGCATAAAATGAGTTGACAAGAAATAAAGAGGGTTGAGTAAATGGAGATGGAGATAATGTGCTCCAGATCAATTGTGTAATTTTTGGTATGTTTGGAAGGAACCTATACCCGCATTTCGTATTTACTATACACATACAAAATATATATTTATATATTTATATATTGTACTCGTTTCTGATTTGCATTTTTCCACTAACGATTCTCGAATATTTATTCTGGCAGCCATTAGACAATCGTTAAGGCAAAAACTGAAGCTATAAAGTCGTCTAATGAATGCATATTGAATATCAAAACGGAACCGCACGACAATGCAATGATGATAATAATGATTATGATGATGATGATGACAGCACACAATGGCCATTTGTGGACTCCCAAAACAAACGCAAATGCACATGATGATGATGACAGGGGGAGGCTGTGGGCTAGTGAGGTTACTGTTAAGCAGCTTAGGTACAAGTATTGGTGTCTCCCGTAATGATGTCAAATCTCTGCCATAAAATGGCATCCAAAATGTTTGTCAGCGTATAATAGCAAACCCGTATAAAAGCTAGAATGAGCACAAAGAATTTGTGCAGTTGAAATCTGTGTGTGTCCGAAGTCGCAAGCTATAAGATCTATCATCATGTTGAAGTAGGTAAGTGCTTCAACGGAATTAGGAAGGAATGCTATGCCTTCTGCTTGCTGTCATACTTGCACTTGCTGTGGCGGTGCCTGCTCCTGTGCCTGGACCGTATCCTGCACCCAATCCCCAGTCTGTTAACACTTCGGGCTATCCAGCTATGCCGTATTATGCTCCTAGCGTTCTTTATGGTTGAAATTCCGACAACAGGAAATGAGCATTGACCCCAAAAAAAACACGTTAAAACTCTATAGTACATCATAAACATGTTTTCTTAGTATTGAGCTCAGGTACAAACACAACTTTATCATCGTGTGAATGTACCTTATGCTTATCAAAGTCTGTTCTATATATAGCTTAGATTTGTTTACTCATGATTATAATTTGATCTTTGTTTTGAATCAATTAAATTATAGAATTTTTATGTTCTGGTACATCTATTTATTAGTCTGATACTTTAGATACCCTCTACGTCACGAATACCGATCATCTCCCAATTACTTTAGTCGGTTGCAGGAGATCTGCAACAGAGATTAGTAATACTAATACTAATAGTAATAGTAATAGAGGATCTTAGTTTTTATTGCAGAGAATAATTCCATTGGTACACATTCACGATTATGTCTATTAAAACTAACTCTGTCGTACAAATACAAAGCGGTATTACTATAAGTATAAGGTATACCAATAATGTATAAGTATGAGTATAAGAACTAACAAAAGGCTTCAAGCTGACATCCATTTCAATATTATAATTATTTGGTGCAGCCAACATAAAGTGACACAGTTGCAGGACGAGAAGCCCTAGAATTGCCCTCTTCACTCTCATGTTGTTTGGTACTCGGCGATTAAAATAAGACTGAAATAGGTGAAATTCAGCACATAATTAGCTTAATATACGTGTTTACCTTATATAATATAAATAAAGTATAGTACACTGCGCGTCATTAAAATAAGTCTCATTAAAAATTAAACTGATGTCAAGCTGGGAAATATCGCTTTAATTCCGATTTAATGAATGTTACACACATTCAATCGCCAAAAAAACGGTACCTAATAAAAAAACAATAGACAATGATCACCACATAATAGACATAGAAGGAGAACAGTATAAACATTTCAAAAATACTTCTATAAATTCACCTGATTACCTACTAACCTAGTGACGCTCACTGTATAAACAATAAATATAATTATTATTTACTCAAAAACTTATATCAATTATATTCACGATAAAGATACCAAGAGTGTGCTTAACAAGTGAATACCATCTAAACAGTTCTTTATAGGTTCCAACAAAGTTGAGCTACGTGTGGTTGAAGGGTATCCAACTGGTTTGAGTGTAATGGCGCTTTCATCAAAAAGTTATTTTTAAGAAATGCCTGAAAGTATGCAACGCTTTTCGTTGTTTTAGTTGTAGCAATCGACAAACCCAATCCGAACAATAAATATATATTGTATATATATATATATATAAATATATATTGTATATATATATATATATATATATTGTATATATATTGTATATATATATATATATATATGTATGTATGTATGTATATATATATATATATATATATATATATAAATATATATTGTATATATATATATATTGTATTGTAGGGATATTGTATATTGTATATTTCTATCAAAGGGATTACTTAGAAATGCTTGCAATGATAAATCAAGGTTAAGTTGGGTCACGGGTAGTTGATATCAGCATAACGCCACAGATCATATGAATAATGATATATTCGGTTGTTTATTAAGCTATTCATTATAGAATGATATGTTTTACTGATTAATAAATAATTGTATGGTTCCTGCTTCACTTACTGCCACCAACTGTACTCTGCTAGCTTTTAACAGCTGTTAGCCTGCTGGTAATGTAACATGTTTCAATATCGATCAGATTGTTGTTGCTGTACAGGAATATACATATAGTCGTATACTTTGTTGGCTAGTTCTGAGAACTACACGCAGCTCCCTATTGTAACCGGGTATACTTTACTACAGCTTTCATACTGCAGTATTAATTGTAGTAGTCAAGATTCTTATATTATCATTTCCTTTCGATTTTTATCAAGCTAGTTTTACTAAGATTCTCTTGCATGGTGCTTGCAGAAGATGAAGAGCTTGAAGATATCTCTATGGAAGAATACCAAAACGGGTTGCTATTCGGCGAATTTTGCACCTGTCGTATATATGGAAGATTACATCGCAAAAACTGTGTAAACTGCTATTAATTTAACGATATCAAAAGCTGGAAATAAGTGTTACACTGTTCCTCGAAATGGTTCGATATGTAATATATTGCTTACTCCACAATGATAATATATATGTATGTAATATTCTTATCATGCACGTATCATATATACTTTATGTAATTAAAGAATAATACGGAAGAGAAGATAAGTTGTACATTTTTCTTTTGTTTTTACTGCGAGCACAGATGCGGCTGATGGCAGACAGGAATATGTCCACACTGTTGTGACCATAAATTAACAAATTGGCCGGCACACCGGCAGCTACAGTGCTAGGCTTACCACGCACTGCAATAGGCTGGCTCGCATTCTCGCAAACAGGCGACCAATCAAAAGACAACGGAAACCAAACGTCCTCAACCTGGGTCTTAGGACGTAGGTCGAACACCCCTGCTAAGACGACATTAAGGGTTTTCTGCACATTCTTATAAGACGGCGTAGATTATTATTAATCTTTCTTACTTCTAATTATTGTTAAGATATATCGAACATCGATTCAATAAATAAATAACTGAAAAAAAAATATAATTCTTTTTTTTCAAACTTCTCTGAGTATAATTAAAGTAAATTGAGATATTCGCTGGAATTCACAAAATCATTTATTCTATATTTTTCCATCAAGTTCAATCAACTAAGTCAGCTATAGAGTGTTACTAAACTTCTATAAAATCCAATTCTTGAAGCATGAGTATGATACAATAGTATAATGATATGATAAGTATTAGTATGTCATAGTACAATATAATTCTTATACTTGTGAATTGTACTTATAAACGGCCATACGAACAAAACAAGGCTGCGATATCCAAATTTATTTAGATAAGTTTCGTAGCATACTTTTAAAATATAAAAGCTTGAGTTGTAAAAGGGGTTAAGTGTCGTTAAGTGTAGAATCAATCTATCAAGTGTACAAGCTGACAACAAAATATTGTTATACAAGAAATACTTTCGTATTACTCTTCAATTTTATGGTAACTGAAACTTGGTGTTATATTCTCAGGTGTGGTGGATACATTCAGTGTATACCAGCTCTTTAAACTGTTCTACTGTTCTATAACAAAAAAGCTTTTCGCTTTCTCTAAGTTCCTGTGAAAGCTTTTATAACACGTACTCAACTAAACTTTGAGAGGTAGTAGAAAAAATATTGTTATATTTAAAGGACAAACTCACGTCGGTTGTTAACTTTTCTACATTACTGTTATAATGAATGGACCCAACATCAGTTGGGATTGCTGTTCTACAGTATTACACGGAAAAACTGCTACTTTTCGTTATACCGTAACCAGATTGTTTTGAAATACTTAGAAGTTCCTAAAGCAGAAAGTATCAGATCAAGATGTTGATATAATCTATTGTAATAACTAAAGCTAATACCCGTTATGTTGACTTAAACTGTATTATCAGAAAAACAAGAAAGTTCTTAAGCTGTTCGACAGTGCTACAAGTGAAAATCTTTGCGAATTCCCGTTATAAATCAAGCAAGTTATCAACTGTAATAAAATGTAGTACAGCCTTAAGTTGCTGTTATAATTTAGGCAACCCCTTCAACTGTACTACTGGAATAGAAAAGCTTTCAGTTTCCCCAGGTTCCTCTTAACGAAATCGCAAATATCTGTAAACATTTCGAACTTGAAATATAAAAGTTTAGCAACATTGTTGCTACACATATGTTTCAGACAACGAGGCTCCTTTTTGGCTGCGGAAGCGATGTTGTCGTGTTGCAAAGGGACGGAAATAAAGGACTCCAGAAGAGGCTCCGTATCCTTCAGTACATTTTCTGATTTCGCAGTGATTTGAACGCAACGCTTCAGCGAAAGAAATCAAATGTAAGCGAATTACTCTCAAAGTTCGTATCGTTCGTGGCACATCCGAAGAGCAAGTATCCTTTATCCCGTATTCCGTATCCCGTATCTCGTATCCTGTAGCTCGTCGTTCTACGACAGTTGCAATTTCAGTCCAATTTTGGCGCTCGCTTGCAATGGATCACGAACCGCGTAAAACCCTTTGGACTTCGAGTGGAAAGTGCATCGCGAGCATTCAGCGTGTTTCTATTGTGGTAGCGGATGCAGTGTGAAGGACGCCAGAAAGTCGGTACTCGTATAGAATAGAAAAGAAATAGTCAGAGGCAAAGGATATGTTACCGGAAATGTTATCTTTGCCGGGTTCCCACTGCTAGTTATTGTGTGTCGGTGTGCGGGTGTGTGCGTGTGTGTGATAGTGTGTGTTTGAATACAAAGAAAAACTACCCACAAAAAAGCAAGCAACTTGGCAGCCCAAAAAGGAACATAAAATGATTATGATGATGGTACCCCATCCTCGAGCTCTTCCTCTGACATTGCCACTGCCAATGTCCCACTCCATGACTCTGCGTCTAGCGTTGCCCCAGGCGATTATGATGTCATCCCATTGTGCCTGCCAGAGTGAAAGTGTTGTTGCCATTCCGACTGTTCCGGCTATTCCGGCACTTGGTGACACATGAGCAATCATTTTGGTCAAGCAACAACATTGTAACGGTCACATTCAAGAGCCATTATCGTGCAAGTAAAAAAGTGAAAACGTCTAAAGGAACTTAATTACCTGAAAAGTTAAACGAAAGCGCGCTTTAAAGCAAAAAACAAACAATTTAAACCCGATCATAAGGGATAAAGAATCTGACTGAAGGACTACTATAACATATAATCAAACGAGTAACTAAACTTAAAATGGATATTATCATATTGGTCTGCTGCCTCCTACAACTTTCAAGGAATGGTAAGCAACTATCACATCTTATATATTATATTTGATATTGAAAATTAATAGCGACAAATGTGGAAAAATCGAATGAATACCTGTGGATGCCACAGCACTTTATCTATCAAATATTTACTTTAGAAATCCAACGAATTGAAAAGATGTTTTATTTATTTTTTACACTTAAATTGAATATATGAAAAATGAGCATTAAGAATGTACTGGAGTTTTCTGATCTCTAAATAATAAATATGTTACTATAAGATTTCCAAAAAGTGTTTTTGATGAACTTCTCTATATTTTGGCAACAGACGGCAACAAAATAATGTTATTATTTGCAACTCATAGAAATATATTCAACAGCTTTGGTCGTTTTCAGAGGGCGATTATTTAATCAGATTTATACTGTGGGTTCGATATGCAGCATATTATACTAAAACTAAGTAGATTTATTACCCTATAAATTTGAATCAGCAAAAATTAATAAATAAGATTATCTCATGTCGAAACCCAAATTCTTATGCTCCACATTGTGGCCCATTGTTAGCGATACACTCAATGAAATCCTTGTTTGGACTCAATTGATTGATATGCAGTGCACAAAGTGCTGAAAATCGAATATTTTAGTTATTTTTAAGAACTTTTCAAATGAAAGGGGATCAACGATTCGCTTTACTTCGGATCAAAGTTTTTATTTGATTTCAGTCAAAAGATGTTATTCAATTTTGTTTGCTTGATTTGCGACATAAGATACAAACGTATTTGTTCTATACTTTTGGCTACTTTTAGATTCCCTTTAAACATAATCAATCCTTAAACTTGGTTGGATGTGTAATAAGCTCTTGTTGTACATGTAATGCTATTAATAAATATGCTTTGTAAGATGATTGATTGAGACCTTACTTTGTACCGGACAGCCTAGTTTTAAATGTGAGGAATACAGAAATCTTTTCTTATTGTCCTGGAACTTCCAGCTGGGGCTGTGAATGCGATTATTCTTGCAAAAAACTGTTAAGAATGCTAGGTTATGCATAGGAACCTAAAATAGATACAATTATTGAGCATATTTAATTTTAATCTTCTAATAAATTGATTCAAGCATAAATTTCCGTGTAAGGCCTTGTTGTTGCTGATTGAGTTTCCAAAACAAGGACAAGTCCACCGACTAAGACTATTATGTACCTCAGACTCACTCTGGACTCTGGGTTAACCAGGCATCACCATAATTTCCTCATTCCTTAAGACAAATACAAGTCTTAGCCTGGCCAATGAGCTCCTTGTATACAATAAGATGGTTCCGTAGCCAAGAACGAGTATAGAATCTCATTATAAGGGATGTGATCCGTCGAAAAGCAAATGATTTCCATGTACACCGGTAATTCATCCTAATTACACTAATCCGTGAGTAAGTCCCCTTACGTTCACAGATCAAACAACCATCCTATTCCCTTGGCTGACTAGCAACCAGCAGTGCTTGTCATCTGTATCCACGGGTGACACTCAAAAGTTTTGACTCTTGATTAAAGTCTTTAAATGCTATTTGTTATATAGTATACTAATATTGAGGTCCTTTAGTCTTAATATAAGCATAAGTCCTTGGTTGGTGACTCCTTTTTGATTTCCAATTATCATTTTAAATGTTATCAGGCTATAATGTTGTCAAATACTATGTATTCGATATGTTTTTCCTATTCGTTGAATACCCTATACAATGCTCCTGTATTTAATCATCCACGAATTGTTTGACTGTCTCGTAAATGAAATTCATAGACACCATTTGAATATAAAATAGTTTTGGATATTTGTTTTCAATTTGGTGTTGTCTACAAAGAAATTTCAATTTCCAATATTTTGACGAGGAAACAAAAATGCGAAATGGAACTTTATTGTATGTCCCCAGCGAATGTCCTTTCCCAGCGGAGCTAAACAATTGCGTGCAAAGAATTGTTAAGGATGCACGCCTTAGGCGCCTTCGACACCGCTGAACAGCGGGTGATGCAATATGTAAAAGAGTAAAACAAATAAGAATTAGGGAAATATGAGGAAATGACTAACAGCAACAACACTGCGGTGCCTGACGCTATTTGCAGAATAGTAAAAGCAAATGGCAAATTAGGTTTTTTAAGTATAGAATCTATTTTATGGGGAAACCGCAAGCCTTGCACAGTTTTTGTAGCTGGTTTTTATGTTTGTCATTCATAAAACATCAATGGAAAGCATTCAAAGGAGCTGTTTTTTTCTTATTGAAAAAATAGTGCATATAAAAGAAAATAGAAAATATGAAATATGAAATTATATGATTAACTCTGGGTTCAGTAGCGGGTCAGTCAAGAAATATACATAGAAACTATAGTATACAATCTCTTTGACTCTCTTTGGATGTGGCTAGAGGGCGACACAGCAGTTGTAATTAAATTCATAAGTTTGTTTCATCATCGCTTTTTTCAACTAACTTCTATGAGCCTTTCGAGCTTTCAGCTCTTATTTTTGAGTGTACTATTTTTGCATACTGTTTTCTGTTTTCTGTACATTCCTCATCGCTTTCGCCATAAGTTAGATAGATATTTGCACCCTCTTTGGAGCCGCTGTTTCTGCCAAACCCATTGAAAAGTGATAAATTTAATGCGCATTTTTACAGCAGCTGCAGTTCTGGGAGTTGGGCAGCTGGAGAGCTCCTCTATGGCCGAGGGCAATATTCAAGCACCATCACCGCTCACCCTGACGCCGTCGACACCATCAATAACGCATTTTGTAAATGACTCCTTCATCATCTTTTGCAAAACAGTTCAAAAGGATATCGACACCAAGTGGCGTGATCCCAGAGGCCAGACCCGTGAGAACACAAAGGGACGAGTTCACATCGAGAAGAAGACGGGTAAGTCCTCCGCACTGTACTATAGTCCAAATGGCTTTAGATAAACTGACGGCAAACCCATAAACGCTGCCAGTTAAGTTAAAGTAGCCAATGCGACATTGAATCCCTCCACTTGTTATTCCCTTTTAGGATTGCTTGCCCTGGTCTTCGAACATATCTCACTGGAGGACAAGGGTAACTGGACCTGCGAAGTGGATGCAGCTGCAGCACGCAAATCCTTTGAACTCCTCGTAAATCGTACGTTAACTTATGGTGCATACTGCAAGAGTATCAATAAATCTATTCTCTATATTTCTAGATTACATTAAATTTTCCTTCGAAGCATTTTAACTGTTGTCAATTGTTGTTCATTATTATTTCAAGTTTCCGTTCATGCTTACTTCTTGTTATTCTAGCGGCAACAATATAATTATTTTGTTTATCAAATTGCATTCTCTGCTCGTAACGAGTCCTTAGCTCGGATACTTATTTACAAATTGAACAATAGCAATTTATCCCATATTTTCAATCTAATTGGTAAACAGAGAAAATTTCATTTGACAAGACGGAGCAAGTGCAATCGGTACGCGAAGGACGTGATGCAATGGTTACTTGCTATGTGAAAGGACAACCAGCACCGGAAGTCTCCTGGCTGCACAATGGCGAATATATAAACAGTTAGTAGCGCATGACTTGCATTTGCATTTGCATTTGGCATTTGCATTCGCAAATTTGCTAAATCTACCGAAACTTTTACCATTCATCCCCTTCCCCCTGTTAGCTATGAACTCATCGAAACACAAACGTCTATCGGATGGGCTGTTCATCAGAAATGTTGGTCAATCTGATGCCGGCGAATATACATGTCGTGCCATGCGAATAACCCCAACGTTTTCGGATTCCGATCAAATAACGATACTTTTAAGGATTCAACGTAAGTAGCAGTTGGTGCATAACTTTTTTTTCGGTTTCAGACTTTATAAGGGAACTATCTGTACGCAATAGAATTTTCAATGAAAAGTTAATTAAACGCTTGTCGAGTTCTTTCGTTAAGTAAAACAAAGCAGAATGAACGAGACAGAAATTAAAACGAACAATAGCAGTAAAATAAGCGAGCAAAACGTAAAAAAATGAATATCATGACCGATCAAACTGAACGTGCCAGCATACCGAACGAAGCGAACTAGTACATCAAACGAATTAAACGAACGAGTTGAACGAACAAACTCCACGAACGAGCTTAACGGGTGAGCCAAACGAACAATCCTGACGAACGAGATGAACGAACTAATAGACTGAGGTAAAAAACTGAGCTGAACTAACAAGTTAGATGAACAATATTGAACGAACGAACAAAACGAACGAGCGGCACGTAAAACCTAACGAAAACTGATCGAAACCTGTGCAATGTACCGCGACAATATATACAAACGAATAACACGACTAAGTAAAACGAATGAGCTGAACAAACTAACTGAAGGAACAAGCTAATCGAACGAATTGAACGCACAAGTTGACATGTTCGATTACTCACTAAAAATCGAATGAATGTGTCTGCATTGAGAGCTCTGCAATGCTAGCAGCATCATCGCTTTGGTCCTTGCAGGACAACGACACCCGCATTCAATTCACTTTCCGATATCTGCTGCTGTTGATAACATTTAATCTAAAACTTATTTTTTGCTGTTGTCAGTTGCACGTCTATTTAAGCCCCACTCCATCCTCAAACTATCTAATCCCTATGATAGTTGCAAATTTGCTGTGACTTTGCAGCAAATTTGTTTGCTGATAGCAGCTTAAAGTTATTTAAAATCCCCCTCCCAGAGAGTTAAATTTTTCGTTGCCCCTAATAAGATTTTCTGGATGTGCAGATGCATAAATTGCTTCATGTGAAGTCGCTGTTGGTAAATAAAGAAACTCACCTGGGTTTGCCATTGGAACTCTGTGGGAAATGCATGTTGCTAAGAGCTTAAAAAGTTTTTTTTAATGAGTTTATCACTCCGGGGGAGACTTGACCAAGACATGAATTCAATTGAATTTTCCGTATATTCAGGAAACCAAATCGCTTGAAACATTTAGATGTATGTAGGCGGAAGGCTAAACGTAATTGAAGACTAGAAATTATTATTCATCTTCGCTTGTAGCTTCTGTAATTGAGGTACTAATACAAGTTATAACTGTGTATATGTGTATATGTATATTCAATGTGCATAGATGTTAGTTAACAGAAACCATTTAAATTGTGTCGCTTTGACTAATTGAAAATGATGTCCTTTCAAAAGGACTCACAAGTAACCTAAGCAGCTTTCATTAGACGTACAAGTACGAGTACGTCCGTGTTCAATGAACCAACGCCTGGAGTATAAGCAAACCAACACCCGTCGAGGCAAAGACAAGCCAAAATTCATTTGCTTTCCGGGATTCCCCTTGCAATTGAGTTGCCATTGCTGTCAAAATTGTACTAATGACTACCGACCAATTGCCGTACCATGGTACGTATCATGGTGTAGTGGGGTATGAGTATGAGTTGTCTGCTCTCCGAACTGACCCACAGCTGTGTGCAAAAGTAAACAGCAACCAATGAAAACCGAAACTAATTTGTAGCCGAGATGAATTGATGGAATGGTAGAATGCTGAAATGCTGCAATATATATGTTTGCATTTCCTGAGCAATAAACTTCAATGAGCCCTAGCGACGACGACTGACTGCAACGCCTGACAACGACAACGACAGCGACAACGACATCGACGACGACAAGGACAACGATGAAATGCTAAAATGTGCCATCGGTTTACGCTTGAATAGATCCGGTTGCTGGGTTGGACTAAAACAAAAAAAAATAGAAACTGTAACTGATGTGCCCAGTGCGGATTCAGTGGGGGATTTAGCCAAGACAACGTAAAAGTGCCTGGGTGTTCCCTTCCGCTGGCCCCTGTCATGTGTGCGGCTGTGATCAAATACAGCCAGCTGGATTGGCATGCGGGCTTAGGACCAGTGCCATCACCATCACCATCGCAAGCAGCACTTCCCTCTCCACTCTCTAACATGGCAGGAATATCGTTGCAGATAAGCCCCACTGGTTCTACAACGAAACGCTACCGATGCAGTACGCCTATGTGGGCGGTTCGGTCAATCTTAGCTGCGATGCAATGGGAGAGCCGCCACCATCATTTACCTGGTTGCACAACAGCAAGGGCATCGTCGGTTTCAATCATCGCATCTTCATGGCCGACTATGGGGCAACGTTGCAGCTGCATATACGCAATGCCAGCCAGTTTGGTGACTATAAATGCAAAGTAGCCAATCCTCTGGGCATGCTGGAGCGCGTCATCAAGCTGCGTCCTGGGGCAAAACCCATTGGGCCAACGCGCTTTCAGCTCAAACGCCTCTTCCCTGATGCCTTTGAGCTGGACCTGCGAACTCCCCGCATGACCAACGTATCGGATGAGATGCAAATCTTTGGCTATCGTGTTGCTTATATGAGCGAAACCGATTTCAAATTCAACGGCGGCAATTGGAGCTATGCCAAGCAACGGGACTTTTCTTTCCATCGTGGTAAATATAATTGTTTAGGTATAAAATCCTTCCAAATTCTCGAATTATCTTTTCCTGTAGGACATCGATTTATCATACCGCATTTGGAGGGCAATACAACCTATTTGATGCGTGCCGCCTCCCGTAACATGGCCGGACTTAGCGATTGGAGCAATGTGAAGATTTTCGCCACTGCAGCAGCTGCCAGCTGGCAACTGCAACCCGTATTGATGTTGCTTCTAGGACTCGCTTCCATTTTGCATTAGAAGAATCTTTTTTTATATACGTATATGGTTTTTTTATATTTGTGTACGAGTATTCCTTAACCAAGTTAACTGTGTAGCCTTAGTTACGAGTATCAAGTATCGATGTTGTTAATTGTTGCTGATTTTTTGGCACCTTGTTTATTATTTATGTGTATCTTCTGTGATAGAGTTTTGTACGCAATTCACTAATCCGGAGAAAGGAGAAAGGAGAATAGAAAATGGAGAATGGAGAATGCTTTGCTATGTTCAAGTTCATCCTTTGCCAATTTATCTGCCAACCCCATGAAATTCTTTCATACGAGTACATTCATCTGGAGTTGAGTACTTTTTTTGAATCGATGTTTAAAAGCAAACCCCCAAAAGATATCTATAAGCACATACATATGCATTCATGTCAACTCTACCTTAAACTATAGTTAAATGTAAAAGCATAAAGCCTAAAAATCTACATAAATGTTGTTCATGCGAAACTAAATAAATACGACTAAAAAAAATATACATATAGCATAAGAAATCTTCCCAACAAACAAAAACAAACTCACTTTGATGAATTTTACAAAAGTCCAAATTATTAATACAAAAACAAAGTAAGAATATGAATTTCTGTGTGTAATGATGTTGATGTACGTTCAAATGGAAAGGAAACGATAATTTAATCAATATAATATGTGTGAATTCATATTAGCTTAATTGAAGGTGACAACAACCATTAAAAATAAACCATTTAGATAATAAGACTAGGGTATGAGTAATACTCTTAAATGGAAATAAATTCAATTCAGTGTGTAAAGCGTTTCCTTTTCTCATTTTCCACTTGTAGCTCAATCTGAAAAGATTTCTCTATGAGGTAAGTAAAGTATTTCATAATAAAAAATAGTAAATCCAACTGTTAATATAACTTTTGCTTATAGTGCTCGAAGCTGTCAGTTATATAAAAATGTTATAAGTTAATTAATTAATAAGTTGATAGGTAAATTGTTTAGATATTTCAACCAAGTGCCAATTGAAATTGACTTCAAATATTAAAGTTCAATCTAAAACAAGCGCGTTGTTTACTTCAAGTGTTGAGCTTAATGGATTTATATACCCTAAGACCATTAAAATGGGTATAAAGGGTATATTGAAGTTGAGTCAAAGAGAGTCAAACACAAACAGCGGATGAAGCTCACTTCAAAGTTCGGCGTTTCCTTCAGGCACCCACGCAAATCGGAAGAAATATTTCCTTAGCTCAAGTTACAATTTATTACTTTGATTTTCGGCTCACGTGAATATTTGCTTTCTCCTAATCCATGCAGCAAATTTCAAGAGGTTCGGATTAAATAAACACTCAAAGTACACATAAACAATTTAATAACATGCTCTGTGTGGCTGTAGGCAGTGACGTCGCAGGATAATTCGTGTGTGTATATGTATATGTGTGTGTATATATGTAACGTGTGTGAAGTCCTGGAGGCCACGTACTGCGTAGGCTCAAAATGTGAGCTATGGCGTTAATAATCTGCAATAAACAATTAATTATATAAGCCTTATTGGTCGTACCCAACGATATATCCATTGGCCATAGGGTTATTCCGTTGAAACTTAATTCAATTACTATTAGCCGCCTCGACGAACAGGGTAACTAAATGACCAATGAGAGTAATTTAGGGAACTCTTTAATAGATTCCTGGATTTAAATTTCATATTGTATTGTCTTAACTGAAGGTCGTTGTACCCAGGACAAGAACACGTTCGTATGTTGATTTTGCACCACTGAGGAACTTATAAAAATAATAACAAAAAGTTAAAGAAGAGAATAACGAATAAAGAATAAAGAGAATAGCAATAAAATTGTATAATTATGATATTTTTATCTTAATATAAGCCCGATTTCTCACGAACCCGAAAACAGTCTTAAACTTGAGCACTCGATCTGACAACAACATGGGGTAAAGGGAGAGAACGAGTCAGTAGATTAAAAAAAGAACATTGTCTATCATATATATCATAGATCATAGATAGTATCTATGATAACCGATAAATATTTGGAAAAGATGTCAGGTCCGTCTGTATTCACTCGAGCGATTGTGAATAAATCTCCCCGTTCATTTAATACGTTACTGATAGTTCGAGTCCTTTTCACACTAGCAAAGGGATTTTCCGAAATGAATAGCAGCAATTGATCTTTTATGGCCTTAATACTTTTGTTTATAAGCTGACGCCTTATCGACGCCTTATCGTTGTCATCTTTGCTTCCGTATACAACCAGTTACATGGCTTGGACACAATGAAACATCCTTGGCATTAAACAGAGAGTAAACTAAGAACGATTTGATCAGAACCGCCTGACTTTGAGATACCCTTTAGCAAGATCCTTTGTCGATGCAATAATTACTGAGAGGAACACGACAAATTGCACTGATGGCTGATGTCAACTTTTATACACAATTGCAGGGTATAAATATATATAAACATGTATATAATGAAACCCATAACAAACTAGCTCATAAAAGTCAATAAACTGTCAAATTGCAAAACATTTACATCACTTAAGCATAAATCGCAGTCTTGGCCCCAGCGACAGCGATGGCTCCTTAGGAAGCACATTGCGTATACGCCCTGAGGGCACTTGAAGAGTGAGAGGGAGCGAGAGTGCTGCCGGAGGGGCAGGTCCTGGTGAGTACTGAAGTTAAGCGACGATAAGGCCTGTGCGTCGCCTGGTGCTATTAACGTTAAGCCCAAAGACGTTCCCAGCTATAAATGATCATTAACGCAATCGGCTGTAATAACTTATTGTGTTTTATTTTACTTTAAAGCCAGAAAATGTTACGGGTCAATGCAATTCCGGCCGCAAACGTGACAGCGAAAAAAATCAGTTTTTTTGTCTTCCGGTATTAAATAAATAAAAGCTGTGCGCTTCGCTGCCTGCAGCTTTGGGAATTGTGGGCGTGTCTGCCACGCCCATGTGGTAAATATACGAACTCGTATAAGTTTCTTTTTACTCGCACTCGCACTCATACACACAAACAAATGGGCTGCATGTAAAGCGCAGATTATTAAAACACAATTTATTGAGAATTTCCTGTGGAGGCTGTTAAACTTTATGCCTTCTGCGCTTTCACCTGACAGCTCCTCCGCCTGTCCTCTGGTGTCCTGATGTCCTGACACAAACTGAAAATCTGACCAGTCGGCGGGGAATGAGATTAATTTAAGTGTGTTTCTGAGTTTATCTCAATTAAATTTATGTTTGTCAGGTGCCAAATCGTTTAATGCATGTTATTGTTACTTGTATCTCAAAACTGTAGTACTTTATATTCGTTATTTATTTCCATTAAAACGAAATTTATAAAAGGTCGAAATCTTGTCAAGAACTCTCTTTTTCCTATTAAAATCTTAAAAGCTTCTATTAGTTGTCGAGCAAATTTGTTTACTGCATCTCATGTTTATATTTAAAATACCTAAACACATTCAAGACTGTAAAGATTGTAAGCAACTGTAGCATTACTCAATACTCAATATAATCTATCAGGGAGTGGGAATACTGAGAAGACTTTATCCAAAGGACAACAGATTTTTTTTATACAATTAATAATACTTGTATATACTATAATTAATTTTTTAAAAATAAAAGACTTATTGTAGTAAGGACAGAATGCCAATTTTTATTGTATTGTATATGTATATGAATTGTATATGTATATATATACATATATATTCACCCCAATGTTTATTCATAAGATGGTTTCCAGCTGAGAAACTCTGCAAAATTATTAGTCTGATAAAGTAATAATAATTAAACAAAACCTAAACGAATATATTCACTTTCTACGAGTGTTAAATACATTGTAAGAGCCAAAGAAAATAAAATATATAATTAGTAGATTTTATATCCATACAAATTTTTGTCTTGCTTTTTAAATATATCAAAAATTCGAAGACTTGAAAAAGTTTCAAAAATGTGCTGAATAATATATTTTTGAATACTTGGAGAAACATTGCATGAAATATTTTGGAGAATACTCAATGTCACCTTTTAAAGTTACCTAGGAAATTAACCGCCCTGTCAATAATAAAGTTTAGCCAGATTCCAGAACTCTTTCTTATAAATCATTGAAGAACAATATTCATTTCCATTACGAATATAAACTTAAAGCTTTTTGAACTTCTTGAACAAGGGAAAAGTAATTGGAGATTAAAAAAATATATACGAGTATATAACAATTTCAGGACTTGGAGAATCGGGAGATAATAGCAATTTCAGAACAGAAACAGGTAATTTCTTAACAAATAAAGCGATCGAATGGAACTTAAGCGGTTCTTATAATTAAGCAATGAAAAGAGAAGAGAGAAGTCGGAAAGTCAACGTTTTCGTTGGCAGGCTGTGCCTGGAAGTGTCCTGGAGCTGTCAGGAGCAGTCGGGAGTAGTCTGGAGCTGTCAGGAGCAGACAAAGCAGTTGCACGTCGAATGTTCCATTATTTAAGAGCTTACGTTTACCGCTGCTTCCTCCTGGGTGGAGTTTGCTGGGCAATTAATGGGTTTTATTGATAATATATACACGTATGAGTGAGACGTATGTACGTATGCATATTTGTGGGTGCTTTCGGACACGTTTGCCAGATAGTTTGGAAAAGAGTGGAAACGAGAGAATGGAGGAAGTGGAGCAAGTGGGAAAATGGCAAAATGGGAAAAACAGTAAACATTATTACCTGGCTATCAGCGGCAGATGGGAGGAGTAGAGCGAGCATGCCAGGAGGCGTTCACACTGGCAACGGGCATCTCGTCCAGGCATCGACTTTCTGCTGCAATCGTTTCGGTTTATTTTAATTAAAATTTACAATTAATATTTAATGAGACGGTAGTGTGACACCAGGAGAGTAGCGTGACAGGAGCTGCTGCTGCAACCACTACACACACACACACACACACACACACACACATGCACATACACATACTCATAGACAGAAACACGTTCATGTTGATGTTGATGTACATCAAATTGAATTTCAATGAAGGCAACTGCAGGAGCAGCTACCCAGAAGATGTGGTTTTCCTGTGTGTCATCGTAATTTTCTGAAAAGTAATTTCCACCAGAGCCACACACAGATTGAATATAAATTGTTGCGTCATCTGATTGTGAGTGATTGTGATATTATTTCCATTTAATGGTTAGTTTTCATACAGCCTTGTAGATAATGTCACCACTTAATTGACAAATTACAGAATTACTCTTCAAGAATAATTGCAATTTCATGGATGGATAGATACTATTTGCTGCCAGACAATTTGCTCTAGATTATAGAGTTATTGATATTGAAAACTTTTAATTATGATGAGAATCTTCTCATGAATAACCACAAGACAGCTTAGTGGCTGCCTTATGTAATCGAATATTGAATAGATGTAGCTCCTATTCGTAAGATGCCTCTGAGATCTCACTCACATCACTCACATTGATAGCGTAATATTAAAGTCTATTAGTTCATAGTTTTAATTCCATATAAATCTGATTAGATCGAAGTATTCATTCCAACTATACTATCAATAATATATAATAATATAATAATAAGGCTGTAGATATCAAACTTAGTCTTGAGGAAATAACGATTTATTAGATTCCTTGCACACTTCCTGGCGCGCACACATATACATACTTATACCCACACTTGTATATCCTGGAAGTGAAGGAGCCGCAATCAATTTAAAATTTATCAACAGACTTGGCCTTATTTGCTTTGTGGCTCATAAATAAGTTATTAGGCATTTATTACACCTAAGGGCAAAGTTGCCAAATTGACAGCTTAATGATTTGTTGATTACCTACCGTTTAATTAATGCCTCTGAAGCATCAGCATACTCAACCTATATATATATATATATATATGATATATATAACAAAACTAGGTTGGGCTAAGCTAAGCACTGAATTAAACTTTGTCTTCCTCCTACAGTGGGCTGCGTTTTTCCGTATAGCTTTTCCGCTGATTGCTGATAAGTTTTGTTTGCTAAATAAATTCTAAATTTCAAACACACTTTTCTTTGTGTTTGCCAAACCGATTACCAAACGGATCCATTCCATTTAACAATTATAGCTAATATTTATTCAAGTGCAGACTATCAATTAAAATCTGCTAACCTTTAGGTGCTTCAGGTGAGATATGTTTAATTAAGTTAAATTCCTATTTTTATGATTGATCAGGTAAGAATTCATGGGAATATTTATAAATTTGTATATACTTACACTTAATATAATATAATATCCTTAAGGTACATACTTGTAGGATATGTGTGTGTCGGGGTAAACGAAGCATTCTACAGAGAAATATATATATATATATATAAGCATGACGCATTCTTATTCGTTTTGAATATCATTATTGTAGAATTATCAGATATAATCTCTTTCCCTATTGAAGTACAATACATATTTTTACATAAATGTGCATACCCTTATTGTGTCTGTTATCTGTCAAATCGATTGACATGTGGATGGGGGGGGGGAGGGGTTTAAAACGGTTCCATGATTTTGAAGTTCCATTCAACAGACTTTCAACTCTTTCATCATTCCCATCCACAATTGTCTACGTAGCACACAAAACTTTTGCACCTTGTAACGACTTTTTAAGTGCCAAAATGTGGAGCACAATGAATATGTAAATCATTCCCATGCCCCAGCTCCAAGCTCCAAGCTCCAAGCTCCCAGTCCTCAACCCCAGTCGCAGTCCAAGCCCCTCAACCCACCTCCCAGGGCTGGGAGCGCGTTGTGCACGAAACAAATAGGAAAACGCGTTGAAAATGAAAATAAATGTGAATATTTAAGTGATTTATATGCCAGAACACTTCAACTGCAAATGTGGAATATGCCAAAGTCAGCAGAAGGCATATTGTATGCACTGTGGATGGGTGGATCTGAATGTGGAGGTGGCTGGACGTGGATGGGGATGTGGATGGTTCTTTGCATTTGAATATGTCAGTGGGGCTGAAGGTCTAGACAAATGTATAACTCAGCGTGTCTGTTATTTCTACCGTACGAGTTTACCGTATCGTTTCTGCTGGAGCCCGGGCTGGAGATATCATCAAGATTAGCATCGGAAATGACTCTGCTGCTGTTTCCCGGTGCTCGACTTAAGCTTAATGAAAACCTAACAAATGCAAATTGCCAGCAGTATAATGTCTTTATCTAACTTTCCCATTGATATTGCGAGTATGTGCGATTACGCGATAAAACTTGGAAAGTCGAGTATCACCCAATCCAATAGAAGAAGCTGCCCCCACATAGGCATAAATATATACATCTACTTAAGAAAGGAATATATATAAATACAGTATCTAAACAGCTCTTGATTTGCAGGAGTAGTTAACTGAATTGACTGTTTTTGTGTTTATATATTTATATGGCTATGCACAATTGACTTCCACTGCAGTTTGAGTATTTGAGTAAATATTATAATTACTCAAGTCTGTTTATTTAGACAGTTCTCTTAATTCCTATCACTTAGCAAAAGAATTAAAAATTTCTATGCCTAACGCTTTTTCCTTTCTATTTCTTGTTTGTAGCGTTCTACTTAGACACAGATCAAAGTTAATATTTATCAACAAATTTAGCAGAAATAAAACAAACAAAGTTTACTTATAAGTAAGAAATATTTGTCATTTGTAACAATTCGCATTGCTCACTTTAAACAACATAATAAATGTGGAGAAGTTGAAGATACTTCAGATCAGCTTTTATTTGGCTTCACAAGATGATATTATGTATAAAAGCATTCTGTTTTCCCATTCGAATAGTTTCATTAATCGCTACCTAAAACCTCTCTAAGATTAATCAGCATTTTGTCTAACAAAAATAGAAATATTTCCTGCATCGCGAGACTTGCTCAAGGATTGCCTTGGTAGATACATCAATAGGGAATGTACAATAGTTGATAGGGAAGGAAAAAGTAATTTTACAGCAGTTTTTTCGTATTTGTATGTTACATTTTTGACAAAATATGATTGAAATTGCAGCAATTCAGTAATTATTTAAGGAATTTAATGAATAAATATATATATAAATCTCATTATTGGGTTATTTACAGTAAATTGTGCATTAGTGGGACATGTTTGAAATGCTCCACATCCGTTGCGTATACGACTATACGAATAAATGCGCATATCAATTGAGGCTGGCCACATTGGTTTTTATTTAGTTCATGGAATTGGAGGGTTCGATTTCCATTGCCATTATGGATAAACTGGCAGTCGTTAATTGTAATTTTACATTTGGCTCTATTTGTACTGCCATTATGGGGCATTGCAGAGTTTTGGGTTTTGTGTCATCTGCCATTATGCAAATGGAAATGTACTTAAAGTGCTACAAATATTGCGCATACGCAGCGTGTTTCGGCCCAAATTTTGTTTGTCTTTAATTGAATTTCGTTTTAGAAATCTAAATAAAAACGCTGCTAAATGCATTTTCTATGTAAAACAATATGCAATGACAATATTATTTGATTTCAGTATTTAAGCACAATGTGTTTCGTTTTGGAAATCAGCCCGAACCATCGAGATAGCCAACATGTCCTGTAGGATCCTTTAAAATTGCTAGACACCAAATGGTGTTAAATATATAATCCCTTGAAACTGTCGCATTTAAACTACTCTGTGGGAATAGACTTGGCCTAGGTTCTGGCCAGGAAACTCATGTGTTACGAACTGCCATTCCCGAGCCGCAAGTTCACGTCTTATGATGCAGATTGGGTGTGGCAGGATGTAACTATGAGCTCCAGAAAGCTCTCAAAAAGAAATCAAGGAATTTACTTCGCACTCAACAAGTTGTGTTTAGCTCAGATATGTTTCTGCCAGTCTTCAGGCCAACTGTTTAAATTTGATTGCAATGGAAAAATTTAATTCAGAGGCATTGTTCAGTTGCATGAATCAAAAGGTGGAGGGGGAAATTAAATTAATTTAAATTTAATTTGTTTTTAATCACGGACATTTCGCACACGGTACACAAAATAACATTTCGCAGTCATTTGCACATTTACGCAAACAAATTAAATCGATTTAAAACTGTTAAGGTAATATTCATGATAATAACAACCCCAGCACCAGTTCCAGTTCCAGTATCGGTTCCATTTTATTTATTTATTTTTACCTGAATACCTTTACACAAAGGAATAAAAACAGCAGCAACAACAACAACAATATGTAAACATATTAAGCTATCTGTTTCGCAATTTGATTAATTGCAATGAAATTATATTTTTTGTACACGAGCCTCTGCTGATTGCCAGTGGGTATGAATATGGCTGTGAAAAATGGTAGCAACGGTAACGTCGTCCTTTTTGACGTCCTTTTTGCTGCCGGCCATAACTGTCAGCGTGTCAGTTGATTCCTGTTTCGGTTTCTGCAGCTGCAGCTGTTGCACTCGTTGCAGTCGTTGCAGTTACCCATTGGAGCGAGGATTTTCCATTTAGTGGGACTTTGGGCTGGGCAAAAGTCGCTATCGCAACGCTTTTTGGGCTATTTTGTTATTAATATGGCTCGTAATGAATTCCATGTGGACGTTTACATTTCCAACAACCTCTATTTATGGCCTGCAACATTCAAATAATTAAAATGCATATACAAACGAGTCGCAGCAGCTTTCAAAAGTGACAATGTATGTGATTTACCAAATACCAAGCTGAAAAAATATAATCATATAGTAAGCCAGAAAAGGACGAGTTTTATGTCAGTTAAGCCATTCATATGGGTTAAATAAAATACATTTCGGAAGGGAAATCTATACAAATTGTGTATGGCTGGTGCACAAAAAAATTATATAATAAAGATGTGCAAATGTTTGGAACTGACAGAAAGAGCCAGCTCTGAAGCGAATCATTTATAAATAAAAATTCTCATATTCCCAATTTATTTCCAATTCCAACAGACGATGGCAATTTCTCTAATGGATGCTTCAGACATTTTCCGTATTGATTTCCATATTTTATAGACTCATTGGACTATGCCTCAAACAAACAAAAATAATTCACATATTGGTATACAGATCATGCATTATTATTACCAATTTTAAATAACTAATTAGACTTTCTTTTGATCCAAAAGGAAAAAAATGTTCTACGCATGAGTTTA
Organism: Hirtodrosophila trivittata; assembly: GCA_035045065.1. NCBI lineage: Eukaryota > Metazoa > Arthropoda > Insecta > Diptera > Drosophilidae > Hirtodrosophila > Hirtodrosophila trivittata. Next base: position 707,594 of record JAWNNK010001446.1, on the reverse strand, counting down.
TTATGAACAGGCTTACAAAATTAAACAAAATTTCAAGGCAAGGCAGCTGAGGCCTGAAAGAAAACTTTACCATAGAAATTAGATATAAACTTCAATATACCCTGCAGAACTAAAGCTCATTTATTACACTTTTCCGGTAAAAATAAATCTAAAACCTATTGGATTACCATTTGTTTGTGAATGTTGTGAATGAAGAACTTTACGCGAACTTCTTTCTACATTAATATCATTTGATATCTTAGAATACTTTTTGCGTATATTAAAACTTACCAAATGTTTCAGTTTAGTAAAGAAACTAAAGACGAAGTCCAGAAACCTTAAGGTGTAATGAAATAAGAACAAGATTGGATATACCCTGTACCCAGAACTGGGTCACAAAGGCATAAATCAACAAATAAACTTTACCAGATATGATAATTTACATATAAGTGAGTATTTATATACCAAATCTTATATACATAAGCTAGTATTCTTTTATTAAATTGACGGCAGATGCAAGATTCGGGTAATCATGTGCATAGCAGGAGCTAAAAGGTTTGGCCTGTACCTTTGTCCGTAGTTTTTTTTATTCGCACAGGGTATAGAAAGAAACAGATCATCAGAGATATTTTTTGCATTTACAACAAACAAATCCCCACAGAAACAACTTATTAAAGCCACAATTGCGAAGCCATAAGCCAGTACTGAGGCAAAAGCCGAGCAAGAAGTGGATAGTTGAATGATGGAAACTTGCGTTTTACTTTTGCAATGCTCTGCAATAAAAAACAAACCTTGTGATACATTCAAAGTGCTTGACTAAAAGATACCCTGGAAGTGGCTCTTAAGTAAAGTATGCCTCGATTGGTCGAACATTTTAGAGACTTAAGTTACACCAGAAGTTACACAGACAATGCTGATCAAACATATATATTCTATACTATCATATACATCTCTGCATATTTCATACACTTGGACAACTTTGTAATCCCCTTTCACCAATGTTAAATATACAGGGTAGAAGAAATACTCTTGCTGCTATTTATGCAGGAAAATCAGTAAGGAGACACAACGGTTTACAAGCAACAACAAGGAGTAGGCTACGTTATGAGTATGGGGAGAATGCTTGGTTAAGGAAGAGGACTGTTACCCTGCCACATACTTATGCTATCCTCAGTACCCGTACATTCTCGCACATATCGCATATGATATGCGGCAAAGAATCGGAGCCGGACTGGCATTCAGAGCCACAGCCAGACCCAGAGTCCGTGCCGTTGCCGATGCCTGGCAATATCCGCCCACATTTTTTGCATGCAGTATGTGTCAAGTTTTTAAAATTTCAACTGAATGGATGTGTGTCCTGTGTGTGTGTGTGTGTGGGCGTATCTGGAGTCGTGAGTGGGCGTACCTACTGCCGCATGGAGCGACTTTGCTTGCCCCATATTTGCTTGCTTTTTGCAGAGCTGCGTACTCTATGCGGATTCATATGTAAATGAAACGAAAACATGGAAACGCGGAGCAGACCACAGAAATTGCATCTGGAGAAAACCCTCTACGGGTGGCTCCGAGTACAGTCAAAACTTACTTTTTATAACCTGCTCAGACCGTCAGACTGCCAGCTTATAAAACTTGGTCCAAAGAAATGAAATACTTCGCGCTTTTGTCACAGGTTATTTGGGTAAAATTACAAAGATTAAATGAAAGGCCAATTGGAGTCCATGTGGAATTAATGTTTTTCTTTTTCTATATGCATTATTATTATTTTGAACCTTTTTAACGCTAAAGTCATTTACAATTGAACATATGATTCATTCATAAATAGAGGAAACGCGAGAACACGAAGAATCAGCAATTCTACCGTTTGTCAGCCGTGACATCATAAATACTCGAAACTATCCTATGCCCCCTCAGTCATTATCAGTTCCGTCGACGGTGCAAACAAAGCAACGATTCAGAGACGGGAGCTATGACAAAGAAAAGGAATATTTGCTCAAGTAAAGCGCAATTCAATCTTTTCTATTAATATCGAAAACAAGATAAGCAAGAACACCAATATAAAGAAAGGGTCGTCGAAATAAACAAAATAATTAAATCAAAATTACATGTTAGATATATATATATATATATATATGAATATGAATACATGAACATGTTAGTATGTAACAAAAATTATAATGTAATTCATTCGATATTAAGCTGTATAGTTTTCACACAAAACTTTCTGTTTGGTTTAAACCAATGTGTTCATCTTATTTATTTTTCTGCCTTTTATGATCAATACTGCGTGAATTAAACATTATCTTCATGAAAAATTAAGGACTACGATAAATTTGTCAGCATCAGATACATGTTAATATATTACGGGACAAAAAATATGCCATAAAATAACACGCATCCGTAAACAATACGTAGCCTTCATGACTCTCTGCACTCTTTCACAGACGGCTGTGGAATTTTGTTTAGGAATTTTACAAAAACTTTTTTTGAGAAAATGAATTCAAAAGAACTTTCCTCTTTCATCCATAGCACATTTTCCCAGAATAAATTACAAAGCGAAACTCTGCTATTTGGCCTTACTTTCCACGCCAAATCTAGCATAATCAGCGTGTTTAAGTCATCGTGACTGATTTGAACGCTTCAAGCAATAAAAAAAATTATTTAAAAAGAATTATATATGCCCTTTTTTCTGGTAATACCCGTACATACCATTACATTTCTTTTATATAAAGTTTTACTCGTGATATGTATACATATACAATTTATAAATAAAAGGTCTTATCAACAAAAAAGAAGCACGACTCATAGCTGGCGACCTCTGATTTGAATCTAAAAACAACAGTAATAACTGTACAAGCTGCTGAGAAAAGCAGAGAACGAGTACTGTTATGTTATAAGAATCTGAATAGTTAACAACTGTTATTGCAACAGAGCAGAGTAACAGACGCAAATTGTCAATTAAAATACTAAATTGTTCTCGGTTTCTTCACCTTTCGTATCTTTATCGGACGTTCGTAGAAAGCGGAAGAAGCAATAAAAACTGAACAAAGCAAAACGACGAGGCCGACCAAAAATAACTGGCCGCTCGCAAACACACACAATCAAAATTACATTAGTTAATTTCATTTTCTTTATTTTAAATTAGATTACAATAAGAATAGAGTCATGCAACTGAAACAGCTTCAAGTGAAAGGTTGAGTAATCTTCAATTATTGTATCTTGGCGGGTATCTCCACGCATAGAATATCTACACCGTTCTGGTCCTGGAGCTCCCACTTCACCAGCACTGAGACTTTTGGATAGGTTTTAAGAACGGGTAACCTGGCTGTATATCTGTACGTCTCATTTTTTTCCAATGGGCACTTTAAGCCGCTGTTTACACAAGCATCCGGATTGGATAGTGGGAAAGGCATCTCTATGCCCAAGACCTTTCCATGGACCACCGTCTTTACCGATGTAGCCGTTTCAGCCAAAGCAATATCTATTGATATTGATACGTTGGTGTTCCTTTTGAGTACGCACTCGGGCTTTGTAGTATCACATCCTTCGATGGTGACTTGTGTAAATTTTCCTGTCCTTGAACCACAATCCTTGAATTCCAAACATGATCCAAGTTGTACCGCAAGTAGAAAGGAAAAAGTAAGCACGCACAACTTAAACATGTTGCTAATTTTGTTTAATTCAATTATACGCTCAGACGATAAGAAAATTAACGTGAAAAGTCGATGGGTACTTCTCTACAAAGGCTTAGCAAGAACTGAAATTTAAGACGAAAAAACTAAGGCAAAAGCCAAAATCAGCTGCGCGCCTAACGCAGATGTGAGCTTTACCATCGAAATACATTCGCATGTGCATATCGATATACCAGTTGGGAGCCGATAATACGACTGTAAAGCTCTGCTGTTACTTAACAGACTTCAATTAGGTGTAAATATATTCTAATAAGCTACTTCACTTTTCATTTTTATTCATTCTAATAAGGATACTTTGTTTTCTGCTAACGAAACATTGAATCATAATATATACTTGTATTGTTTAGTTTTTTTAAATTTTTAGAACAGATGTATCATTTTTTTTAAATTTATATTATTTATTTTTTTAAATTTACACAGCTTATGTGTTTGTTCCTACGATGATTCTTCTTCGTGCACATCGCTATTAAAGAGCTTATGCTGTTGTTTCTAGTTGGACTCTGTTAGTCAGAATCTGGCCGCAGCGGACGCAGCATTTTGGCGGCATTTAACTCGCTTCGTAGTTCTATTAATATTTATTGCTTACGTACATTATTATAGCTGTAAAATCATGTCGCAAATTTGTACACGCAGCTTGTGGGCAGCAGTTAATGCACCAGCCGTATTACGTTCCAAGTAAGTCGCAGTATATGTTCTTGACGATAATCGTATTACCCTTTCAGATGATTCGTGTAACTTATCACAATTACACTGTAGTGTCATCCGTCAAGGTCATTTCATATGCCGGTCTATTTTTTTTTAGTTTTGTCTGTATGTATGCCTGTGTGTTTATTATACGTGTGTTGGTTTCTCGCGCTGGAAAATTTTGTCGCAGCCTTTTTTCTTATTTTGAGGTTGTTTTTTGTCTTATTTTTTATTGCGTCAGCCTGCTGTGATTCTGATATAGCCCCCAATAAAAAAGAGACAATATTGTTCATGAGTACATACATATATGCATAGGTATAAATATTTTTGTGTACGTAATAATACAAATGTATGTACATATAAATTATCCATTCAGCTGTTTTATCTAAATGTTTTAGTACTATGTTTTATTTATGTATAGTAACAGCTTCGTATGTTTTCATAATACCAATTCCTGTTTAAAAAAATGTTAGCCGGGCTATATTTTGTGAATAGTAAGGTTATTTAGGCAGTATATTGTAGTATAACGTTTACTAAACCCATGAACATATCAGAATTTTTCAAATTAAAGCTTAGATTACGCCTGTACGTCTCATGCATTCGGTCTTCTCTGAAAACCCCTAAATTCGATTGAAAGTATACTTTGCCACTTGGAAATCAGATCGATATAACAATCATAATAATTCTCTAAAATTTTTGATATGGGTTTCATATCTTTCATATAAAGTTTACTACTGAAACTTAATTGAACAGAGCCGATTGTTCAAGCTTTCAAGTGTGTATCTAATTACCTACAGGAAGTGTATTTCATATCCAGATTTTCTAGAATTTGACTTTATCAGACCTCATTCTCGGACTCCGACGCAGACACACAAAACACAATATATTTTAGCAACAAATAAGATCAGTTAAAAAACAAACAACAACAAAATGAATAATATTATTTTGCAAAGGCAATCTTTCCCTTATCTCTGACGTGAGCTGCTCGTATTGTCTACCCGAATGAAAATTGCAAGGTTGAGTCGGTCTGACCGCATTGCAGTTGATTGAGAAAACCTCGTATTACCTTGTTTACAAAGACACAAAGGCGATAAGTGCTAATGGGCAACCCCCAGATGAGACATCGAACTGGTATAAGAGGGGGACATAATGCAATGATCAGCAAAGTTAGAACCTTAAGTTGACTTTCAAACTTTTAACATGCATTACAAAGTACAATAATTTATTTTTAACTAATCAAGTTTTAAAATGTGAAGTGGCTAACCGGAAGATAATTTTTTTATTTGTCGAAAAGTTCAATCCAAAAGTTCAGATAAGATTAGGCATAGTGCAAAATCAAAGAAAATTTAAATTGAAAACGGCATCTGGTTTTTGTTCAAGTTTTAAAGTGAAAGTATAAAAAATATCTTTATAAATATCTTTAACTCTGTTAAATTGAAGATATTTGTTATAGAAAACGTATCGCAATTCTTTCTAAGTTGTAAAAATTCCTTTACTTTAGATCAACATGGTTTTCGGAAGTGCAAATGGGTCCTCCGGATGCTATTCTAGGTGTGTCAGAGGCTTTCAAGAAGGATACAAACCCAAAGAAGATTAATCTTGGTGTCGGCGCCTACCGTGACGACAACAACAAGCCCTTTGTGCTGCCCAGCGTCCGTGAGGTAAGTTCACATTAAGATGAATCCCAAAGCAATCCTGTCGTAACACTTAAGTAATCTCCTACAGGCTGATAATCGCATTTTGAAAAAGGGTATGGACAAAGAGTACGCCACAATCATTGGCATCCCAGACTTCTACAATAAGGCAATTGAGTTGGCGCTGGGCGAGAAGTCTCAGCGACTGAAGGCTAAACATAATGCAACCACCCAGGCAATCAGTGGGACTGGAGCGTTGCGTGTGGGTGCTGCCTTTTTGAGCAAGTTCTGGAAAGGCAATCGCGAGATTTACCTGCCAACGCCATCATGGGGCAATCATGTGCCCATTTTCGAGCATGCTGGCATGCCCGTCAAGCGTTTCCGGTACTATAACCCAAAGAACTGCAATCTGGACTTTGCTGGCATGATTGAGGACTTGAAGGTGAGTTGGGAGCAATCCAGTCAGATGAACAAATTTTAATTTTCGCATTCTTTTATAGAAAATTCCTGAGTCATCTATTGTGCTGATGCATGCATGTGCCCACAATCCCACGGGTGTGGATCCCACCGCAGAGCAGTGGCGTGAACTCTCCCAGTTGTTCAAGCAGCGCAAACTGTATCCATTCTTTGATATGGCCTACCAGGGCTTTGCCACCGGTAACGTTGACGGCGATGCTCAGGCAGTGCGCATCTTTGAGGCTGATGGTCATGACTTCTGCCTAGCGCAAAGCTTCGCCAAGAATATGGGTCTCTACGGTGAGCGTGCCGGCGCCTTTTCAGTCATCTGTGCCGATGACAAAGAGGCAGCCCGCTGCATTTCACAAATTAAGATCCTGATTCGCGCCTTGTACTCGAACCCTCCAATTAATGGTGCGCGCATTGCAGCCGAGATTCTTAACAATGCTGATCTGCGTTCTCAATGGCTCAAGGATGTGAAGGGTATGGCTGATAGAATCATTAGTGTACGTACTACGCTCAAGAGCAATCTTGAGAAACTGGGCTCCTCCCATAGCTGGCAGCACATCGTTGATCAAATCGGCATGTTCTGCTTTACTGGCCTCACACCCGAGCAAGTCGAAAAGCTGACCAAGAATCACAGTGTTTACCTCACCAAGGATGGTCGCATTTCCATGGCCGGCGTGACCAGCAAAAATGTGGAATACCTGGCCCAGAGCATTCATAATGTAACCAAATAGATTCTATATCATTGGCTGCATCTTTCTTTAAATATCAACACCTGCACCAATTTTCTAACAGCAAAGTTAACTTAGATACAATTGCATTTTCTATTATCACTCTCTATCTGTACATAAGCTAATCATCTGCCTTTTTGAAGTAAAGAATTTAAAATGTATCAGCTATTTTTTTATGGGTTGTATGGGTTATGTTGTACTTGTCAAACAACTCCAAACAGCCATACGAGATATTGGCAGGAAGCTGTAGGAAAAATTAATATTATATTAGATGCAGCTCTGGGGGAATCAAAGTTAAATTGATATTATGTCGAAAATATTTCAATTTGATTTTTTTAGTTTTAGGTTATAATATATAAACAAATTTTTTATTTTCACTATGCATAGACTGAGCTATAGACACTCAGATATAATAGTTGTATTCCTAATCAGTTGACTAAGTCTTTGCCTAATACCAAAACGTTTTTTTTTTTTGTTACTTTACGTTTATCAGAATGTATTGTACAGAAAAAGATTTCGAGAAATTCTTTTCTTTTTCAACTTGTATAAAAAAACAGTTTATCTGCTTTATTTATTTTTCCATAGCTCTATCTGAAATTGATTGTTAAAAAGTTTACTTCCAAGTATTTTGCTAGCTTCCTCTGTCTGTCCAATTGGAATATATATATGTATTTTGTTTTTTTATATATTTTTATATATATATATATATATAACTAGAATCACGGTTTATTATAACGATATCTTAACTTATCGCTTGGTTCGCAGTACTCCTTGATAATAAGCTTACATAGGAATATATGAAATACTATGATTATTGCACATACTGAGACCCAGAAGAGTGCGGGCAATCCGCCCAGTTGATGGCCGTGCTTGTGCAACGCAATCAGATGCTGCTCATGCGCCGGGGCTTTGGATGTGATAAGGGTACATGTAGAATGAATATATATTTGTATTGAAAAAGTATGGATAAGCTTACCCTCGACAACTTCCTTAACGTGTAAAGCATGATGAATCTCCTCCATATGTTGTTTATCCTCAGTTATATATAATATTGCAGTTAATGGTTCAGTCATTTTGACAGGGAATTCGCGACGATTTTGACTGGTGGAAGATACATTATTAATTTTTCTTTTAAATTATAGCAATGATAAGGGTTTACTTTAACAAGACTGGTTCGTCCAGACAGCCACCATCACAGGCAAAGTAACTTCGATCAGAGCGATCTAAGGCCACATTGATGACCGCTTTGTTGTCATCTTTAACAATAATCGTGACATTGACATGCGTCTTGTTGCCGTAGTTGAGGCGCCTGAAATGAAAGTCGCGATGCAAGAACTTCGGATGGATATTGCACTCCAGATGCTGATTGCTAAAACGAAAGCTTCCAAAGCTCAGGGTCATTGCCTGAATAACACCTGAGGCGCCAGCGCGTATAAGATTGTGGCAGCCTTGTTTCTCCAGAGTAAGCATCCAAGATGACACAAGTGAATTTAGTTGGCTCAACGTAGACATGTCACGCCAAAGATTCTCAGCCTGTAGTGTGTGATAGGAATCGTAGCATCCCTCTGCGTATGTTAACGCCTTAGCTATGTCCTCCCGAACGCTTGCCAACATGGAGTTCGATCCCGGCACTTCCTCCTCAAACTCAAAGCTACGCACTTGCGAAAGCACGGCATACATGGTGGCATTAATGCGATCCCCATTCAAGCTGTTTTCTGCTTTTGAAGTACTTATTGTGAAACCCGTTGCCCACAAATCTGTCCACACATTAATGTGGTCCTGCCGATAAGTGTTTATGCTGTTCAGGGAACCGGATGCTTTAGTGCTGAACTTCTGCAGCAGCTTTGTCATGGACTGAATAGTGCGCTGTTCTATGCTCTCAATCGTGGCTTTTACTTGTGCCTCTGTCACTTGATTGGAGTACTCGATGACCAGCGGGTAAATGATACGTACTGTGCCGCGTTTCCGCAGTTGTAGCTTGGGATCTATCTGTGGCTTTACAATGCTAATTACAATCGATTTACTTGGATCATCCGGCGTTGGTTGCACAGTTCCTGTAATTACCTCCAGCCCACTGTAAGTAAACACACCTATTTGCGCCGGGTCGCTGTGATTGGATATGACAGATAAATATTGCTTTACAGATTTACAAGCATGGTAACATACCTAAGTGGAATGGTACGCGTGGAGGATTGAGGCAAACGGTTACGTGGCATTATAAGCTCAATGTTCTCAATAACATTGCGTGTATTGGTAATTTGCAACTCTTGCATAAGAACATTTGGTTGTGTGCGATGTGCATACAATGTGTAGGAAACAAAGTAACCGGCAAAGCACTGAAATCGATGCACCATGCCTGTAAGGTACTCTACAACGGTGGCTTCCTTATCAGCAGCAGCAACGCCACCATTCTGAGTGACGGACACAACTGGATGGAAACGTATTGGCAGCTGCATGGCACGGCCGTGCTTAATATTCAATGAAGCATCATGGGCTACCTCTAGTCCAAAGTAACCGTTGCCCGCATAGGGCGTATAATCTCGTTCACCAGGCAACACAGGCGACACGTGACGTATGTTCGCGTCGTACTCATAGTTTTGCAATATGTAAGGCGTGAGGCGATCATCCATGCAAATGCTGTGTGGATCTGAAAATTTTAAAGTTAAAGATGATGAACTGACATTAACTGAATACACTGGATACGTTACCTTTCTGTTCTGGTGTGCTTAGAAATAAATAACGAAAGATTGGTGGTATCATATAAAAAACTGTGCACACGCATAGTAAAAGCAAAAACAAACGCCGGTAAGACGACAAGGTACTTTCGGCGAACCGCTTTAACCGGCGCACAACGTCAACAGATTCGAATTTGTTTTTGGCTGATCGGAAAAACATATTGGTTGCGCTTTAAATGGATTTGCATTGGAAAAATTCTTTTAAAAATCTAATGCTTGGCCACAAGTTGTGGCCAAACTCAGAAATAGAACTGGGGAGGGTTCGTTATATCGATACATCGTTACGTGAAATATCATTGAAACGATACTTTTTAAATGATAGAGATATGTCAATAACGGCCAAAAAACAAATTTGTAGATTTGGTAAAAAAAAACTTAAATTAATTAATTATTTATTAATCAAATGGAGTTTAATGAAAATTCTATGGCACGTTAACACCACATTTTTTACGCTCGACATATTAAGTTTTTCGATTAATTTAATTGATCGATGCTGATCGTGTAATAAGAAACACATATTTTTCGATAAGTCGATCCTTTTAGCATCTCTTATTTACTTGGGTTTGTTTTTGTTTATTAGTTGACAAAAAATGTTTACTAAATGCCAAGCAAACTTTGGAAAATGTTTAAAAAAGAAAAAAACTGTAGTTATCTTTTGCTTAACAATTATACTGTTTATTTTATTTTTTCAATTCAAAATAGAATCCGAAAGTGATTCTCAGTCACAGAGTGAATGTTTGTTTTGTGGCATTTCTAATAGGCGAAATACAAAAGCAAAAATTGAATTCGAAAACGATGAATACGTTATTTTCAAGGACAAATACCCCGCAGCCGAACACCATTACTTGGCGGTTCCCAAACAACACTATGAAAGCTTAAAGGTTCTGAATAAATCCCACGTAGGCTTAGGTAGGTTTTGGTACACGTGATTGCATAGATAGTGTGTATAAATGTATCTCATTAAAATACCATTGTTATATAATTCATATATTTGATCACTCTTGCAGTTAATCGTATGCACAAGGGTATGATTCACTTTCTTGAATCAAAAGGTGTAGACTCAAAACAAGCAGTGATCGGTTATCATCTCCCACCATTTATTTCGCAAAAGCATTTGCATCTGCATGGTATTTCACCCACTTCTGACATAAATTTGTTTACTCGAATGAGCTACATGATGCCATCGTTTTGGTTTATATCGGTAAGAAAAATTAACTATTTTTAACTCAACACATAAAGTAAATTTTTTATACATAGTCCAAAGATGCGCTTGAATCTCTAAAACGTTTGGATCTTTAAGGATGACAATAATACAGTGTATATATCTCAAACATCTGTTTGACGAGATGAACTCTAGTCTCTTTGTAAAGGAAAATTAAGAAAAGTACCTAGATTGAAGACCTCTTTAATGGAAAACTATTGAAATGGTGAAGGATTTGGCTTACAAAGAAAATTTTAAAGAAAATAAACTTTACAAAAACGTATATTGTAAGCACTAGAGCTGAATTTTTCCTGTTTTTTCACAGTGCATCGTGTAATCTATTTGAAAATGATCACAGTCAACTGTCTATACATTTTTCAATAAATATATTAAAAAACTTATTTTATGCATTAAATTTTATTTTATATGCTAGTAATGCAGAAGTATTCATTTCAAAATTTGAACAGCGTGGCACATAGAAAGTTATATTGGTTAGATGGCTATAAAAACATTTATACCAACTTAAAAAAATACCGATTAATACTGGCGTTACTATACGAGTCACTATACCGAAATCACAGTCAGAGATGATATCGATAGTGAAATCGAGTAATTTGCAACACTAAAAGACACAGCAGCAGTACCAGCAAACGCTGAGTTTGGTTTGTTTTAGTTACAAGATTCGCGAAAAACATTTAAAGAAAACTACTGAATTACGTTGCAACTGAACGGATTGGAACGCTATAAACGCAGAGCGTTCAAAATAACGCGCAGCATGTGGCCGCAAACGCTGGATATGTCCCGCGACGAATGTCGAGGCATGCTGCGTCGACTTGGTAGGTGAAATGCTGCCATCGCTACTGGCAGGAGCCTCCAAAATCCCAATTAAATGCAGCAGCAGCTGGGATGCTGATGTATCTTTAGTTTGTAGCTAACTAAATCCCATATGTTTTGTATCGTTTACACAGAGCTTGAATCATATTCGCATATAATTAGCGTTTTTCGCGCCCAAGGCTTCCTAAGCGAACCAAAGACCAAAATGCTTGAGGAGTTGCGGCAACTGTTTCATATAACACAGGAGCGGCACCGTGCGGAGGTGCGACGGGCTACTAACGATGAACAGTTATGCACCATTGCGGAACAGTAAGTGTTTAATATGATTTATAAATGAATGTTTGCAACTGTATCTCAAATTTTCAGTGTCTGCGGTCCGAACACATGGCAAGAATGGTCACGTGAAGGTCGTCGGCCGTATCCATTATTGCCACGGATCATTCCTCAAACGGCACTCAGCATCGTAGCAAATGAATTGGCTGCCAAAGCTTATGCGGAAAATGCCAAAATGGCAGAACCGTGCGAAACGGGCGCAAACCTAACCGATGCTCTCCAGGATCAAGCTACCTTGCAGACTCTTAAGTATGGATCAAACAAGGTTCAGGAGCCCCATGTGGTCATGGATGAGCCGGTAAGTGATGCTCTTTCGTTATATAACTTGACTTGACCCGTACATACCATATTGTTGTTGTTGTCTACATGTGTACGCGCATGTATGGGGCCAGTAAAAGTACAGTCTACGCCTAGGTGTCTTGCCCTAGAAATAGGCTGATATTCTGTGCATTGCAACAAGAGCAGCCAAGTCAGATTAAAGAGGGCCAAAGTTGTGTTTTAAAGATCTATATGTATGTATATACATTTGTGAGCTGAATTATCCAATTGGAATGCATCTGCTTAGTGGAGCCAGTAGAGAAAGTGTGATTGATGTAATTGGCCTTTTTTTAATTATGATCCAAGCAATTACTATTCTGCTCTGTTCATTTGGCAATATGTAGTAAATATCGCTGTTTTTGTGATGGTGTTTTGTTTAAATCTGACTGAAATGAATGCTTCAGCGCCGGATAACAGCCAGCTACAGTTGACAGGAGTAGAAAACTGTTAACTAACATAAATATGCAGCTGGTCGCCGCCGTCGAACGTGTTATTGTGATCGAGCTATCGATATTTAGAAAGCTGTTAGAACGATTTGTCGATAACAGAAAACTTATTCTCAAAACCGTCATAAAATTAAAAAATATTTAATTTTAAAATAGTTTTTAAAGTACTCAGTTTTTGTTTTTAGTCATTCTCTAACCTTCATTATTGTTACAGTTCAAGGTGCCAGACTTGCCAAACGCAATTAAGAAGGCAAACTTAAAGCGAAAGGAGAGCGAATCAGTCGAATTGAAACCCAATAAAAAGCGCAATATACAAAATGACAAGCAGCTCGGACAGCTGCAACAGACGCCGTCTCACCTCGGCACAATCAATGAAGAAGATGGCCAAGTGGCGCCACTGGAACAGAGACCCAGTGCGCGTACCCTGCAACAACGTTACTTCTACCAGCAGCAGCAAAAGCATAAACACAGATTGGCAAGTAAAAAGGGTTCTGGCAATGCAGTGTCCCATCTCAACGCCGTTCCTGGCGTTGGGGCTAAAATGAAACCAGCCAAGACTGGACGGCGGAGGGCCCAGAAGCAACTTCAACAACAATTACAACAGAAACAACAACAGCTGCAGCAAGAGATCCTGCCGCCAATGCAGCAACAACAAAAAGTATTAATGTCAGCGTTACCGCTAGCAGCGGAGACGACAGTGCACCCAAATGCCAATCACTTGGTGCAGCCGCACGTGGAATATATACTCGACGAAGCACTCAAATCAGTGGCTGCCACTAAGCTAAAAACGTTACCGGCACCACGTAGTATCAGTGGAGCACCTGAGTTGCTGTCCCCAACGGCGGCTCGTGTTTTAGTTAACTCTCCCGTCGTCTTTAAGGAAGCGTTGTCACCTACGTCACAGCCAGTACAGCAACTTCAACAGACACAGCATCCGCAGCAGCCACAGCAGCCACAGCTTCCACAGGTTCCACAGCTTCCACCGCTTCCACAGCTTCTACAGCTTCCACAGCAGCCACAGCAACTACAGCAACAGCAACAGCAACAAATACAGCTAGGCTCACCGGTTAAGAAATACATTGTTGAAGATCGGCAACCAGCTGTAGTACCGATACCGCCGCCACCTATAAATATCTCAACAGCCAATCTTCCGCTGGTTCCCCAAATAATAAGCGTGCAACAGATTGCGGGGCCAACAAAACTGTGTAGCACCGGCAGCACAATTCTGCCACAAGGCAGTAAGCTGACACCCAAGAAGATTAATCTGCTTGACAAACAGCAGCTGTCGTCTGTGCCCAACAGAAGTGTACGCCTCCTGTCCTACGAACAGCAGCCTGTACAGCACACAATGCCAGTGCCAGCGCCAGCGCCAGCAATTAGCAATCTCAGCAGCAAAGCACCAGCCACGGCAACAGTGCAAAAGTACATTGGAGAGGAACGTGTGCCCAGTCAAAGTCAGAGCGTTGCTTCGCCTTTGAGCAGCGCCTCTGCTGTAAATATTATTAAGAACATACCGGCTAGCAGCTTAAACAATACCCTGATAACACCACTAACCAGCTCCGTGACACCAGCTGCGCCCCTGTTTCGCAAAGCTCCCGCAACAACCACGACAGGAGCAAGCGCATCGCCGTCAACGCCACAAATACTCAGTAACATCAAGCTGACAAATGCTACTGGAATTAAACATGTGCCAAGTAGCGCATTAAGGAACTTCAAAATCTGCTCGCCTAACGGCAAGGTCTTCCTGCAGCCCGCCAAAATACACGCTGCCAACATTATACACAAAATCAATACTGCAACGGCTGGGAGTAGCGCAGTTGGAAATGCAGGCGTTACGGTGAGCACCGCTGCTCTTTCGCCGCCTGTCGCTGGTGCGCCTACTTCACCGGTGCCAAGTCAGCAACGGATAACGATACAAAAGATGCATCTGCTAACGCCCACGCAAGTGATCTCGAGTGCCGCGGGCGGCACAAGCGGAGTCAGTGTCGTGTCCAGTTCTAGCGGCCCCAAGGTCAAATCTACTACTTTGACGTTGTCTCCGGCGGGTGTTGGAAAGAATAATTTAGTGTTTTTACCCACCAGCGGAATGCGCGCAGTGACGCTGGCATCTAACAAGCCCAAGGCTGGCGCAGAGTTGCTCACAGCCAAGCCCAATGTAGTCGTCATAGGTCCTTCGTCTTCCGCCAACGTGGGCAGTCAGTCACATACAACGGCTGCAACAACATCCGTTATGTGCAAAACGAAGGCGCATCAGCTCATAACGGAGGACACGCCTATTGATTTCATTAACATGCCGATCATTGTGGCTGATAATGGCACGATGGATTCAAAGACGTCAGTTAAGACAGCGCCGATGATGGTTCTTAATGCAACTGACTGGGAAATGGAGTTGGATCAGGCTTCAAAAGCAGCTGCCACTACCAGCCTCACCAGCAGCATAATCACAACCACAACACAAACGGCAACAGCAACATTAACCAGTGCTATCAACAGGCAGCAAACGCTGGAAGATGTAATCTTAGAGGATGCTGGGGATGGAACAAAGGAGACAATGTCGCGGCTCACAAATCACAGTAAGTAAAAAAATATACTTCTTTTTTTAGCACTCGCTAATCATGTTTGGATTATGTTCATTCAGTTATTGAATTAAACGACGATGATGATAGTGCAATTGAGTATGTGGACATGGAACTAGAGCAGCCAATTGAGATCGAGACCACCAGCTACATATCGCCGGAGACCCCAACAAAAGCCCCCTTGCTCAAGGCCACCATCGTGCCACACACTATTCTACGGCATGAACAGAAAAAACTGGATCGGGGAACAACGAAAGTAGAAACTATCGCGGCATCAGCGTCAGCGACATCATCGACTCTGCCATAGGCAGTAGCCGAGATCTAACTTTAATTTTTGTTACTTAGCGTCGAGTTTAAATGTATAATTTGGTTTCTCCCTTACTGAACCGAGATAAGAACGCACAAATACACATACAGCTTGGTTTAATTTAGCATTAGTTACTAGTTACTAGCTAGCTTAGTATCGAGTTCTTTAAGCAAAGTGCAACATTATAATTATATTTATATGTATATTTGGAAGATATGCGAGCGAAAGTCGTTTAAGAATCGATAAATTACATTATTCTTATTCATTGCAGTTAAATGGACCTTGTTTTTCTAAATCAAATGTAATTTAATGAATCAATTGACTTTTTCTCCAAGCTGCCAACATCGAAATACCTTAATTTTTGTATACATTGTAAATAGCATATATATCTCCCATTTAGTTAAGCGTTCTTAGTTTACCGGAGAACTGAAATGCAAATAATAAGAGAAAATTGTGTTTTTTTAATGAGATTATAGTATTTAGTTTAATGCAAACCTAATCTGAAACCCTCCGCATGGCCGCTATTATAAAAAAACCTAAACACCTGTAAATATCCATTCAAATGCATTGAAACATTTTTTAATGCTTACAATCTACAATCACATAAAAATATGTGTTCCATCTAAAGAATAATTGGAAAAAGTTGCAAGGACAAATGTTAAAGAAACAAATATAAACGCCTACACATCGACACACACACACACACACACAGATTATTATTACTATTAACTAGCAACAGTTTAGTTGTTAAGTATTTTATGTGTCGACTTTGTAAAGCCAAATCATAAAACAATGTTGTAATTTTATAATCATAAGAAGAAAAGCGCAATCGAAGCAGAACCACCCAGAAAAATAAATTGTAATTATACAAATATTGTTGAACAATGCGTGCAGCTGTAAAATTTTAAATGAAATAAACTTAAATGTAAACAAATTACATTATTTCAATTACTAAAAAATAATTCGATTTATGCCGTTAAACATGAATAATAATAAGTATAACAAATTTATGCTTACATCAATAGCAGTCAAAAGGAAAACATCTTTGACTACCTATAAGCGAGCGAAAGTGATCGATCGTTCCGTGTCCATCTACTTTCTGGGGTTCACAATGCCACCAAATGTTTGTGTATACAATGCTACCTCAATATTAAACTTCTAGAAAAGTATATCCATATTTTGACTATACTCAGTTAAAGAATTTCCTCTTTGCAGCAGTTTTTACTTTAAATAATTTTTAGCTATGTCAGATATTTTTTTTTATCATAATTTCAACTTTAATAAAGCCTTATATACAGGAATTATCATATTGCTGCTCATGCAACAAGATATCAGGTTAAAGTCTTTTATCATCGGTGTATATATTTAGACATTTACATATAATTATATACATTTTTATGCAGTTGCAATCCCGCCACTTTTCTATTTTGTCCACTTAATGATGTTGCTGTACATTCGAACCGAGGTACAAAATTAATGTTTATGAATTATAAAAGTTTTTCGTTTAGTTGGAAATTTAGTACTGTTTACAATGTTACTAATTAGATGGAAAAGGAGGCTTTATAAAAAATAATCTAATGAGTAAACTTTTCAGTTGCGTCCCAATGCTGTACCGCGACCCCAGGCTGAGTTTGCAGATTCGCGTGCAGGTGCTCTGCTCTCTGGTGGTACACCAAAGCCACTGATGCCGCCAGACACGTCGGGTACCAAGCGTTTTCTGCGAAAAGGAAGATTTACTATAAAGTAATTCTGTCAGTGGATTAATATATAGTTGCTACTTACAGGAAATGTGGCGTCTCTAGAAATGCAGTTCCGCCAAGTTCCTGAGGATATTGGAATTTCAAGAAGTAGTACACGTGTCCATTGAAAATGCCCACCAAGGAGGCTAAAGAGCCGTGGAAAATCAGCTCAATACCCGCCAGCACCCAAGGCAGATACATGGCCTTGAACCGACTACCGAACCAGAAGCTCACAACGACCTCTTTATTCAGTTGACACCAAATGTAGGTTATGGCAACAACTAGCATGTCCATCAAGAAGTACACATTAAAGATCATACCACCTATGTTCGCTAAAACTGCAGTGATGATCAACAGATATAAGTAGTCCGATGGACTTCTCGCATACTGATCCTTCTCCAGGCGAGCGCTGTACTGTGTGATGAAGTAGCAGTTTATCAGGAAATGAAAGCCTGTTGCTCCGCTTAATGGAAACACAAATAGCGATGTGACACACCGCCATAACTGTAGCCTGGTCAGAACCAGCTCGCGGGAAAGGTACATGTATTCCATTGGCAGTAGGCCGAACCGGCATAATAAACTAAGGGCCACCGTTGCTGTCAACCAGTAACGGGAAAACCGAGGCAGTGCGTTGTACCATGTCCCTGCGTCCATCCTGTTTAATATATTATTACTTATTGGCTTACTTTATGAAATTATAATATTTTTCAGACTGTTGATTTACGTGTCTTTGGACAACAGTGTGGTTTTCAGAGAAATGCAAGAAATACAAAAAAAAAAAAAATACCAGAAAAAAATATACAAATTGCTACGCTTTTAAAGTTATTTTGTTCCTGTTTTACACCGGTTTTCTTTTATTATTTTATAATTATTTGTTAATATTTATTATTTTTACTTGAACATGGGCTTAAGCTTTTGATTGGGTGTATTTAAAGTTATTTTGCTATATTGAACACACATCAGATGTTTATACAAAGGAACTAGAGATGGGGATTCTGTCACAAAAATTTTTTGTATTAGCAGTGAAAATAATGACATAATATATTATATTATTGTGATATTTTTGATATATATAGTTAGAATACATTTATATTCTTAGTCATCCTGCATATCTATTATCTACTATCTGCGGCCTGGACCACTCACAAATGTCAGCAAGGCTGATTTAGTCACGAAAATATTTTAAATACCAAATTCTCTGTTGATTAGTTTTCGACAATCTGGCAGCCTTTAAGGTGGAAGATTTTATACGTGATTAGTTATCGATTACTTTAGTAAGGCGCGTGGTTTCAAAACTCCGTTCCCCCTATTTAAATACTGGTACTGAATAGGTGTCTGTTGTTAAAATCACAAGTCCGTGTACAATGCGAGCTTGAACGGACAACAATATAATTGTATAACTCTGACAAATAAAATATAATTGCTCACAAGTCAGTCTTAATTAATAACGACCGAAAAACCACAACAAAATATTGCTTTTTTACTTATTTTTTGGATTTATCTACCCGCTTTTGTTCGTTGCATACGTGCTCATTCGAATGACAGGAGATATGTTGTAACACACATATAAAGTAGTTAAAAAAGCAACGCAGTGGTGTGAAATTAATTCGTACACGGGGACTACTTCAAAATTCGCTTTTCCGAAATGCTGCACTCTGAAGTGGGACGTGCCAAATTAAATAGTCACAGCGGTGCCAAAGTGAATTGCCTAAATAAAATAATTGGAAACTTTATTGTTACAAGTTGGCTTTATTTGCTTTATTTATTTTGAAGTCTTTAGATCGATAATGTTGCGATAACGAATAATCTGTAATTTTAATATTATTCTTAAACAACCTGGAATTGCCTAAGAATTCTTTGAGAAATATTAGTAGATCATCCCAGGTACAAGTTATTTCTTTACAGATGGTGCAATGTTAGTAATGCAAATAATATTTCATTATTACTACTACTTGTTATTCTTATTAGATTATGTCAACTATGCCGAGTGTTATTATAAAATGTACCTAAACATGGCCTTCGCATAAGACACATTACCGTCAATAATTCAATTTGGTGTTTGAACGCTTATCTTTCTGCTTTATTTTTCTACATTCTCATAAAATAAAAAACAAATTCTTCTTCGCTGTAAGTATTTTAAAGTTGAAAGTAAAAGTATGCGATGAAATCTGCGCTGGTATATGGAACCCATTGAAAGCAAGGTTCACCTTAAAGAGGATGAATGCCGATGCAGAAGAATAAACTGTAAGATGGAATTATAACAGCAAGAAATGCAAAAGGTTGGAGCGAGTAAGCAAGTTATATGTGGACGAAATTCCAAGCCTGTTGAATTTCAACCTCTCTCCTTTTCTCCCTTTTTGCATTTATGTATATGTATGCTTGTATATACGAGTACTTGCATGCGGGTGAGAAAGAAAGAGAGAGATAGCGGCACAGGGTGAGAGACTGAGAACAAGTAACTGTAAAAAATATCGGGCTAATCAAGTGGTTTCGGACCGGTTCAATATGCGCTGGTTTTGCAGCTGTACAGTATATAGGTGTACCTGTGTGTGTGTGCGTATAGGTAGAATTGTATTTGCGTTTGTATGAGTGAGCGAAGACCACACCCACCATTTAAATGCAAAATGGGTGCTATCTTCTGCTACAACTACACTACAGCAAGACCGATAGACGCATGCGCTGCCCCTGCCCTTGCAGCAGAAACACACGCCCACATTGCCATTGCTCATAATGAAGTTGTTTGCTGTTCTAGTAGCTGTTGACAATGAGCGGCAGCAAACGCGGCACACAAACGCATAGAGCAGCAAGGTTTTATTTACTTACGCGTTGAGCTTTTACTGCGCCTTCCACTCACCTGGTGCGCTGTCATTTTGTTGCTGTCATTCGCGTTGCCGTTTTTGCTCGCTCATTTTGTTATAATGGCATAGGCTTGCTTACTTATATATACATGAGTATGTACCTACAGATATGTAAATACAAATTTTTCTTAAGATTTACTTATGTAATTTGAGCATTTGTGTTCGTCATTTAAGCAAAACATTTGAATATAACTGTAAAAATATCACCATCTTTCTAGAGCTAATATCCATTTCATCTTGCGTACTTCGCCGCCTTTCAGTTCTAGTAATGAACGTCTCTTTCACTTCGCGGTTCTTATCTTAGTAATGGATAAAACGCAAATTAAACTTAGTACATAGTATTTGAATTGTCGACCTTGTGTAATATCATACTATAGTTAAAGTATTCTTCTTTATGGTACTCGCCTGGGAACATTCAATATCAGAAATTGCCATGCATTCTAATTACAGTTATTATTTGATTAAAAAGTCTCCCAGGGTGCAGAGCAATGCGTAGCCTTTTGCCCTATACACAGAATCTCCATTTCACACAAACACACACCTTATTGACATACACACGAAAGGATCCAGAGCATAGTTCATATTTGTATGGTTGGTATGGCAAACAGAATCCTATAGTATTGGTAGTGCATATATATGACATACATAATCGTAACTACATACATACATGCATGTGAACATATTTCACATGCCTGAAGCACAACAAACATACCATAGAGCATTTCTCCTGATAATGACGCAGCGGGAGGGGTCGGCGAGAGAGGTTAACGTAACAGGGGGCACCCAAAACTCACTTGTGTAAATGAGAACGCAAAAAGAGGCAAATCATAAGAGGAGCGTGCGCCGCCAAATTGCAGTACAAATATGTACATATCAAGGGTGTGGGGAGGCGTAGGGGCACTGCTTAGAAAAAGGACAGTCCGCAGATATGGCAGCTGCTTATGGGTCTATACATAAGAGTATGAACATACAAGCCTACATACATACATACATAGCTGATGCGCACGATGGCGTTAATAGTAAAAACACTCACACACATGCAACACACACCCATCGCTCAGAAACAGCCCTCAAATTTAAACAGGGGGCCGCCACAGACACCGCCGCTGCCTTATTGGTGCAAGTGGGAAAGAGAGAGAAAGAGAGAGTGAGATAGAGAATGAGAGAGAAGCGTAACGATGTTCTTAAATGATAATGACGTTATTCGCTCTGTTTTTTCTTCTTTCGATTTCCCATTGCCATTACAACGGTAGTTGGCCGACACGTCAGAGCGAGAGAGCATGAGCGCGCATTCTATTTTTTTGACTCGCCGTTGACGTTTGATGCCGTCGGCGAATTGAACAGAACAGAATTTGCGAATGCGTAGGTGAGAAAGAGCAGAGAACGTAACGGTACGCGCATTATTGACATTGCCATTACGATTAAAGCCCGTTGCCATGCCCCGTTAGTGTACCCCTTAAGAAACTCAACGAAGACCTGGCCTCCTCGTACCTTATGCATACATAGATATACATACGTATATTTTTGTTTTGCCTTAACTTACTTTGGCTCATAAATCAAATATTTACATTTCGAAATTGACGTCTTCAACGCGCGGTCGCAATATTCGTCGTTCCTCCTGGGGTTTCTTCGGTGCAAATTAAACGGCCAGCTTTCACCTTGACTGTCTAAAAGTCTATTTCTGTGTGTAACTTTGTGTGTATAAATATGTGCGTGTGTGTCTGTGGTATTTATTCCTGTGCAAATTGTTGAGATACACTCAAGAGATACCACAAAGCGAACAAACAGTCGCCGATATAACCTACAGCAATTACAGGCTTGATTAGTCTGGGACTAATTTTTGTGAGCGACCCAGAAAAAGCTTTGAACTTTTTCAGCGAAAGACTCCGACATTCAATTTAAATATTAACTCAAGCTTAAGGCAAGACATCAAAAACGGATTTTAATACTTAACGAAACAAATATCATAAGAATATTCAAAGAATTTTCAGGTGAGTCGCACGTTTCTTGTGTTTACCTATAATAATTGTTATTTGATCAGCGTGTTAATCAAGTGTCAGTTAAGTGAAAGACGCTTTAAATCTTAATCAATCCTTATGTTTGCTTTTTAATTTGTTTATAAATGATTTACCTCATATTATATTATACATATGAGTTGCCTTTCGATGATCCTTTTTGATCGTTGCTCCCCCAACATGACCAAATCAACTTTCTTAATTGCCAATCGTTTTATTAACTTCTTCTCAATGTCTCAATGAATGAATGTCAGGACAATACTGCTATTGATAATATTCCGCTGAAACATTTGTATAAAGTTCATGCCTTGGGAATTCTCTTTGTACGTAATCTATGCTTTAACATTCACATTTCAATAATATCTAAAAAAGCTAAAAGTGTCCTTGACTTTATAGAACGTTGGTCGAGTATGGGTTCTGGCCTGCTCGCCTTGCTTTCAATAATATCAGAATCAAATAAAGTCGGTTCAAAAACAATTACTTATATTCGGTCCTCGTTGCTTGAACTAGGATGAGAATAAAGATATTTCCAAGTAGAAACAGCGGCTTCATTTAATAGACTTATCTTCATTCAGAAATTATAGATTTGTCATGTCCATAAACTATTGTACTTTTGGGCGAAGTTTAATCAGGTGCCTCATTAGTCTTCTTAAAATCTCAGTACCGCCTAGATTGACCTGAAGTTATATTCCTCTTTATGTCTCGCCAATGAAGTTACAGTCGCCATCAATCATTCCACAGCCTTTGTCTACTCTTCAGTCTCTTTATTCCAAACTTCTCTCTGTATAAAGTACAGTTCTAGATCTTTTTAATCAATGGTAGCTTTTTGTCACACTAACTCCTAGTAATTCAAGTTAGACTAATACGCAATGCTAATGAATTATAATTTAATCAAAGATGTCTGTCAGATGAAATTTTTACTCAATGTAAAAAGTGGGGTATCACCTGAGATAATTTAACTCATATTCAACAATTTGTAGATAGATGTATCTTATCGTTTCTATAATGTTTATGTGCAAAGTTGTTGAAAGTGAATCTTAAAACTTTGAAACTTTGCACATAACTTAAGTATCCATATTTAAAGTGAACCACATATTTTAGTCTTAATATTTCATGGGGGCAATTTGAATATTGCTCCTGATATAATACATATGTATACTACAGTACGCCCTCGCTTAACGTAACATATTAAAATCAAACCTGTTGCAAAACTGAACTCAATCTTTCTATTAAGCAATACGCCTAATTTTGGAAATGTTTAGCTTTCCTGCACACTAAAACTAGTAAATCTATATTTTAAGTAAAAATTTCATTTTATTCAATCAACTTTTTAAAGAGTGAGAAAATCTGATCTGTTTTATGCTAGAATACATCATGCATTATGCAGGGAAATTCCAAATTTATATATTTCGACAATGATAATAAAGTGATTTAAGCCAGGGCGTAATATATGTTATATGTACTATACAGTTCGAATATACCTTATCAAAATTCTCTTTACGTAAGGATTAAAAGAATTAATGTATATATATATGGCTTGACACTTTTCAAGGGTATCGTTAATAGGAAATCAATTTGTTTACGGTTAAAATATATTTTAATGCCATTTCGCATTTGTTTTACAACTAGTTTTTGCTCTAGCAAAAGTTTTGTGATAAGAGTTTCTTTTTTGTTGTGCGATATTTTGCCATCGCAACTAAACAAAGCTTTGAGCTATTTTATATTAATAAAATGAATATCATATTGATTCTATCAATGGAAACCTAAAACAATCTGAAGTCAATTTGATGTTACAAAAGACTTAAAAAAGACTATTTTACATACAAGAAACTGGAATTCGCACAGATGGTAAATACATTTTTATGATTCCCGATTTGCAATAAGATCTTTAATTATTATTTTACAATAAATTATAAAAATGTATTTATATATTTTTTTTGTTTTAAATGTATTCACAAATTCCCCACAAAGGATAAGTTTTTCTTTTGAATATATTGTGTGTTCACAAATATAATTTTTGTCATCACACTGATAAGATCGTTCAGTTTTTTGATTTATATTGATGAATTTATCAAATCTCGATGAAGTTCCAAATTCAATCCTTGTGCCTGCCCCAATCGACTCGATGCTGCATCAATTTATCATACTATACATTGTATATATTGAAATTGTATTAAACTCAGATACTTATATATCTTTGAGCCGTCAGTTGCATAAGGTGTTGGAGGAAATTATATATAGTACAAATATTGTGGTTGACTTCTGTTAAACTATCATCAGTCTGTCTATCTTCTCACTTTCCCCAGTGGCCACTTTGAGCCGAAGCGTCTAGAAACCCCCGTCGACAGCACCACTTAAGAAGCAGCCTGGGGGAACTCACGTGTTATAGTCCTTTCTGTGTGGCTGTGAGCTTGTGTGTGTGTGTGTGTGTATGTGTGTGTGTGTGTATGTGTTTGTGTGAAATGAAATGGAAAGCGTCAAAGCTGCCAACTGAGCTCGACAATCTGCCAAAGTTCAGCCGTGTGGCAGTTGTCGTCCATCAATTGTTAATGTCACAGACGCACAGCGTGCCAGGATGAGCTGGAGGATGAGCACAACTTGGTCGGCAGTTGCTACTCAGCGTGGTAGCCGCAACTTGGAGACGTTTCCTTCTGTTAAACTGTCGTTTTGCTCGCGTTTACTTTTCAATTTTTAATTGGGATTTCTCTCGCTGTTGAATGTTGAACTGTTGTTTGTGCAACGCCTTCACAGGATGCCTACTCCCACTCCTCCACTAGTTCACTCCATCGCTAGTTGCCTGTCTAGCAGCAGTTCGCTTGCTCGGTCCTCCCATGGCTCAGTGCGCGCCTTGGCAATGCCCGTGGGGCAAAATGTCTTACGGTTAGTCGCCGTTAGCCGTCATCGCCACGTGGTTGTAATATGCGCTTTTCAATGGAAATGGGAAAGTCGGTGGAACGCAAAGCACTGAATCGCTTTCTGTGTACGAGTATATGCTCCTTTGGGGTTCAGCGTAGTGTTTACCGATTTTTCGTTTGGTTTTTTGATTTCCTGACACGGGTACGACGGCAATCATTGTGACATTTTAATTGTTTATTTGCGTTGTTTGCGCATGCGACTCCGGCTGCGGCTGCGGCTGAGGCTGCGGCTGCCAAGAGTCCCTGCACAAATCGTGGTACAAAAAATTCTACAATTGGTACGAGTTCTGCTGCTCCGGTACACTGTACGAGTATGCTGTATGCTCAAGTGCTTGCCAGTTGGCCGGGCCAGAGCTGACTGAGGTAATTGTTTTGAAGTTTCATATTTTGACAAAAGATTTGCGGGTGAGGAGTTTTTGGTCCTTTTGAGTTTCGTCCCGTCTCGTATTGTGCGGCTCTTACCCCCAAAGCCAAAGGACTCTTCCTACCACGCACTGCAGTTGGTTTGTTTGGTAAATGTAAATATTTGTCCTTATTGTCATTTGAAGTGCGCTTCAGTGCAGTTTATTATTCATTTCCTTTTTTCTGTGCCACATGTGACTTTGAAATTGGAAAAGAAAATATATTCGCATACTCGAAACATTTTTTTAAATTGCCAAAGATTGGCTTGAAGCAGCTTTCGAGTAAATGTATTTATTTAATGGATTCCTATTAATATAACTATAATGCACAAATATATCAAGCTCCTCTCTTGTTGCCCCGCATAAAGTTCTTTCAATCCAAATTTCTGGAGTAGTTATCTATTGCCAGATTAGAATATTTCTGGAATATATCTTCCACCTATTTTATTTTAGCAAATTTAGTACTTTTTCTACTGGGAACAGAGCTTGTAACATATAAAAAAACTTATATTTATAGTTATTCAACACCGATTAGCGTGATTATATAACCAACTGAATCGGCTTTATAAAGATATATTTATATATATTTATGTACAAGTAAATTATTATAAAAGTGTATACCATGTTAAGATTAGCCTTTTGTGAACTTCGTATATATATTA
Organism: Hirtodrosophila trivittata; assembly: GCA_035045065.1. Classification (NCBI taxonomy): domain Eukaryota; kingdom Metazoa; phylum Arthropoda; class Insecta; order Diptera; family Drosophilidae; genus Hirtodrosophila; species Hirtodrosophila trivittata. Next base: position 681,078 of record JAWNNK010001446.1, on the reverse strand, counting down.
TATACAAGTTTACATTTTGTATATCAGTATATATTATATATCTATCAGGAAAACAATGAATGTTACTTATTTCGTATGTACAAAGTAGAATTTTCTCTCATACGAAATACTTTTCTGGTTCCTAACTAAAATAGGGGACCTAGTTGAATCGAAGTTGAGCATGGCAGAAGCAAGTCGTGATACCAAACAGATGAGATGTAACTTAGGTGGTTTCTCCACGCAAAGCTAATAGATCTGTTTCAAAGTAAGGGTATATATATATATATATCTCACTTAAAGGAGAGATTCTTAAGCCAACGAAGCAATTAATTGTATGAGTTAGATGCAAAATCTCAAACTGAGCATACAAATAAACAGAGCCTTAAAGGAGCCACAGTTCAAAAGAGGTTTAAACCAATGTGTATTGTAAAGTATATTAAATGGCTATCAGGCTGTTAATATACATTTCCATATTTATAAGTTCACGTTTATATTATAATTCTGCCCGTACTCCATCAGATGCCCTCAATGCATCGAGGATTATTTGAATCTGTAAGTACTTGAAGCTTAAATATAATACGCTATAATTATAACAGCTTATCAGAAGTATCTCTTCTTTATCATCGCCAACTGCAACCATATCGATATTTAATAAACAGAAGAATAAAGGGAAAAGAACGAAACTCGTTGAGCACCACTTGAGCCATTTGTCGACGCCTGACTAGGGTCAGTTCTGAATTGAAAAATCAACACAAAATGAATTTGTAACAGTTTTAAATAAAAAACACCACCAGCAGCAGCATCAGCTTCAGTCACACCACCAGCAGGAGCATCCATTTAACCACTGTGTTGGGCACCCTCATATTATCGTTTGGAAGAACCCAATCAAACAGTTATGCCTAATAAGAGACGACCAGATGACCTGACGGCATGACGACCAGGGAAAGCCTTCACATATGGAACTTTATTAGATGGAAATTCTTTGGGTTTGCCTTTCGGCTTCGCTGGCTGTTAAATGCTGCTCCCACCTTGCCCCTGTTCCTAGCCCGGAGTCTGCCCAACTTTCCGCCTCTCTCCTTCTCCTTCTCATCCTTATCCTTATTTGATTTGCAGCCCGCCCGTCGATGCTCATGTAATGATGTATAAAAAATAAAAACGGGACGTCAACCATTTTTTGGAAGTTGCTCGGTTCTTTTTTCAATCTTTGGGTGCGGCAAAGGGGTTGCTGCGGCGGTACAGGAACAAGGCTGCTGCTGCTGCTGCCACTGCCTCTGTTGCTGCTGCTTCTGCTGAGGGCTCTAGACGATTTGTTGCAATTTCATGGATCGCTGTATGTAGCCATTTTTGGAAGCAACTGTTGTGTGCCGCCCGGCTGGTGATCTCATTGACTACCATCTACCAACTACCAACTACCATTTAGCAACTATGGACTACCCTCGAAGCGTATTCCCTGTGTGCGATTCAAGTGCGCAAAAGGTTTCCAACTGTTGGCGGCGCAACTTTGCAACGGGGTTCGTTCGTTTGAAAAACCCGCAATTAACTATTCGTTTTTTTTTATTTTATTTTTTTTTTGTTGTACTCATTCAACGCCCCGGTTGCTGCTACATTGTTGTTGTTGTTGTCGATCCGTGTAACTTTTGTTTATTATGCGTAATTGCAGTTACTCTTACTCCATCTCCCGGCTTATGTGTAGTATGTGTGTGCCTTTTGTGTGCTCCTTTTGCAGCTGCCTCCATTTCCACGGGCTCTGCTCTTTTTTCCATGCATATTCCACACAGGGCGAATGCTTAATATACTTCTACTCGTACAAGTAGTTCGTATACCCTCTTTCTTTACATAAAATGGGGTATATAAGTCCATTAGATGATTCTAAAGGAATAGCCAGATTCAAGCACAGGTTAGGGTATCGATCGATATTTCATAGTTCAAGTGGTTTTGTAACCAATCACATAATATAAAATAATAAACAGTTAGAAGAAGTCATTTTTTGTTGTATTAAATTTGTTTTTACTATCATATATTATAATACAATATTATTATACTTGAATAACTAAATATATTGCTTCAATGTGATACTCACCGATGTCCTTTGATAAGCTAAATACAATAAACAATTTTATTATGAAAAAAGACATTTCTTAGTTTTCTTTTACATTTGCTTGAGGAAGTTTCTACAAACTTGTTTTGTAGGAGTCTTTAAGCAGAAGAATTCATTTCTATACACTTTGTTTACGTTATGTGAAACGATTATAGTTTATATTGAATGTCCGCAATTGTTTCTTCTATAATATAAGGTAAATAGCTTATTTAAATAAAATTTTTATTATGTAGAATGAATGCTAATACTATTGGATATATCGTTAACGAATCAATCTATTTAAATAACAAAACAAATAAAATTATGCAAAAGTCTTGCGATAAATAATATAAACTGAAAATTCTATAAGAAATTGGAACCTGGAACATCTTGTTTTGGTTTTCTATATAAAAATACCCATTTTATTATGGCATGAAGTCAGTTCTGTGATGTAGGAGTATGTGTAATACTCCGCGGACTGGAATGGCCTGGAATCATTTAAAAAGAGATTACTAACATGCGAAGTGCTGAGTCGTCGGATAAAACCAACTCGTTGAAATGTAAATTACAATCTTATGGACTGTGGAGGTGGCTCCTGGGGAAGGGCTCGTCTGTCGGCAAATTACGTCAAAGTAAATGTGAATTTATTTTTAAAAACAACAACAAAACAAGTTGCAAATTGTAAATTGCTCGGATAGGGGTAGCGGGTAGCGGGTAAAGAGCGGGCAGAGCTTAAACCAAAGGCAAATCCAAAGCCAGAAGGGTTCTCCTTGTTCTCTCGGGTTGCCCATTTGAAGGCGAACAAAATGGCGTCGAGTCATTTGATTTGTGCGCCGCTTCGCGATTAGTTTTTGTTCGCAATTCGCGATTCGCGTGCGGAGCGCTGATCATTTGACAAGCGACAACAAATTGCTACCTTTAGTTTATCGGTTGAGCATCTGAGACTATACATATAAGCTGCTATATATATATATATATGTATATACACATATATACCATATACAAATAGGTGGGCTTCTGTGAAGAAACAACCCTCAGGCATGGCTTGTTATGGTATGGCATGATATGGTATGAGCCTTATGGAGCGCATCTTCTGTCAATATTTGCGTTGGGCTTGTAAACAATTTAATAGGCTGTTAGTTGCTTTATGTACTTAAGAGATATGGACAAAACCACCGTCCAGCCACTTGACAGCTGTTGCAATTTACGCTTGATCTAAGCTAGGAATATGCTTTTCAGTTTGCCTTTGAGTTGCCCCGTGGGGTGGTTGAGCACTGAGATTTTGTATCTTGTAGATAGATTGTTTAATTCATGTTCTATTTGCACCAGGCAAATAGTTTACTTAGCGTTTTTCTGAGCAGCCAGAACAAGGTGAGTTGTTTTACAGTTCTTCAGTTCTTTAAATTGAAAATTACATTTTGAAACATGAAGTACTTTCGGGCTGATACATAAGTGTTTGCTTTGCTTAATGAGCTCTATAAAATATTTGGGTACGAGACACAAATAGCTGCTATGCAATTATTGTATAAGTTGTATTTCAAATTTGAACGTTGATTGAATCCAATATAAAAGGGAAATATTTACTATGTTCTGGTCAAAGATTCCTGATTAATTTCTACCCTGAACCCTAGTCTAAAATAAAGTTGAACACATTAGAAAATGCTTTCCAAAATATAAAGTCTGATTATTAGACGTCTAATATACTTTTATTATTTATTATAATTATTTTTATTTATAATTTTTATGATTATTATTTACATAATTGGGACCACTAAATATATATAGAGGCACAGTTATAGGCTTTTGATGCTAATCAAAAACGAATAATTTGTATCAATTTTGGGGTTTCAGATGATTTTTTTTGTCTACTTCACAGCTGTTAATTAGCCTTAATGCCCATTTGTTACCATTTGTAGTGAGTATTAAAAATATATTAATAAAATATACAGGATTTACCAGCAACAAAATGCAACCCTTGCGGGGATCGAACCCGCGACCTTTGGATTAGAAGTCCAACGCGCTATCCGCTGCGCCAAAGGGTCTGGTAATCTAACGGTGCATTAACACATATTACCATGCTACAACATGATCTAAATGATATGTTTTTAATAACAATTTTCTCGACTACCTCCTCAAGAATTATAGCAGTAACCCAGAAAAAAAACCTGTCACTAAATGTTTGTTTTGTAAACAAATTATTAGATATACATACAGAAACTATACATACAATTCTCCTGAGAAACAGCTATATAAATATACGTATACTCGTAAATATACGTATTATATATTGTTATTTATAGAACCAAAGTTCGGCGCTGCATAGAAATAAATTCTGATACTCAAAGCGAGTACTACGAGTGCGAATAGTAGGAATAATTGTGTCATCGTCGGAGTTGCAGCATTGCAGCTAATCGATATAAAGGGAGATCTGCTGGTAAAGATTTCATCGAAGGGTTACAACTTGTACTAGACAGAAGGATTGAGGGACAGACAGACCCCTGTCACAATAGAGCTCAACGGGGCATTCAAGTGCTCAATTTGCCTCTTTTCTTCATTCTCATTTTCATTTTCATTTTCGTTTTTCAGTTTCATTTGCATTTTGCCTCCGGCTCGGTGTTGCTTTTTATCGCCGATGCGATCTTCATGCGCTTTTAGCTAATACCAAGGCATTCAGAAGGACTCTCGAGAGTAAGCGGGGAGCTGGAGTAAGGAGCTGGTGTAAGGGCTTAGGGTTAGGGTTAGGGTTGTTCACCGAAAATATTTCGGCCAAGGCGGACTCACGTGACTTTCAGCAATTACTCAGAGCTTGTTGTGTTGTGTTGTGGCTGTTGCTACTTTCAGTTTGTTAACAAATTAATCAAATCGAACACCAGACCCACACAGCACTAGTAATAGAGTAATCGTCGAAATGTGGAAATCCCCCCACCCACCCCTTAATTTACCCTGCCGTCAACTTCAAAGTTCTTATCTCTGTTTATCTCCAGGCTTGCCTGGCTTTTGCCTTTGGCAGTGTCCCCTTTTTGGGGAGTTTTCTCACTTTTTCAGCCTGCGTGATTTATCTACACCTTCCGACGTTTTTATATCGGAAAAGACACCGCCAATCCTTGTGCCACCACACTCCACCCATGCACCACCAGTGCCAGGCAGTGTCCTGGCAGATTATGCAAACGTTTTTTTTATTCGAGTACGCAAATCGCACACTCGAAACGGATATTAAATTTTATTGCTCATGTTGCCATGACTTTGACTTGGGTTCGAGTTTCGGGCTTGGCTTCTTCCATTGTCCTGTGTTCATTGAGCATTCAAGTAGTCGCCTGGTCAATTAGCCTGGACTAACAGGAATGCTAAGTATGTGCATTTGGTATCTGCTAATGGCAGGGTATTTCAATTTAGTCGAGGGAGACCATTGACTAGAGTAATATAAGGATGAGTATGTGTCCATTTGGGAATGGAAAATTGATGAAAGTCTAAGGATTCGAGTGAATAGATGAATTCCTGCTTTGAAAAGGTAACGAAAGGTACTAGATCAGATCTGTGGACTGAGTGTCAAATAATATATTGAAATATTTGAAATTAGCATGAGGTGCTTCCCTTCCAATAGCTCAAGTCACATCACATATTAATCACAGTGCTCTTCCAAGGATTCAGATAGCTAAAAGTACAGTCAGAAGCAGAAAGCTGCGTGCTGAAAGGTTTAAATTGGATAAAATTGAATCTGATCTCAGATCTCATATTTTTATTAGAGTTTCCTATTAAACTGGTCTTTGGGTGAATAAAACACGCCTGATGCAGGAGTGCATCTGCCGCATTTTGTGGGCTATCAGATGACTGCAAGACCTTCTGGAAATGTTTGCAGCAGGCGCTACGCCCATGGGGAACACCTCCTTAAGAAATGTCTTTGTCTGGATGTGAATCTCGGCACGCGTCTAAGGACAAGGACACGTTCTTTGGTGATATTTATTTGCACATGTTCCTTCATCAGGCATTCTAATTGCTACATATGCGACACACATCAAGCCCACGCCTCCTCCAGGACCCTCGTGCTGCTGTTGCTTCATCCTTTGCTGCCGCTGCTGCTGTTGATCCTTCCGGTGGCTGTTGGCTGGCGGAAAGCAGTACACACAGCACACAATACGCCGGCTGAGCGATCGGGACAGGAAGCAATGTGCGGCAATGAACAATTGCTGGCTAAGATTTGGGGTAGGCGCAGCTGCCGGGAGTGAACTATCAGCTCCTTGAAGTGGGCAAGGATAATCAAACGTCGGCTTGCTCTACTTGTTTGCTCCTCGCTTAATGATGATGGTAATGATGATGGTGATGATCATTATCCTGAAAGTCGCGACGATTGTTTTGAGATTGAGAAACCGGTTGAGTCCTTCTGGGCGTTACCCATGTTACCATAGTCCTTGTCTTCCTCTGACATTTGATTTCTCTGCTTTGCGTTTTCAATTTCGCTTTCGGCAGCGGAAACGCTTTTTCTTTCCTTTTCGTAGGCCAAGGCTTGCATATTTCTACGGTTGTTGACACGTGATCCCTGCCGAGGATACGCGTACTTCTTCTTGATGGACTCAGAGGATTCTTCGTTTACTACGTATAACATATAACGTCTGGCGCGTGTGCCAGCTTCCGGTTAATTATATTCACGTAAATTGTCAAAAATGTGTGCAAAAGCGAGCAACAAAACGAGTCCCTTGCTCCTCTCCTCCTTTGCTCCTTTGCTCCTCGCACGAGTCCTTCCTTCAATACGAACATTTAATTGAAAGCGAAATTTTATGCTTTCATTTGTTTGCTCCGCTCAATATTAAATTAAATGCATATGCCTTGGGTTTAGCTGCATTGTGTGGTGTACGACTACTCAGATCTTGATGTCCTGGCATTGGCTGGCATTTGGCATTTGGCATCTAGCTCGGCGTTCTTCTTTGTGCTCCAGTGCAGGCTGTCAGTTGCCTTTGTGCTTTGCTGCTGCTCGTCTTTTGTTCCGATTCCTTGTCAAACTAAACAACTGCTCATTAATTGTCGGTGTGCTCTGTGTGCTTTGCCTTTGTCCTTGATGTCCTCAACGCCTCAACTTGCCATTACAATTTTGGCTCGTGCCTCCAGTCGGCATACAATTTCACTTTAAGTTTTATTGTAATCCGAGCGGCGTATCCTGTCTCAAGTAATACTGCGATATCTGAGTTCAAGGTGAGGCTGCTGTTTTCCAAACTTAAATTTAACGGGATGCAACTGTTGCCGGACTAGGTCTGATCCTTGAACTAGAGACGTATAAATTCCTTCCATATTGAGATGAATAATATCCTCGGTTAGGGCATTAGTACCTCAAATCCTAACCACAATTCGAGTATATACTGTTGGTTGGATAACATTCAAGTTAAGGTGATAGGTAAAAGGATTATTCCAAGTAACAGTCACAATTGGAGTACTTCCTTTTTCCCTTAGTGGGAAACCAAATTAGCTGGCGTCAAACTTCCCAAGGGTTTATTTAGTTTTCCCTAGTCAAGAAATATGTATTTAACTATCATGTCAAACGTATTCCTCTCTCACATTCCATGGACAACTGGAACAACAAAACCAAACAAAACACAACTCTTTTAAGCTGATTAGCATAAGGATATGAAAAAGTTGACGGCGGTCACCTCAAATACGAGTACGGCCCATAGACATGAAGAGTTCGGGGAAAACTGTGAGTGCCGCCTGTCGCAACACTTCCTGTCATAAAAAGTAACAACAGCAACACGTTGAGACTTCCGTGTGACAAACGAGTGTCGGCTGTAGCCTTTAGCCAAGGGTTGAGGGTCCTTAACAACCTGCAAACAGGACAAGTCAAACGGTCCAAGCCCAAAACGCGTGTCGGCGTTTTTTGACAGGCGCCGAGGAAATTATTAACATGCTCAGTGCTCAGTTCCCAGTCCTATTAGCTGGCTTCCTCCTGGTCTCAGTTCACCCCGCCTAAAGAACTGCGGTTAAGCGCATTATGCAACATTATGACATTCGCTTCCAATAAAAATGCGACACGCGACTGAGACCCAAAGCAGTCAATACAATTATAATTGCAACAAATTGAACGACGCACCCGGCACGCGTCCTATTAGCTCATCTTCCGGTAGTTGCCAGCCTCGCCCCCGTCCTGACCCCCAAAAACAAAGAGGCGATGGCCACCAGCTCACACCACGGCCGAAGTGGGTTGGTTCTTTGGGTCCGGCTCCGAGCTGATGTTTGTTTTGCCGGTCCTTGAATTTGCTGTTATCCTCTAGTTTGCTTTCATTGCGTGCTTTGAATACCCTGCAACCCGAGTTGATAGTAGGGTATATTTAAGTCTGCTTGCTACGCTCCAATGCAATCTGAGGCAAATAAATTCACTGAGTAAATCGGAGTTGTAGTATTCTAGGAATGAATAATCCTTGAGTAAATCATCTTGAATATTGAGTAGAGCTCATTACAGGGTATTTCTTAGTAAACTCTTTTAGCTTTGATAAACGTTTCCTTGGTTTTTTTCTCCATGTTTTAGTGTTTGCTTTATTTCCTCTATGGCTGATTTATTGGCTTTTACTTATTTCCGGTCATGTCCATGGACGCTTTGTATCCGGATTGGGGGAAACGCTTTTCTCGAACACTTTACCGCAATGTTGTTTAAGTAGTTATTATTAGCGTGTTTTGTTGGTGACACATTTTGATGGCTTTTTGACACCAACTTGGAGTTGGGTGTGCATTGAAAACATAAAGGAAGTGGGGTTTCTCCCAACTGCAGAGCCAACTGATAGATTGTAAGTGAGTTTATAGTCAAGGATTTATGTTAATATAAGACCTACTCGTACTTTTGAGGGTTGGGCTAGGTTAGGTAAGGCCAGACTGTAGTCCAGTTAATGATGATATTGAAATCCCTTCAAATAACCACAAGTAGATCCATAGACAGCTTGGATTTTTTTGAGTGAACAACTCTTTCGGAGTCCGCCTTTGAACGATGAAGACTGTTACTGGTATTCTGCAGTGGAAATAAATACAAGTATAAATATTTACTATATATATTTAGTGCAACTCGTCAGGTGGTCCAGGGCTTATCTGCCGGATGGTATCAGGATATTGTTCTTATCATTGTATCTAGTTCTACTTATACTCTATTGAAGTCTATTCACGCTTAACCTAACCTAAATTAGCATATATTTTCCTAATGATTCTTCCATTTTCGTATCAGATCTGATATTTCGTACTGAGTATATAGAATTGTTTGGGTTTTGTATTATTACATAGCTCTGTTGAGGCGCAAACCGCAGCTGCTGGTCAGCCGCAGATTGAAGAGTCATTAGGAAATTATCATTGAACCTCTCAATTGTGTTGCACAATGTGAAAACATTTGCAAATTATTTGAAGGCAGCTGGGAAATGTTTGGAAATCTGTGGGAGAACATTGCTGAGCGGTTTTCAGGGACCAATCTAGATCCGCTCAAAGGATTTTCACTAATTTGTACTTCTCATAATAGTTTGGGTGTTCTACTAATTATTTGACCAACGTCAAGGCAGGAGAGGGAAAGAGCTGCCGCACAAAGGCTGGGAAATTGTTTCATGTCTGTTTAATACACTGGAAAAATATAGATAAAACATGTCAAAATACTCGTCCTGTCAGCACATATCCAGGAGCTGCACTTGTGTTGAATTGTTCGGCTGGGAGAGCGAAAGATGTTTCTTTTGGCTTTGAACCGGACCGACAGTAGCGCATCGACTACCTACGAGTAGATGTGGGTGCAGCAGGATCAGGAAAATGCTCACAGTTCCACAGTTGCCCATTGTTTGGCCTGGCAGGGTAATGATGGGATTGGGTCCGCCCTGACAAAGGGATTAGGCCTGTAGTTTGACATGCTTAGTTGCTTAATTGAGCCTGAATCTATGCACAGCATATAAAATATTTGCCAAAAATATTTTGGTTAAATTATGAAAGGGTATTCCCTTATTTACTATACACACTTGTCTAGCCGCTGGGCTGAAAGGATTATGGCTCTCTTCAGATCTCTGGTGTGAACGCTGTATGGAAAAGGAGAGGATATCGTTGAAATATATAAGTGCTAAACCAAAAGCCAAAGAGAAGAATATCCTGCTTTGATCGTAAAATACTATTGCGGGTTAGCATTGTGGTCTTATCCAGAGATATAAAGTAAACAGGAATTGTATTTATAAGGCAGATGATATCAATGATTGTCTTCCAATCTAAAGCAATAAATCTTATATCTAAGCAAAATGTATATTTATATAAGTTCTGAACTTTTTGAAGAGAATCGTTTAATCCCATTTAAGATAATTATCAGTTTTGATTGAGGTTTAATACATATTTTTGCAGTACCAAAATTTTCTGCTTAATCCACAATCATTTGTGCTCTCTAGTCATAAACCCATTAAGCATTCTAGATATACTGAGAAGGGTCTCAGTCTCCCTTCTGGTCTGGGGGTTCGTCCTTACACTCAATTTCGCTAATAAATAAGTTTGTCAACGCGGCAAAATCGAGTGTCGAACGATGTCAAAACGTTTAATTTGGCTCGGTAAGCCACAATTTCCGGCAACACCTACAAAAGAGAAAAAAAGAAAGAAAAATGGAAAGAGAAAACGGAGATGGGAGGAACGCACCCTGCGGTCGCAGGACGAGAGTCAGGACATCAAATCAAGAGCTGCTGTCAAAATGCATGTCCCGAAATATGACAGGAGGCAGTAGCTGCGGCTGTGGCTTGGAAGTGGGTGTGCAAATGCCAGAATACCAGGACGACTATGAGGACGAGGACGAGGACGAGGACGAGTCTATATTCATGGAAAGCCAATTAGGAGGAAATAAATCACGCGTCATGTGTGCGAATTCTTGGCAGGAACGCCTCTTCCATAGACAGGACCACTTCAAAGTGTGGCAAACAAAGCAACCACACAGCCAGAGCAGATCCCGATCCACATCGAGAACGACAGCCAACCCCACATTCAATTCGCAGCTGGCTGAAGAAGCTAAACAAGTGCCAAAAGCTGATTTCACTGTAATTACAATTCACACTCGCAGCATATTCGAGACCGGGAAACTCGGGGAATGTACCCGGTAAATGTGTTCTTTTTGTTTGGAAGCACTTAAGCAACGCCCCACACACCCGCACTCCCACTCTGCACCAAACTTTTGTGTATCCCTGTGTGTGTGTGTGTGTGCGAGTGTGCCAGTTGGTGTTGGTGATGAGCAAGAAAACCCACAAACAGACACACCTACTACTAACCGACAATGGGCAGAAAACTCTTTCAGCATTCGGCTGGGTGACTGGATATGTTGTATTATTCCTTCATTGGGTTGCTCGGGTCTGTTTGGGTGGTTAAGGAGGCTGGGTGGCTGGGTGTTTGGGTGGTTGAACGCGTGTCAGGCCTACCACTAAATAAACAAAGAGCAAAAAACCTTTTTGGCAGGGGCAGCAATAGAAATGTCACAAACAAACCGATTAAACAAGTACTTTTCAAACAAGCAACACCCACACCCACACCCACAGCCACACCCAGACCCAGACCCAGTCTCTATCCTTGAAGGATGCAAGAAATAGCATTGAGGGTTGACAACTTCCAGATTCTGGAGCAACCCTTTAAGCTTTGACATCAATAAATTGGTTATTCAATTTGCCAAATCTGGACTTTAAAATGCCTAGTTCCATACGGTTTCTCTGGTCACGCGCTTCCCAGCTTCTAATCCTCCGAAAACACAAATAAATATGCTAATGCGCTCTAAGCCTATTAGTGTCAATTAAAAAATATTACTTCAATAGATGATTTTTTTGGGTGCTGCTCTGATCTGGGTGTGAAAGGTTTATGGTGGACCACTTTCTGGACGACTGGCTTGGCCAATTTTCACAAGCTTCCACAAGTGTCAAATGCACGCAATGTTGGAATAACGCGATTAATCGGTCAACTGGTTGGCTTAAAGGCGTTGCCAGAGTTAGAGTTGATTCAAATTGAAATAGTCTAAGCTTTAACTTTTGTCGCTGGTATATGTTTGTTTTACTATCTTTGTAACTAACATAGTTGTCATATAAGATAGCTTAGTTACACTTGCAGATTGGGGAAGCAGCTTTTCTCTCCTCGAAACAGGATGAATGGTAACTTAACTACAAGATGTTCGAGCTTATGGGATTATGGCATCCCGATCCGGATATATGCTGATTTTAATTGAGTCAAAGACACACTTGCTAGTCAGCTCATTGGTGATCTCATACTGCCCAACTAAACCACTAAAACAATTCACGGCTCGCACCTTACGAGGGACACTTTCTGGGAGATCCGGCCAAAATTAACCTTAAAATTGAAGATTTACACCTTCAGCTTGGCATCTATTCGGCATCAGCCGCATTTCCAATGAAAAACTGAAAATCAAAGCAAATATATCCTCGGTACAAACTCAGTTTGAGTTACTTGCATAATCTGCGGTAAGCCATAGCGATTACAGAGCATTGTATAAGAGTGTATCTCCGTGTATCAATGTGTATCTGTGAGATACATTTCGGACATGTAAAGCAAACGATGAGAGCTGAACTGACTGACCCAACAAAGCACACACAATGCAGTGCTTAGTGTCCATTGGTCGGTCCATAGGAGGGACCATACTCGAGGGAAACTCAACAGCTGCTGCTGCTTCCATTCTGGACTCTCCTTGATAGGTGGATGAAGTGGTTGCGTGGGTGTCTCTATGTGTATGCATGTGTGTGTGAGTGTGTGTGTGTTTCTGTGTCCGAGCAACAAATATCCGATTTGCAAATGAAACAATTGCGGTGTTTGACCAATTTCACAATTGATGTAATCCTGTAAATCGCTATATTAGCGACGACGACGACGAGGACGAGGACGAGCAGGGCACAAGGCGTATGGAGTAGCAGAAGCGAAGAAGAAGAGCTCATCCATTGTACGATTGTGAAATTGAAATGTTTTGAATTCATTCAAGAGTAAACAGCACACATAATTTGTTTTATGTGGGTTACACTCATACGAACAGACCCGAAGGCTTATAATAATATTTTGCTAACCTTCTTTTCGGTTGTAAAAGTTCAAAAAGATTTCGCCCGCTCTTTGTAGGCATTTGGCGATTACCGACACAGATTAAGGGATGTTACCAGCGAGTCCAGAGTCCTCTGTATCCTTGGTCTCACAATCGGCTTTTGGGCATGCGCGGCAGGTTTGTTGTCCTCTATGGTCCTCTATGGTCCTCTATGGTCCTCTATGGTCCTCTATGGTCCTCTCATTGCCGATTCATAGGAGCGCAATTAGACGAGTTTAGGCTTTTGTCTTTCTGCTCAGAGCAGACGTATCTCGTCCATTTCTGGGTCCTGCCTGATCCGCTCTATCCCTAAATCTGTGCACTCGACCATGCAGCTTCCTTCTCCGTCTGCAGCTTCCTATTCCTCCATACTCTTCGATATTTTCCCATTGTGTCGCGAGTATTTGGCGCGTTTAAATAGATTAACCGCTTTGCAATTTACTTGCATCTTATCTCAGATCAGGAATCTCAGCCTACCTAGGACTCGGTTGAGTCAGGCTTGCGTGCCTGTTGCCCGGGTCTATTCCTTCCCTCAATTCCTTCCGAACCTGCTACTACTCTGCCCATCAACATACTGGATACTCGTATGCCTGACATACTTCAATTAGCTCTGTCCGCCTTTGTTTGCTGTCTTAATCTTGAGTAAATTAGTTCATTAAGAGGTTAATTCCTCATAACACCCACAAATTACTATATACATATGTGTGTGTGTGTGTGTGTGTGTGCGTGCTTCTACCTTAATGAGTTTTATGGCAATAGATGAGTAGCCTGATTACTTTGAGTAAATTTGTTATAATTTCCGTTTCTTGAGTTGCTCTCAGTGAGAAGCAGCAGCTTTTCTCTCAGCTTCGTTTATCATGACTTCTGATAACTTTGTCTTATCGAAAGTTATTGGATTCTCAGTCACTAAGTCAGCATATAATATCCCTATATTAGACTTAGATTCCAAAGTATATAAACGTTAACACAAAAGTATTATGAACTGACAAATAATCCGCCAGAATGGCCCTATTTACTCTGCAAATCATGAAGCCAAGTTCCCTAGGCATCACTTCTACTATGCCACACCTGTATATTATATATTATATTATATTGTAGATATATAGTTTATATATTATACTATATTTATTATATAATATACTAAATATGTGCCTATAAAACTCAATACTCTTTATATTTGAACCCGCATTGTCGCAAGTAAATCCTTCAAGTAGAACACAGCTCTGGCGAATGCTTCAAGGGACAAAGACTCAAATTCCTGACAAGCATTGAAATTATATTGTAATCTTTCCAACTTCGTAATATGCCGTAAAATAGTTATTCAAATCGTTATATAAACATTCAAAAAGCATGTTTATCATGTGAAATGATGTTTAAATGGAGTTTTTTTGTTTCTTTTTTTGTAGAAACGTTTCTAACGTCCAACTTTATATGCGATTATTGATAATTATTCGATACATTAAATCGATTGAAGTATAAATTAATAAAATGAATCCCATTGCAATATTCAGTAAAACTTTATACTCAACCCAATATTGAGTTGAGTTGTGAATAAAGTGGGAAATATTATTCTCTTCCATTTTATTTCTACTCTAATCTCTCTCTTTGTGAACAGCCATCCCTTTCCCCTTAACCTATAGATATACTGTATAGATATATAACTTTGGTAAATATACATTAATTAGCATCGAAAACTGATTTAATCTGACCAAGTTAGTCCTCCTATCAAAACGTGGTGTATATATTTCATTCATCCCTGGAGTAGAGGGTACGGGGGATGGATCAAAGTTCAATTTTCTACCTACGCTACAGTTGTGTGTAAACACTCAGACGCGTGTTTGTATTGTTTGTATGTGTGTGGCAATGTATGTAAACTTATTTACCTTGAACCCAGTGTTAGTGCTGCTTTAAGTAAACGCACTTGTCACTCGGCATAAGGATCGCACTGGAAAAGCCCGCGTAATGCAGAAATGTGCAATCTGTATTTAGAATTTAACTAAATACAAACAACAACAACAACAACAGCAGCAACAAAAAAAGGCTGCAGTATAGAAAAAGACGAGTCCTTTTTTCAACAACAACGAACAAACTGGACATCCACAAAAAGCACTGAACCAACAAAACGACAACTGTGAAAAGCTGCTGGCTGCGTAGTGGCTGCTGTTTGGTGGCTCCTCCAGGACCTAGACCATCGTCCTTAGTCTGGCCATGCACCTCGGTTCTCTCGGTAATGGCCTGTCCCTGGTCACAAAGGCCGTGCAAACATGCCACACACACACACCACACACACACAGGGACAGAACACACATAGAAAGAGAGAAACAGAGAGAGAAAGAGAGGCGAATGGGCGGGTTGAATCAGAGTATGCTAACTTTGAATGCAGAACAGCCGCAGGATACACTGCAGCAGGGCATCGAGGATGAGCTGTGGCCTGTAGCTGTGGCTGTGGCTCAGGCTGAGGCTGAGGCTGAGGCTGAAGCTGTGTTTGCAAATGGAAATGAAAATGGAAATGAAAATGGGCAAAGCACTCGGCAAATTGCGAACTTGCAGCAAAATGTGCAAAAGTAAAATTGCAATGCAAGCAGATGGCCAAGCGAAAAGATACAGAGAGAAAGAGAGAGAAAAATGGATAGAAAAAGAAGGAAACAAGGGAACTTTTTTCTACCATAAACCCTAAAATATGCGAAATTAAGTCAGATATTGTCTCCACCTAAAGATATATAAAAGAACATGTAAAATATGTCCTCCGATTTGAGATGGAAAAACAGAGCAAAAAACTTAAATTAAACTTAGTTGCGTTTGATATTCTTGCATAAGAAATGATAAATCAAACTAATGGAAGTGCTGATATGTTACATACACAGCTGGGTCAAAGTTGACTTAGTCCGTTAAATCTCAAAACATTTAACGGAATGTAACGTTAATCGTTAATCCGTTAACATATAAAAAGAGTTTTAGTTTTATTTCGAAATTTAGCAAAAAGAAACGCAAATTTGAATCTTCTTTGACTTTAGCTTCAGCCACATTTTGACGAAGGTTTGGGCCTTAGTTTTTAGTTTAGTTAGTTAGTTTTTTACAAACTTGTGGCTCGTCGCCCTCTTCAATGCTCGAGCTACTGCCATGCGAAGTATCCTTAGAAGTTTCAGCTAAAAGTTAACTTAAGAGTTAATCAGTTAACCAAAAAATTAACTTCGTTAATTAACGATTAACGGATTAACGAGCTAATTCCCAGCTTTGGTCAGATATAAAATCAATATAATTCAGTTAATTAGCCTTTGTAATGTCAAGTGCTATCTACAGTAATCATTGCTCCCATAGATTTTTTTATACATAATCAACAGTTAATACAAACTTTAAAAGTTCTTTTTATATGGCAGATTCACATCTGGGGTCCGACCTATAATAGACGTTATATTATTTTTTATTATAAATACTAATATTTTCTACCTTCATAAGTAGCTTTAAGTTAATTTATACATTTAATTTAATTTAGAGTCAGGTAAAAACAGTCGGCTATCATATAAAAGTTTATTATATTGTAAATAATATATTTTAAAAGTAATCTGGAAATTGAAATGGTTTAAAGTGTAAAAATATATTAAAGAGAGCGATTCCTTTTGCCGATCTACTAGAATGAAATTATATTATGTACTTAAGTTTATCAGCAATATGTCAGATACGTGTGGCTTGGGCCAAAAATCATCCCTATTGGCTTTCCTTTTCTCTACCGACTATAATTATAGCGTCTAATATATAAACTCGAGTTAAGTGGGAAGAATTAGATTGCGATCTGTTGAGAATAAATCTGAAAATGTGTGCGAATATTCAATCCTAGCCCACTTTTTGCATATAGTTCAGGATATTTGCTTGTCGAAGAGTTCAGTTCTATTAGGCTAATGTATCCCTATGTGTCCTTATGTATTCAGTGGCAAGGACTTTTTAGCAAGCATCGTTTATTTGACTATTTCTCCAACGCTTACGTTATAATGCATCAAAATGTCGACTGTAACAGTTGTTATCCTGCCAGATTGTCCTGTCGTCATTTTTCTGATCTGTCTGGCCTCCCTGAAGTGTTGTGCTTTTGGTAGTACAAGCTGCTCAACTGCAGTAGCAGGAGGAGGACGTGTTGGCAGGATTACCAAGAAGCACATCGCACACCTTCGCTGCCTTTTCGCCGTGAACATGGACGTGGCTGACGATGACGACGACGACGACGACGACGACAAGGATGAAAACTCCAAGAGTAAACAAAATGAAGAAAGCCGCGACGCACACGGCGATATCATGAAAATGAATATAAGATTATATTTACCAAGTCGGGCAGCAAGGAGTAGGGAGAACAAGAATGAAAAACGACCAGAACTTGCCGTCAGAAGGATGATGCGCATGGGGTGGATGGGAGGGATGGGAGGGATGAGGTGGGAGCCATTGCAATTGCTATTGCCCGCCGGCGGGTCTAGAGGTGAGAGGTGAGAGATGAGCAAACAAAGACGCTGATAAAACGAAATGCCAAACGACAATTGAAATGCATAACAAAGACTTGCACTGTAAAGGATCAGAATAGAGATGGGGTAGATGGTATGAAGGAATGCCTTTGGATGGGGGCGGGTGATCGGGGATTGGGCTCGTTGGACAAGTGAAAGAGTCAACGTGAACGTCAACGTTTGTCGAGTGGGCGACCAGAGACGCTGCCATTTCGTCGTCTGGCTGCGCTTCTTGCAGATGCGTCGACAATCTGCCGGGGGCGAAGAGAGCCTCAAATCAAGTGTGAACAGAATACGGCCAAGTTTCGGTTGCCACTTTGCGTGGCCGCTTGAGAGAGGGTTCCGCCATGATGACAGAGCTGTAACCTAGGGCACAAGGAGGAGACAGCTTCTCCTTTACAACAACAACAGTCCTATCATCCATCCATCTCTCTCTCTCACTCATTCACTCACTCACACTCGAACGCTGTGTGTACATAAATATTTTAGGGGCGGGCTCAGCGCTGACTCTCTGCACAAGGAGTAAAATATTCCAATTCGACATTTTGTGTGTGATATTCATAAAGCGGTTGGCGGCGCAGTCGACGCCAGCAGCAGCAGCAGCAGCAGCAGTAGCAGCGGGCGCAACAGTAACGTGCCATCCAATCTGAACATCATTATGAGGTTCGTCGTGGTCCTTTTGCCTGCTATATTCGTACGCCGTATCATGTCATCTCTTTCGCAATCACACAAACCCAGGGACAGCGGACACAGAAATAGGGGTGACTTTTACCCGCCCTCCCCGAGTCCTTCGCTTACAAGCATTTGCTCGGGCCCAGTCAGACTGAGAGCCACACGCAGGGAGGAAAAGAGAAAGATAGAACGAGAGAGAGAGAGAGAGAGAGCGAAGTTACAGTGATTGAGTCCTGTGCAGCAGAGTCCTTTTTCCATAATTCTTAAGGCCAGAACGCGTCGTGTTTGCCTTCATTCCGCTTCGGTCGCTGATCCTGTGCTGAACGTTGCGCGTCGCGTCAGATCTGAAAATTGACATCTATCAAAAAGAATCTAGAAAAGAACTAAGTTCAAGCTAGTTCAAACAAATTGACAAGTGAACTTAAAAGAAAAAGAACTACTCAAGAGATATTTTCTGTGTGCTGTGTGTAACGTGAAGGAAGTTCAAAGTTGAAAGTGGAATTCTTTGTGTACGGAACAAGGAAATACACGCAAATTGGATACGATTAGGCAGCGCCTAAATATGGTTTACTTTGTACGTATAACCAGTATTTATACCAGTATTTATAAGTGATAAACCATATCCATATTAAGCATTATATGCCAATTTAAGTTAGAAGTTGCCGTCGGCTAAAGTTGTAACTGCTACGAGGATTGTTGAATAGTTGGGAGTCAGTTCTAAAATATCAGTTTCATTTGGTTTGTTTTAACTTTTGGATGAATAATCGCATTTCAATCTGTTTTTGTATAGATTGAATAGTACTTTCTATATTCTATATAGGATTTCCTACGTTTTCGATTGACTTTGCAATAGATATTCATAGCTTTAAGATATTTTCTTGTATAGATCTTAAAAGATAATGCTATGATAGTTTATATAACTAGATAAAGGATACATTCAAGTATTAATATCTTGAAGATTGTCCAGTCAATTGTCCCTCTCTACGATCTGGAGTAGAAGAACCCAAACTTTTATAAGCTTTATACAGAAGTGTCTCAGTTGGAATCAATTGATAACACTTCATAGTTCAAGTTTGAGATTTGCTGCTGGTGTCCAGCTGGATGAGATGCACCCACATTTGGGCAGCCCTTGTTGAAGCTATCTACTTTGGTTAACCTTCAAGTAGCCACTGCAACACTTACGTCTAATTGAAACATTGCCTCTGAACTAAACATTATGAAGTAAGAAGGGCCAAGATTCAATTGAAAGAGTGACCGCAGGCCTTGGGTTAGTGCTAAAATTGGTACGCCCTCATCGGGGGCAGTACTTAATGGAATTAAGAGGTAGTTGGAGTGGGGCAATCCGCAAAACTATTCCCAGATCCGAGCTACTTACTGAGGCGTCAAATCAAGTTAATTAAAAACGGCAGCCACATGCATCGCCGCCCGGCAAGGAGCGGGCACAAATAACCCAGAACCAGAGCCAGAGTCAGAGTCAGAGTCAAAGCCCAGAGAAAAACCAAAACGGATGTCGCGCATTAGGAACACTTGAGGAAGCAGCCCTGGAGACGGTAGAGACGCCGCTGCTAGACTTTACACTTGCAGCCAAGTGTAAACAATTTAATGAGGTGCAAATAAAGGCAGAGACCCGCAAGACCCGCGCCAAAAATATGTTTTGAATGTGACTCCGGGCATCTCCTGGTGTACGTGTGTGTGTGTGTGTGTGTGTGTGTGGATGTGTTATGATTGATTTAGATGCAATGATTTTTGGCAATATGCTGGCAAAAGAGTTGGAATTGCTGCCTGGTGCCTCATGCCTGAGGCCCTGGTGCTTGCATCATTGTTCCGGGTCAGTCGAGCGTGTTCCAGGCCAGAGCAGTGCACGAGTTACGCTTCATGGGTTACGGCCTAAGAATGAAACCCACAATCAATAAGTGAACCTATAAAAAAACAAATATACATATTCATATATGTATATTCAAATTCAGAAATTGGTTTTTGCATAACTCTTGCGGTTTTGTTTTAATTTGCGACCCGCTGACTGGGCAGCCACAAAGCGTGTTGTGTCCTCAAAGGATATATGGAAGTATTCTCTTACTCCCAGAATTGGGATTGGGCAATGGGAGTGGGAATGTGATTCTCAGATTTTTGAGGCATGGCACGCCCCTGCGATGATGCTGCGTTTGTTTGTATTGCTTTCGATTAGTTCCACTTGGCTGAGCAGCTTGCCAGGCGGTGGGCAGCCAATGGGGCGTATGCTTAATATTAATTGATAGCCCGTTGCTTATTTGCATACACGTTAAGGTTAAAAGGATCCTGACTAACTGTTTACCTTTTGTTTCTCTCTCCCCCTCTCTTTTTATGTGTGCAGAGTCCGCGTGGCATGCAACCGTGTAGTCCATCGGGTGTTATTGCAATGATGCCGCCATCGAAGAGTCCCGTCATGGAAACCGCCGCCAGCGACAGCAACCAGACTAGCAGCAACCAAACGAGCAGCACAGCCAGCAGCGATGCCAAGCGCTCCTGTCCGCTCAAGTTCTCCATTGCAAAGATCATGGAGCCGGACAACAAGCAGACAGCTTGTACAGTCGTACAGCCGCCGCAGCCATTGCCACATCACCAGCCGGAGGAGTCGCCCTCACATGAGGAGGAACACCATCATTCAGATATCTACGCTGATTCCGAGCGCTCCTGCAGCCCCATCGAGGTGACCGGCGATGAGGAGCCCGCTGCAGTCAACTATGACTCTGCCTTCAAGAAATACGTGCCAGGATCAAGCTCCAGCTCAGCCACAGTCTCAGCTTCAGTTTCAGCTTCAGCCTCGGCCAGCGCTGTGCAGCAGTTTGTGAGCACGCGGCACCAGGAGCTGCTCTCCCAGTATCCTCTGCTCTACTATGCGCCGAACCAGCTTATGTGCGCCGCCGCTGCTGCCCAGTACGCAGCACTGACCGCCCAGCAGCAGACCCTGGCCAGCGCTGCTCATCTGAGCAGCTTCACAGCGTCCTTGAACGCCACACTGCATCACTCGCAATCGCTGCGTCGCAATTTGGGTCATCCGCTGGCCGCAGCCGCCGCTGCCGCTGCAGTGGCTCAGTCGCAGCAGCAACACCAGCAGACACCTCCAGCATTGCAGCAGTGCCTGGAGAAGTCACCCATTCGTACGCCGCATACGTCCCAACATGGAAATCTGAAGCGCAAGCGGTCGCCTCAGGCTGACCAGACAACGCCGCCATTGCCGCCAGCAATGAGCCTGGCGGCAGCAGCTCCGACATCTTCGCATTTGGCGGGGGGACGCTCGCGCTCGCCGTCGCCGCATGGCTCGATGGAGGACAGCAGCCCCGGCTCGGCCAATGGGGGCAAGCCGAAGACGTTCTCGTGCCTGGAGTGCGGCAAGGTGTTCAATGCACACTACAACCTGACACGCCATATGCCGGTTCATACGGGTGCTCGGCCATTTGTGTGCAAGGTGTGCGGCAAGGGCTTTAGGCAGGCGTCCACCCTGTGCCGGCATAAGATCATACACACCTCGGAGAAGCCGCACAAGTGCCAGACCTGCGGCAAGGCATTCAATCGCAGCTCCACGCTGAACACCCACGCCAGGATTCATGCCGGCTACAAGCCGTTCGTGTGCGAGTACTGCGGCAAGGGCTTCCACCAGAAGGGCAACTACAAGAACCACAAGCTCACCCACAGCGGCGAGAAGGCCTACAAGTGCAGCATCTGCAACAAGGCCTTCCACCAGATCTACAATCTAACCTTCCACATGCACACTCACAATGACAAGAAGCCGTACACGTGTCGGGTCTGCGCCAAAGGATTCTGCCGCAACTTCGACCTGAAGAAGCACATGCGTAAGCTGCACGAGATTGGCGGCGACAGCCTGGATGATGATCTGCCGCCGGCGTACGAGCGACGTCGCGAGTACACAAGACGGGATCCCCTCTCCAACTACAGCCAGGCCAGCCAACTGACACCGGACTCCTCCTCGGGCAGCCTGTCTCCACCCATCAATGTGACCACACCACCACTCTCCAGCGGCGAGGCTAGCAATCCGGCCTGGACGCGTACACCCTACCAGGAAGCAGCTGCTGCTGCTCCAGCCGGCCACTTTCATCATCTCCAAGCGCCGCCTGCGGGCCTCCATGGCGAGTACCCAGGCGGTTCCCCATTCCTTCAGCTGGCGCATCCCTCGGTCCAGCAGCAGCACCAACAGCAACGCCTCTCCGCCGCCGCCCTCGACAACGTCCCATTCATAGCGAAGGTCTTTTGACAGCGATACTATGCAGACAACATGGCGGCCGCTTCTACCAGCTCCAATCCAAAGGCGACAGTGGTGCACTCAACCAAGTCCAGCACAAGCTTGAGCGGCGATCTGCTCATCGATTGACTGCAGCTTGTCTCGGCGGCAGTAGCTGCCACAACGACGCAAGAGACTGTCCCCCAGCTCTCCAACCAAGGACGTGACTCTGCCTCGCCGGAGCCAAGCTGCACGACTCTGGGCAACGCTGTGCGTGCGCTCAATGGGCTCTTCTAGATGCCCACCCGAGATGTGAACTCCTCACCTGTCCCACTCTCAATCAGCCCCACCAAAACGGTTTCATCATAACCTGTGCAATACTCTACTTATAATTACATACATATATATATATATATATATCGGTACCAGGCCACTTAACACCTTTATCCCAAACTATGCAGATCCCTAGGCAAATACGAGTAGTCTGTGTGATTTTTAAGCGAATTTACGTCGACTTTGTTTCTACTTTAACTGTAAATAATTAATGTAACTGTAACTGTTTCACGATTAGATATATTGACAACTCCCGACATTCCCGATACACCAGCTATATACTATCATCACGAGTATATCCATCTATTAAGTGTATTCTCCAGTTAGTTAGTACCAAATGTAGTCCAGATATTCTACACAGATTCGTCAGTTAAAGTTATAGACATATATAAATATATATATATGATACATTGCGCATTGCGAATTGTGTTTGAGTGTTTTGAGATTTTGATTAGATTTACACACGAATTAAATCATATATAGGTTCTTTATATGTTCTATAAGTATATATATAGTATATTATATGTTTATCGTATAGTTACGAGTGGTAAAGAATTTTAACGAAATCATTGAAATTGTTTAGCACTTAAGTGATATTATTGATAATGTTTAAGCAATAAACCAATTCTTCAATATAAACAAATGACTTTTCATCTGCGACTAAATGTAATACGAATATGGAATTACACAAACTATTACACAATTACACAACTCAACAATTACACAACTCCCAATTTAACGGAAACTATTCCTATACGATATTTCTAACAAAATAAAATAAAATTCAGTTGAGGATATTCGTGCGATTTGGCGAAGAAAACTCGTTGGATTGTTAGCTCTCAGTGATAATAATCGTTGGCTGAACTATTTTCCCTCTTTTAAAGGCATAAGATAGTCTTTCGTATTCCACTTTGGGTAAATCCTTTGTGTGCTATAAACTTCCTTTATTGAAAAAGGATCATATCAGACATTTTGCAACCTTAAAATTGCTTAAAGCTCATGAAACTCTTCCACCTTCACACTCTAAGAAAACAGATTCTTTACCCCCAAACTTATCTCGGATAACTTCTTCGATCTTAGAAGATACAGAAACCTCGAGGTGTTAGATATTTAGTTATATTTAGTTACGATCAACTTTAACTACCCTAATAAGATTCAGAATCCTTTAAGCTTTTTAAGTTTTAAGAGTGTGTATTCTATTCATTAGATTTGTTCCCTTTTTTTCTTTTAAAGAATGTGGACACATATGCAAATATTTGAGCCACCTGAGCAGCTAGCTCCATTTGAGTTGAGAACAGGTCCAACAGGAGGTGTCTCCAATTTAAAAATGCAAATGGATGTGTCGCTTTCTAATGAAAACAATTATTGCCGCATTTGCCTAAGAGGCGCTTTAATGGGCTCTAAACTGTCAGCTGTCAGGCGAGACGGCCAGAAGCCCAGCCCAGGCCAGACCAGAGCAGAGCAGGCTAGGCCAGACCAGGCTCAAGGAGCAGTCCACATAGCATGTTCCCAACTTAATTAGTGGCGAGTTGGGTTGCCCACTCAAACGGTACTCCAAGGCAGTGCCCCGCCTCGTCCTGTTCCGCCCATTTGCATAACGCTTTGATCCTGTGTGAAGAAAAAGGCGGCACAAACATGACGAAGATGTCGTCGACGCAGTCTCCGCCTGAGAGTTTCACTAAGAGTCAAACCCTTGAGGTTGCTCATAAAAATGCAGTAGAAGTGTGCACCCAGTGAGAGGAATGTGTATCTATGTTTTGCCTGGGATAGGATAATATAAGCCACGTCTACGGTATGTCTGTAGGTACTCGTATCACTCGAATGTGTAACAAATAGGGAAAGGGTAAGATTGATATTCATTAAAGGGTTCTATTGTTATGGAACGTATGTCAGTACAGTGAAGCTTCTGAACAACAAACTACTCTGTAAAGTATTTTGATATCTGATATTATTGAAATAAATTATGAAATTATGAAATTATTGAACTTTATATCTT
This sequence comes from Hirtodrosophila trivittata, assembly GCA_035045065.1. NCBI lineage: Eukaryota > Metazoa > Arthropoda > Insecta > Diptera > Drosophilidae > Hirtodrosophila > Hirtodrosophila trivittata. The sequence goes on along the minus strand of JAWNNK010001446.1, from coordinate 656,292 downwards.
ATTGGGTAGGTTTTATTTCACTGAGATTCATTGAACTTCAAACAGACGACGGTTGAAATCGGGGAATTCTATTGAAGCCTACGGTATATATAAGATATTGGAAAGTATTTCTTTAGTTAGTTGGTTTCTTAACTGTAGTTTTATCACCTTTTAATTATCTGTGAAGTTTACTATAACCTGTCAATATACATTGTCCTTCTTCGACTTACAGGAAATAAGCCTTATAAACCCAACATTCTTTCGGAGTATTCCTTTTCTATTCAGTTGCATAAAAACGCCCGTTCCTTGGGGTAAATATTTACAGGGTATTAAAATAGAAGTAGGCGCATGTGTTGCCACTTCAGATGACATTTCACTCAGCACTCGCTATTGTGGAAAGATAGGTCTTCCTCTCTTTTACTCGATGACATCCGTTCCTCTGTGAAGGATATGAATAATTCAAGCGAAATCAAATCAAATGGGAACGAAAAGCGAAATCAAAAAGCAATGCTTTATGCAAATGCAAATACGTAAACGAATACAAATGTGAATGTGAATGTGAATGCGAATGTGAGTGCGAATGCTCTCTATGCTCAACCTGCGTGCAGTGCACTGCGCTCTTAGCATATGCCCAAGCACACCGCCCACTGACAGGCTTAACGCCCTCTCTTCATTCCCAGTCCCCAGTCCACCCAATATCAAGTTTCACTCACAGTTGATTCACTTAGTTGACAGTTTTTTTTTAACAAGAGATCAACCCACAGTCTCACACACACACACACACACACGCAGAGAACACAGAAAACACATGAGAAATGGCGCAAAGCTTGTGCCCAATTTTGGATGACTTTTGACACCGCCTTGCGGCATTCTTTGAACCCAGTTGGTTGCTGCGATGATTCCTATCAGCCTTGACGAGCCGAAGGCCAACCCCCAATTGAGACGTCGATGGTCCTTCACTTGTTGTCATATTGTCCGTGCTCGCATTTGTGATTCCTTTTGATGTTTGCTTTATGCACGCCCAGGCGACCATTTGAGTGTCCTCTCGCCACAGTTCCTTCCACATACAATCTCGTACCGACCATCCGTTGGCTATCATCAACGTCATCATCTTCATCATCATCCATATTGTCCACAATCACATTGACACAATGCCGAGACTTATTTGGCTAATTGAAGCCGCTACCAGCACAGCCTTCTCCTTCTCCCTCTTCCCCATCGTATGCAGATCTGCTCAGATAATTCTCCACTTCCGGAGTTGCTTAGGCATGAATCCTTCACACTTCTGAAACTGCCGATGGGCGATTAATTAAGCTAATTACTAATTACTGTCAAATGCGGTTACTCTGTTGAGATTCACTGGACTACTACTACGTTTTTGGATACCCTTATAATAAAGTTATTCATCGGGTATTGCAGAACTTCGAAGGAAATAAATGTTAGCTGAAAACTGATTAGAGCACAAGACTCTTTATTCTAACTAAAGCTCAAAAGTTATAGGTTTCATATCAATTTAAATAAATGTGGATAATACTGACAGAAAAGTAACATTATGAACAGGCCAAGTAAAACTATACGATATCCCTGTGCAACAGAGTGAAAAGTATTGAGTTAAGTGAAAACCTGTTCAGGAATCTATTGATAAGTCTGGAGAATTGAAAGAAACTTAGAGATAGAAACAAGAAACATTACTATAATCAAATTACATATAATGCAGATAGACTTCAGAACAATAAAATAAATATTTAAACAATCATCTGGAAAATTTAGTTGTAAGACGAGAGATGATCGACTTTTCGAATAATTACAATAGTACCTACTCATATACTCATAGAAAATAGAGCTAAATATACCCAAAAATGACAACAAAATATAACAAACATTACTTTAAGCAGACTTCCAACTGCTCGCCCAGGTCTTAGTATAAAAATGGCAGCAACGAAAAGCCCACAGCACAAACAGTTATTGTTTTTCGCAAATATGCTTAAAGGTCCCATATATCAGATACTGTATAAAGCTATCATAAATTATAGATAAAATCGAATTTGTTGGAGTAATATAAGGCCTTAAATAAATATTTGGTGCTTAAAGTATATATTAATTATATATTATTTTAAAATGTTTTTCAGTTTCATATTGTGACAAATAAAGTAAGGAATTAAATCATAAATCATAATAAATAAAACCAAAACTTATGTTTACGAGTATTTGTTCGCTCCTTATTCCAGTTGAACGTAGAGTTCTTATGAAGCTTCTGTCAACCGGGAAACTGAGTGTAAACTCTTTTATCTTTATTAACCCTCTAGCATCCGTGATATCTGTGTGTCAGGAGCGTCACTGATAAGCGAGGATCTACTGTAGTTAACTATCTTGAAATTGCCATCGCCTTGTCTAAGAGTCAGAATAAAAAACAAAGATTGTGAGATGTTTTATTTTGCTTGCAGTTGATTATTGTGAATGCAATTCCCATAGAAATACTCCATGCTGCATGTTTTGCACTTCTCACTTAGTTTTTTATCGTTAAACGAGGGTTTGTTTATGACTACCAAATTGTTTATGATTGTTTATGGCGCATAAACAATTTGAATGGCGCCATAAGCTGTAAATTTGCTGCTCCAACTGCTCCAATCATTTTAGCATATTAATAACTCTTATCGAGGCGCAATCTGAGCCACGCCTGCAATTGTTGGCAAGAGAAATATGAAAAGAGGAAAACAAAATGGAAGAAAAGAAAAGAAAAGAGGAGAAATTTGTATCAAAACAACTCGAACACGAAACAACAAGGCGACAACAACGTGTCCCATTGAGAAGAGGCGGTTGAGCACCTCACCATAAAAATTATAATCCAATTCCATTGTTTAACATGAACCGCAACGATGGATATGACGATGGTAATGACGATTAAGATGAGGATGACGATGACGATGAATACTCGTGGATGTTGCAGCGATGTTAGTGTCGACTGCGCTTATCACCTACAACAATGAGTGGCAGCGGCAGAGGCAGAGGCAGAGGTTGAGAGTCCTGGCAAGCCAAGGACAATGCCTGGGGCTGAGGCCCTCAACCCTCAAGTGTGCGGCCCATTGGAGCGTAAATTGCAGCGTAATCTCTTCCGGATATGATTACGTTCTTAAGTGATCTGAATCACTGACAGCTGAACTGGAACATTGTTGCTACATAGCTGGATGTCTGACTGTCTGACTGTCTGACTGCCTCACTGTCTGGCAGACTTTCATCATCTCTGAGCTCATCTCATCTTGGCTAAATGCTGTGACCTATCGCACATTGTATCTTTATCATATGGGCGAGTGCATGACTATGAGATACTCGCACGAATCTATCTTATTCCGCAATATGTTGTGATTATAATTTTTTAAAAAGCTAAAGCTGCATTTTCCTTTGAATCATAAGGACTGTGCCATCCTGGCAGGACTCCCTCTCCCTCTCTCCCCATCTCTCGTTCTGCCTCTGCTTAGGTCCTCGGATCTCGGGACATGTCTATGGTTATGGGCCATATACGAGTAAGTGTATCTTTTGCACCGCCAACAATGTGCCGGCAAAAACACTTAAGGCTTCGCCAGGCTGGGGCGTGGCTCGTTGTCAACAACATGTTTGCCATTGTTGGTAATTGTGCCGTTAATTGTCGAGGTGACGACCCCTCAACTGTGACACGACTCTCGTGCCTCTGTCTCTCTCTGTGTAGGTGTGGGTGTGTGTCTGTGTGTGTGTGTGTGAGACTGTAAGGGTATCTCAGCGCTAAGCAACTACTATTAGAAGTGGCACTGCCAACGACTCAGGCTTTCAGACTTTTACAAAGAGCATCAGATTAAGGCTGAGGAATATATCCTTGATTATGATTTTATGATTGCATACGAGTACTCCTAGTACCATCTGGAACAGCATGAACGGGATAGTCCTAGCTTCAAGATATGCACATTTCATCCTCATCAAGCGAATAGCTTTCCAATGTATTGAGAAATGTTTATAAGAAATGAAAGTCAAAGGACTAGAATCTTATAATGTGGCTTCAAAACGGTTCAGAAATCTTTGCACTGTTCGCAAAAGTATAAAAACATGGCTATATTTATCTATATAAAGATATTTATAACTGATACTGATAACTAAAATCGAGTCAAAACTTATTTATCACTAATTAAAAGTATGAAATAACCAGTTTTTCTTTGGTCTTCACCTGCGGCTAAGACATCCTAAAAAAACCTATCGCAGACTTTAAATCAACTGAAAGATTAAATCGAGATCTTTGGATTTCTGGTGTAAAAGATTGTCTTCGTGGTAAAAGTATTTGGTCTCCCGCAGATAATTTTCATCCGATATCTTGTTATAGGGAAAGTTGCTTTTATTTTAACTCAACTTTGTTAATCAACAGTATTTTTAGAAATTTTAAGTTTATGTATTTAAACAGTGTCTTAAGTTAAGTTCCGGTGCGACAAGTTTTTTGGTTATATTAGATAAATATGAATATATATTCCTTTTATTATCAAGTTTGTTGTATCATGAATAAATTATATTCCAGGGCAGCTATCATGACAGATTTACTTCTGTGTAACTAGAATGTAAATTCAACTGGGCTTGGCTCAAAATAAACAAGTAGATTAAAAATATATATTGAACTCTTATGTACACAAATAAGAATCTTTCATATATGACTTGTATTTCCGAAATCATCTTTTACCTATTTAATAGCCTGAAACCCATAAAAAATATGTAATAAAGTTAGCTAATTCAATAAATCTGTAAACGCATTCCTGTTCATGATCTCATCGGTAGCCGAGACAATCTAGAGAAAGAATATTTTCATTGCAAAACAACTTTATTTAGCTGATCTCTATTTTTCGATTTTGAGCAAATGCATATTTGTTAGATAAAAACTTCAGATGAATTGAAAACTTAACTCACAGGACATTCCAAAAGGAGCTTACCAAAGTTGACAGTTAATAAAATATTCGCATTGTATGATGAGGGTCCACTCTGAAGTCTCCTGCTCTCAGATAGAGAATTATTTGAAACAAAAGTCTTAGGTACTATATGAAAATTAGTGAAGCAGCTTCAATGGCTGCAGAGTGCATCATCTAGTCGTGAATATTCCGTCAACTTGTTATTAATGAATATTTCGAGTATACCTCAGCTATTGAATAAGTTTGTTCAATGAGAAACTTCTTTACCATTTACGGTTGTAACTTTTATGCGGTTGAGAAGCCGTCTATTATGATGATAACTTACAGAAGGAGGTAGCATTGAATGCTCTAGCTTGGTTAAGTGTTTTCCTGCTGCCAAGTGAAACTAATTAAGAAAATGTGAGTCCGGAAGAGCCATAGAAATAGAAATAGAGTAGATCCCGGTTTATAACGAAGTTGCAAAACGCCATTCGAAGCACAGTTGCATTTTGCGCGTAATGAGAGACAGAGAGACGCTTCGATGCCTACAATGGATGGTTGGTTGGATGGTTGGATGAATGGGTGGATAGATGGATGGATAGATGCCAGTGCTTGGCATACAATTTGCTCAAACTGTCATATTAAGAACATATTCATAACTCGTCAGGCAGCACAAACTGGCAGCAGGGCGTGGCGTTATGCTGCCATGGTGTGAATAAGCGGGTAAGAAGTTGACATAAAGCTGACGACCATGTGGCCAGGCGACAGGGGATGGGAAACTTGAGGCAGGGGGCATGTGGCAGGAGACGGGGTACTGAGTACTGGGGACGAGGCAACAGAGCAACAAGGCGACAATGGCGACAGGGCGTCAGTATCCCGGATTGCTGGGAATCTGCATTGGAAGCTGCTGAACCGAACTAATTGAGCCGCGTTACATTAAGTTGAATGCATTTCAATGTGTTGCCAAGCATCAGCGAAACATCCTCATTCATACATTGACGTAACTTCTACTCGTATCTAGTCAGTTCACTCAGGTCCTTCCTCTTCCTCTCGCTCTCACTCTGTCTCTCTCTCTGGGAAATCGAACAACTGTTACTACTTCTGACCCCAGCAACACTTGCCCAAGTACTCATACTTACCAACCTGCACATATACTCGAACTCGAAGCAAGTGGGAATACTCTAAATGCCATCGTTCGACTTGAAGCCGCTGTGTACCTCTAGGTCAGATATAGAGTAGGTCTAAGGAATCCTGCACCTGTAAGGACTATATCTAGAAATCATTTCCTACATAAAATGAATGACATCGAAGACAGATGTTGCTCAACATGGAATGGACAGAAGAACCCACCCAAATTAGGGTAACTATTAGTATACTTATCCTTGGGGAGATCCTAACCTGGACCTTATGCATACAGCCGAATCATGAAAGCACATGTGATGGTTCGCAGAGATAGTTGCACTGCTTGGGGGTACTGCAAATTGGACCCCGAAGAATCGAACGGATGAATTCTAATCCCTATGATCGTACTCTATACAAGTGTAAATATACAGAATTCAGATGTTTATTATATTATCCAGTTGGTTGGTTAGTTAGTAAAACACGAAAGGAAGATGGGGATCCGCAGACTAGTTCAAGCTGCATTGCTGCAGACGATAAAGCTGCGACAGCAACGTCGAGTCCCCTTTTGATGATCAAGATGTATCTATATAATTGTAATGTATCGAACTAAATATTTATCTCTTCTGTTAGATTCAACTACTAATTACTGCAATATTTTCCTCCATCGTCGTCTTCTACTTTCCGGCCAGAGAGTTTTTTCACGCTCACTTTTACTTGCTTTATGTTGGCATTGCAGGTGCAGCTGTAATAAGCCTCATACTCATGTGCTGTTCTAGCGTTGCCCGAAAGGTTCCTATCAACTATATTCTGCTCTTGTTTTACACCTTATTTGAGACACTGATAATGTGCTGCGTCGTCTCCTGGTACTATCCGCGTATGGTGAGTCCCATCATCATGTATCATGTGTTATGCCTGTGATGAGGCAGTAGGATCTCACCCCTTTTCCTTTGTCACTCTCAGGTCCTTGGAGCACTGGGTATTACTTTAGTGATTGTAATCGCACTTGCACTATTCGCATTGTCCATTCCCCATCCGATTTCAATGGGTGGGGAATATACATGTTCGGACTCTCATTGGGTCTTCTGTTTACGACGGGTTTAAATTTCATATCAGGATCGCATTCCTACTCATGGGGCTTTTCTTGTGTTGGCTTTGCTCTGGGCAGTCTATAACTTATCTACTATGTCCAATTGATGGTCGGTGGTCGTGGAGAGGAATTCAGCTAGGAGGTTTATGTTGTTGCTGCGCTGTGTGTTTAAATGTATTCATATATGTATATTTTAAGGCTATTCTGCATACTCAAGCAATAATTTATGTTCGATATTTTCCTTATTTTTTTATTTTAATATTTTGCCATAACAGGAAAATTGTTCTATTTAATTTCTATTGACTGCAATTCATAATATTTCACAATTTAGCTATTATTAATTTATTATTTTAGCACTTGAGTCAATATCGTAGATATCGTGCATTAAATTACAAACTGCGACTAGCCTACTTTCTGTAAAAATAGACTGCCTACTTAGTTTATTTTATCCTCTTTGTATCGACCTTTAGCCCATTGAAAAATAGGTGAAAATAGCTAATGAAGTTATGCAATGTGTGTGTCAGGCAGAAGGAGTCATCTTCCAGTCCAAAGAGCATTCTCCTTGCTCAGATTAAATTTATCTTAAACTTTAAAAGTTCCTGCCCTAACTCGCTAAATAATAAATAAAATGTGATTTATAGCACATGTAACTCATTAATTAATTTTTGAATAATAAACACAGAGTTTATTCAAGAATCAATTAAGTGTGGGGCCGCGCTGAGCTGCTGGCAGCGGCGTCGCAGCAGAATTTGTACAAGCGCAGGCAGAGACTTGATTGTAGTGTGCGTGTGTGTTATGTGTATGTACAAGTATATGTGTATAAAAGGACAATTGAGGGCGTATAATATAGGCCAGATGGAGTCTCAAAGGAAGAGTTCATATAATCAGCTTAATTAACTGACGATTGAGGCGCTTTTCGTATCTTCGAGTGCTGCTGCTTGCCTGGAGGCATCGTCGAGTGGATGCAGGAATCGGAGGATGACCCGGGACTAACTCCTTGAATCTTCTCTTGGACAGCGTATGACACAGTTTCACTGGGTGAGTATCTGTCCTTATAATCGGGTTGTTCATAATATATTTCAGATGCCGCTCTGATTTTCTTCCCTCCGCACTGAACTGTATTAAAAGTTGGCTTTAATTAAGCAACTTAATTTATTTCCTCCATTTCAGTTAGTACCATATTTGTGTGGTGGGGCAAGTAGGGGTGGGGCTGGGGCTGCTGGGGTTTATCTGTATATTTGGATCTAGGGCCAATTTACCGCACCGCCTTTGTCTTATGTTGAATTTGATGTGTTTGTTGGGAATTCGAGAAGAAATTTCGAATATTCGCCAATATACGGATCCAGCGATGGGGTGGGCGGCAGGGGTGCAGCTCACTTTTAGTGCCACCCCCAAAGCGAGCAGGGGCGTGTCTGGCGTTGGCAGCTTATTGAAAATATTTCGTACATAACTTTTTGCCTCGCTTTATGATTGGGCGGTGCCATAAATTATTTATAAGCGAGCGTGTTAAAGGGGGACAGATGCAAAGTGAAAGTGAGACAGACAAACTGGGTGTGTGCGTGTGTGTGTAAGTGATACCCAGCGGGGTGCACTGTGCAGAGGGCGGGCTGGGTGTCTTTTGGCTTCGAACTGTTTATCAGAAAATTAAGTTATCCAACGAAACGATTCAAAGAAGCTTCAAGCTACCTTTTGCTCCACGCAAACTTAACGAGTGCCACCCTCACCGATTACAAGTCCTTGGGAACATGTAGTGGAACAGTCCAGGCTGTTGCTTAGTACAATATTGACACAAGTTAATTGAACCCCAATGGATGGGAATGTGCGAGTATCAATGCCAAAGGCGGACGAGAGGGTGAGACGGTGAGAGGGGCGGACGCACTCACTTTTAGCTTGGGTCAACAATCAACTGAACAGCCACGCAAAGAGGCACTTTTGCTGCCTGTCTGCTTCCGGGGACAACACTGAGCACAATAAGTACTCCTCTGGCAGCACAGTAACAGTCGCCATCGCAGACAGGCTCACTCTCCCCTGCCTCTCCCACACGATGTCCTTTGGGGGTCAAGCTGACGTTGAAAAGTTTAAAACGACCTCCTGTTGGGCTTGGATCATATGGAGGGAGTGTCCATTTCATCACCTGCTGCGCCGCTGGTCATCTCTTTGAAAGCTAAATACGGTCTAGCTGTTGAGCCCTGCACTATTATATCGATAGCAGCTGCAAAATTATATCGATAGCCTTGAGTAGAATAAGGGCAAAACAATCTCCAATGGAACAACGAACTCTCACATTTGGAGTATCCTATTGTATTGTTCACATATTGCGTTATTTGCTTTTATAGAACCTTTATTTCATATATTTTAGGGGATTAACTCTAATGAATTCTGTTTTGTTGCCTTTTATATTGTATTATGACTTACCAAGACAATTATATATGTTCCTTTACAGATCTGCGCATTGGGAATATTAAAATGTAGAAAAGCAATTTGACTATCATTGTGCCAGATGATCTTATTGAGATGTGTCGCTTGAAACAGATCTCAGCAGAATCAAAATTGATATGTCCGATATATGAAAAAGAAGTTCTTAAAGGACTTAAAGGTCCTTTGGGAAAGTTTTTCCATAATCAACTAATTGCCTGTATGCAAATAAAAATTTTAGTTCTATTGACCTCTGTTAATTCTGATCGTCAGGTAACTGTCAAGTCGACAAGAATCGGATTCATTTCATATATCAAAATATATGTTACCAAAATGTATGTAAAGACGATGAAAGCTACTTTTACGAAAACATATGAAGCCCCAGATGGCGGCAATTGGGGAAAAGAAAGGTTCTATGGTAAGAGTGGCTTTTTTAATTTTAGCTTGTTTTAAGGTACGCTCGCAATTTTTGTCAGTTGTATAATACATTATCTACCTAGTAGCTTTCATAGAAATACATACATATATATGTACTTGTATATATATTAATTATAGCAAATATAAGAAGCCACACGAAAGTAAGAAAGACATCTGCAGACTAACTCAAGATGACCTGCTGCAGACGAAACGACGACGACTACGATGACGACTCACCTTTTGCTGATGCAGGTGTGCGTCGTAAGTTCATCTCGAAAGTCTTAATGATTATTGGGGTAAGATACGAATGAAATAAATATAGTGAATCGAACTATTTATGGAATATTTATCTCTTCTGTTAGATTCAACTACTAATTACTGCAATATTTTCCTCCATCGTCGTCTTCTACTTTCCGGCCAGAGAGTTTTTTCACGCTCACTTTTACTTGCTTTATGTTGGCATTGCAGGTGCAGCTGTAATAAGCCTCATACTCATGTGCTGTTCTAGCGTTGCCCGAAAGGTTCCTATCAACTATATTCTGCTCTTGTTTTACACCTTATTTGAGACACTAATAATGTGCTGCATCGTCTCCTGGTACTATCCGCGTATGGTGAGTCCCATCATCATGTGTCATGTGTTATGCCTGTGATGAGGCAGTAAGATTTCACCCTTGTTACTCTCAGGTCCTTGGAGCACTGGGTATTACTTTAGTGATTGTAATCGCACTTGCACTATTCGCGTTGTTCGCCCCTTGCGATTTCACTGGGTGGGGAATCTACCTATTCGTAGCCTCAATGGGTCTTTTTGCAATGAGTCTATTGAACTTTTTTCTACATTCGAATACCCTCATATGGATTGTTTCTTGCGTTGGCCTTGTGCTGGCCTGCATATATCTTGTCTACGATATACAATGGATGGTCGGTGGTCGTCGACATGAGTTCAGCGAGGAGGATTATATTGTTGCTGCGCTGTGTATTTATAGTGACATTCTTAATATATTCCGACATCTTTTAAGGATAATTGGCTTGTCAAGTTAAATTACTTTCAATCGGTATTTTATTGCTGCAAAATGATTAACAAAATTATCTCGTTATAGAAACAAAATTGTACTATTTAATTTTTAGATACGCTAATCAAAAAAAAATGACTTATTTTGGTTAAATGAGTATTCATACAACCAAGATCAATGCACAGAATTCAGTTCAATTAATTTATAGCAAGAGTCTGTATCGTCAAAGTGTCGCGTATAAATTGTAAAGTATATAAAAATGAATAAAAATAATGGAATTCTTTCTTTAAAACAAAACTGTCTTTTTGGTTAAAAATAAAAAGAAAACAGGAATTTGCAATGAACTCCTTAGCCAATCCATAGATATATAAATAAAATATATAAATGGAGTTTTAAAATTTGCAATTAAGTTTATCTGCGTCCAGTTACCAAATTTAGTGGCTCTAGCCTTTATAGTCTCCATGATCCACGCGTTTATCTGAACGGATATGGCTATATGCAATCGGGTATTGATGCAGATTTGGAATATATATGTATATACTTTATGGAGTCGAAATGCTTCCCTTTAACTGTTACATACATACACAATTTCACCAAGCTCTTACCCATTTTTATGGGTTAAGGAAAAAATATCAAATATGAAATGTTTCCCATTGGAATAGCATATTTTTTGCTATAACTTTTATGGTAGAACTTAAAGCATAAAGTGGCAATATTCTAGCCGTCCGTCCGATTTGAATGCTGAACAACTTTACCGACTCATATTAAATGTAATTTTTGAAATTTATTACCTAATGTTAAATAATTTGAAACATTTCTGGCATCAAAATCATATACACCGTGGGTAGTACATAGTAATTGGTAATTTCTGCATTGATTTTAATGAATTTTATATTATTTTATATATAATTATCTGATTATTAAATTAAAGTGACAAACTTAATTAGCGATCTCGAGCTTTGAAGAACATTTTACAAAATACAAACATGATACAAAAATCAAGCCGAACAAATTTCTTTAATTCAAAACCTTTCAATTTTTTATTTTATTTTTTTATTTTATATTTTATACTCAAAAGATCGTAAAAATACTAAACAAAATGAAATAAAATCTTTCAAGACGGAATATCTGGTTTCAACATTTTCTTAAAAAAAAGTCCTGGGCTTAGATCCTGTCATCTGTGGCCTTCAATGTATCCGACAGCAAAGCCTCAACAAAAAGCTTTTTAGTTTAGAATTTAAACCTGTGTATTAACAAAAGTTAAACTCAACTTTGAGGGATATAGTTATTAGAAAAACAGCTCTAGTTCAGGCAGATTTTGGATGCAGTTTCAATAACAAAAGTCAGAAAATCCCAGTAAACATAACATAACATATAACATCTGTCTATACAGTCGACATATCCTTCATTATCGCTGAGGATACACAAAGTGGTTGACTTACTTTTGATTGGAGCCTATAAGAAGATTTGAATAATTTCAACTTGACGGCTTTATGAGTTGTGTTATTGATAAATATAAAATTTGTTTTTATTATTTCTAATATTCTCACAATAATTAATAATTCGCTTTAATTCATAACTTGTTTTAGTATATTGTATAACTTGATATTATTTGGTTTATCCGCTGCCCAACATACATATATTGTAGTATATATAGTTTATATATGTTTATCTATTCATATATAAGTATATACGAGTCAAGTACGATATGGGTTTTCCTTTGTGTTAGGCCTGTTGAGAACTCCTATAGCAACTTGTGGAGATAAATGTAAAATTTAATTTAACAGCAAGTTGAAAGGAGCTCTGAATTGTGTTTAGTACTGTAGCAAAAATAATAATAAGTGTTTTTTAAATATTTGCAAAAATTATGCATTTTGTATATTATATTATTATTATTTTTTTAATTAGTTGTGTTTTAGCTGGAAGGCTTGTGAGTAGCATATAATTTAACATATATCAATATTAATTAGTTTTATTTAGGGGTTATAATTTTAAGTTAAGTTTTTAATACATTTATTTCATTTTTCATTTAGTTGTAAATTATTGTAATGTTAATTAAGTTAAGTCTAATACAAATTTAAACGAGTTTTTAAGTTGAAATGTTTAGCTAATGTTTAGGCGAAAAATTGTTGAAAATACAATCAAATCGAATCGTAATCGAATCGCATAATTATCTACTAAATTACAGAGCGTGTGTTGCATTTCAAATCGTACAATGGAAATAGTCCGAAACAATCGGTCGATCAGATCACATCAGATCATTCACTACATGTAGCAGACATGTCTTATTCATAAGCACTTTAGCATTATATATATGGGAGTTGGCGTATTGAGTGAATGGGCATATATTTATACACAATATATGCAACAATTGGAGCAGTTTTACAACGATCTGTGCAATACATGCATTAGTTTTATATGTTCTGACTAATTCATAAACAAAACAAAGAAAATTATAAACTCGTGGAGTATAGAAGACGCTATAAAGAAGCCGTCTGGTGGACTGGTCAACGTCCAGACTCCAGACGTCCTTAACTCAAATAACACATAACACTTAACACAAATTGCTCCATAAACTTAAAACTCTATGAATTGAATTCAGGCTATACAAAAATGTTACGTTCTCTATAAATTAATGCCAAAAACAGAAAACAGATACAAATATTATAAGGGGAATGGGCAGAGGAAGGGACAAAGGGATACAAAAAAAACTTAGGATCTACAAAAAATTGACTTGAAAATAAGATAGAAATTAATCTTTACAATTGTTGTTAATATTATAATTAGAAATTAGTTTAGTTTAGTTTAGTTTAGTTGGTGCTCTGCCTGCTGTTGTCTGTCTGCCCTTTCGCCAGTTTCGTTTAGTGTTTAAGTTATTGTATATAATTTAAATTAGTTGTAGTTAGTTTTGACCCAGTTAGTTGCCATTTGTTGCTGTTATTTGTTTTTAACCTAAACTAAACGCTACACACTAGGAGTTATTCTCACAGTCATCGGGTTTGTGCTTGGTGCGTAAATTGCTCAATAGATCGGCACAGTTATTAACCATCATTAGATAGTCGCCATTGTCAAGATTGCCAGCTGTTGCTTGCAGCTGCTCATGATTAATTCCTCCTCCAGAATCGCCTCCTCCTCCACCATCTCCTCCGCTTAAAGCATGATTGTTGCTTGGGTTCGAGAGCATTTTCTCGTTTTGTCTGCAATTGCAAGAACATTTATAAAGTAAATCACATGATTCGATTGATTGTTAACTACCGATTGTGTGTTATGCTGCCTAGCATATTACGCGACATAATCACAGCCTTCTCCAGTTCCTTCAAAAGCAACGAGTTCTTCAGATTCGCATGGAGCTGCATGGCCGTCTGTGTGGTCGTGTAAAGCTTATTGATCACATTGTGTACCTGGGCCTCAGCTGTATCAAAGGAATAGAATCATGTTTAATTCATTTTGGCTTTGACGCACCTCGTCGAATACTCTACACTTACGATCTGCCCCCTCGTAATCCTCCAGACCTCGCTGCTTGACCGCATTACCAGGGCTATTGCTGAACAGTTTGGTCTTGTGGTCGAAGCCCAAGTTCCGAGGTCTGGGTGGCACAATGGGTTTGTTGTTGGCCACGCTGTTGGGTGTTTCCTCCGAGCTGGAGTCGTCTTGCATGGTTGTTCCTATATCAAAGACAACAATTGGTTAATACTCTCCGCAGAGTCAACTGATGTATCCAAACATACCACTGTTAAAGTTGGGAGCCTTGCGGCGGTTGCTGTTAACGTTGTTGATCTTGTTGTTGTACTGACGATTGGCAGCTGCAAAGGAGAGCAGGAAGAGATTGGATTAGAGGAATAACATCGGATAATCTCTGCTCTCTGAGAGTAATACATGAACGTTGCTTAAGAGACAAGAAAAGCTTTTCCTATTGGGGATTTATATGGCTAAAAAGGATCACCACATGCGGCGTGCTAAGTAGCTTGCCACAAATCTATGGTTCCATTTCTTTAGGATTGGTTCATGAGGCACCATTAGCTGCAGTGAGAACCTCGTCTATTTTATCCAAAGAAAACCTACCAATGGGACCATTGTTGCGACTCTGTCCGTTGGCTGCACTGCGCAAGCGATTGCTCTCCTCCTGTTCCGAGTCGCTCTGTAAGAAGGATCATATTAATATTTATCTAATTCAATGGAAGATCTGAGAAGGATACTAACTGGCTGATTGAGTACGTTCATGGAGTTGCTGGAGGCGCCCAGGCCAGACTTGGCCTGCAGGCTGTTCCGCTTGCTTACCGATCGAGAGACGTTTCCATTGCGATGCTGAGCTGCGGGTTTCTGTGGAGTGCCATTCGATTTGCTGGCTGTGGGCGAGAGAGTTGAGAGTCGAGATATATGGGTTACTATTAGTTAACTGTTTGGAGTGAATGTTGGGGTGGATTTCTTTAGAGGATCTTACGTTTGCCAAAGTTGCCCATGTGTAGATCACTCAGCGAGCAGGCGCGTCGTATTGAGGACTCCTCAATGGGCATGGGATTGAGCACTTTGGGATTACCTGTAAGTAGGCGTACACGGTTATTAGTCGTTTGGGTCAAGCATGCTGGACAGGTGCTGCACTACATCAATGTATGGATGGTTGTGGGAACGGAAATACAGAAAGAACGAAAAAGACTACAACTGGGTGCATAAGGTATCTAGAAATACAAAATGAAATGAGTGGAACCCAAAGATTTGCGTGTGTGTTCGGTACAACAGCTCAGCTGCGGCTCAAGCGCTCAAACCTTGTGGACCCGGCAACAGTAACCCCTGAAGATCTTCATCTGTGTTGTCGTGCTGCAGTCCTCGTTGGGTTCCTGCTGTGGCATCATCGTCGGCAATCACTTCCTTGGCCAGTTCAACGTCGTTGCCATAACCAAAGTCGGCGCTCTCAAGGACATCCGGCAAGCTGCAGTTCCTGCGAATGTGTCGTGCGTATGCACATAGATCCGCATCGCTCGCTGGCAGCTCCTCCTCCAGCTGTGACTGTTGATCCTGTCCCCGCGCCAGCATGTCAAAGTTCATCGTGAGACTCTTCACATATCCCTTTTGCTTCGAGTTGCAGGCAAAGGGACGCATTCGCGTCTCAGTGGCCATGCGGATCTGCTCCATCTTGCGCTCCTCCATGGCAATTAGTTTCTCTATGATATCAATCTTCTTGGCTATGTTCTGGCACTGGTGGCTAGTTGAGTTGCAAGCGCCACCACCGCCTCCAGAGCGCTCCTCGTTATCCATGTTCTTCTTGTGCTTGACCCGCTCCTGTTGGATCTCATCGACGACTGCCTGCAGCTGGGGCTTTGTGTATAGCTTGAGGCTCTGCATATGCTCCAAGTTCTCGGGCGCATTCCCGTTCTCTGCAAAGTACATCTCAAAGCTGCACTCGCCGCCATAGTCATTGGGCAGACTACCCGCTAGAGGCACATCCATATCCACTTCCACTTCCGCCTCCGCCTCCGTTTCCATCTCATTTCCTTTGATAGCATCCAGGTTGACGGACTGCCTCTTCGCACTGGGCGTGTACTTTATCTGTGAGACGGTATTGAAGCGTACGCTGATCTTAGGACGCGTCTTTTGACGTACGCTCGTGGCCCGTCGACTGCTTTCAGCGGTGTCAAAGCGCGACACCTTCTTTAGGCAGCTGTGCGTGGCCAGAGCTCCGCTGCTGACGGAGCTCCTCATGGCCGGTATTGGGCGCTGCTGGGATCGCTGCTTCTCGCGCTCAAACTTGAGCAGATTGTGCTCGAACTGACGGACCACGCTAGCAGTTCTGGAGCTGACGACGCAGGACGATGATGGCTTCTTCTCGAAGCTAGAGGTTAGCGTGGATACGAGGTTGTGAGGCTTTGCGGGAATGGGAGGCTTGGGCTTCAGTGGCTTCCGTTCAAACATAAGCTGGCCATTGGAACGAGGCAGTGATTGGGATTGCGATTGGGCTTGAATATGGGCATGGGAATGGGAATGGGTATGGGTATGGGTATGGGTATGGGTATTGGCATGGAAAGCCGATTGGGAGTGGGATTGGCATTGGGCATAGGGCTGTGACAAAGGATTGGAGTTGCGCTGCTGACGCTGCTGTGCAAAGTCCGTGCTGAGGCTTTTGTTGACTCCCGAATTGTACTGCTTGTTCTTGGAACGCATCGTAGGTATGTGCTCCGGCACTGCTTTGGCTGCAGCTGGAGCTGGACCCAGACGAGGATAGGTCTTGGAACTAGGCAGCGGCTTAAGCGGATTCAGATTATAGCCGGTGACGTCGAAGCTGTCATAAGTGGCTGCCGTGCCAGAGGTCGAGGTCTGTTGGCGCATGTAGTAGTCGAAGCTGCCATAAGCATTGGGACTGCTCCCGTACGACTTGGAGACGGGTCCGTGGAGTATAAAGTTCCGTATGCCGGCGTGGCACTGCATCGCATTCAGGGGTCGCTGCTGATCCAGAGGAGGCTCGAGGGGTGCGCTCTTGCAGTCGCTTTCGTCGGAGAGGACGCTCTCCAGGCTGTTGCAGTAGCTGCCGCCATCGGAGAGCAGCGACTCCTGGCTGTGCTCGTGCGGCAGCTGGCCGGAGCTGCTCAGGAAGAAGCTGGCACTGGAGTGACGCTGCGTCTCCAGGAAACGGGCCTCTTCCAAACGCTGTTGCGTGACTGCGAACTGTTCTGGTTTCAGAATGTCCGAGAGCGATACCTTTCGCTCGCACTGATAGATCTCCCTGTACACATAATACTGGGTGCGTCCGCATGGCGGAGTTGCCGAGGGTGTGGATTCGCCCGTTGAGCCCAGGGCACGCAGGTTGGCCGGCATGGAGCAGGATGCAGCTAGTACAGCGTGCTCAGAGGGTTCGTCAAGATCGCCGTACTTGCGCGAAATCTCATCGATCATCTTTTCGGTATCCGCATGAATCATGTCCAGAATAGTGCGTGCATCGTCCGCATAGACCGAGTGACGCTTTGGCTCCACTGGCACCGCGCGCTCGGCTTCCACTGACCACTCCACTTCCTCATGTACGGGCGACACGGGGCACGACTTGTAGTGCTTCAGTATACTCGGCGTGCGTCGATTGTTGCCAGCCGGATTGCGCTTGGCGGCGCCCAGCCTGGGCGCTGTTTGTGCCGAGTGTTGTCTACCAGCTGAGGAGGAGGTCGCAGAGGTGTAGGAGCCAGAGCCGGCACTGGCACCGGCACCGGAGTTGTAGCTAAAGGGTACACCAGGTGGCGGATGTATCTGATGAACGCCGACATGGTGCGGATAGGGCGGATAATGTTGTTGCACTTGTCGCATGGTCTGAAAGTTCTGCTGTAACTTTGACTTGGGAGCTGCACAGTTGAAGAATCTCTGAGCAGGTGCAGGACAGCCATAGATTTGAGGCTGTTGTTGTTGAGGTTGGGCTTGGGGTTGTTGTGGCAGTTGATTTGTGGGATTATCATTAATATACTGTGGAGTTTCATGGGAAGCAACTGATTACTCAACAAATACAAATACAATACAAATGTTAATACAATTTACGGTTGAATGTTTTGTTTTTACCAACATTATTTATACCAGAGTAAGCATAAGGGAGAGCAATAAAGAGAGAATGGGAGAAAAAGAGAAAGAGAGAGAGTAGACGGGACAAACAACAAATGGCAATATTTACGGATTAGCGCCTACAGTTTTAAAAAGGAATTGCTCCAAAGCATTAATAACGGCCAATTAAAAAGCCGATGCTCACCTGGCTTGCTATAGCGGGCCGGTCCAGCATTTCGCGATCCATCCAAATTGCCCGCAAGACTCAGATCCGAGATACTATGGCTGCCACGCAGGGGTCTATGGCCGACCTGTGAAAATTGTGGTAAGAGAAAAGTTAATCAGACGCTGACAAAATCACACAAAAATAATGTTAAGAGTTGCAAATGAAATGAAACTTGTCTTTTTCTGGCTGTGCACGTCTAACGGCAGTTTTCCAGTTTATGTTGTTGTTGTGGGGGTGGGAGAAAGGGACAGGTTATCGGTTAGCGAGCGCAAAGCGAGTTTCTTAGTGGCTTTTCTTGTTGTTGTTATTGTTCGTATCTGTTATGCTGCCCCTGTGGCTATTTATAGACATGCCTCCACTTGCCAATACTAGTTGCAGAGGCAACAGCCCCAACTCCCGCTGGCTCATCCCAACAAGCATCGGTGGTTCAGTGGTAGAATGCTCGCCTGCCACGCGGGCGGCCCGGGTTCGATTCCCGGCCGATGCAATCGATTTTTTATATTTTTTTAATTTTTTTATTTTACGTTAAGTCTAGACATGCTGACGACAACAAGAAAACTAATTTTTAGTATTATGTTTAGCCATGTTTATTTCCTACTAAATAGGCAACTGTTAGAAAAAAAAAACAGAGAGCATATTTTAGGGAATTCACAAATCCTGACAGACATCTAAATCATTTTTAAGCATAAATCAAGGCGAATTGTATCTTTTGAATATAAACAATAAAGTTATCTTTTGGCCGAAACATGAGCAAACAAACAGATGACAGACAAATGAATAACCACACGTTCTGCTGTAATTATATGCAGCTGCACATAAACTTTATTGAAAGAACTGAATGAAGTTATTATTTCTTGCCAATGAAATTATATTTTGTATATAAATAAATCATCTGATTGGAAACTTGAGTAGCCAAAGCCATAAGCAATAAATTCGTAAGTAGATGGTGCATTTAAAATATCCATAAAGCTAACTGGAGAAATTTTCAATTATTAAGATTTTATGTTTATAAACAATAATTGCTGCACTGCGAGCAACTTGTCAGTGCGTTTCGATGAAGAAGCAGAGGCGATGATTCAATCAGTATTAATTGAAGACACGTACAATATTTACAAAATCAAGGAACAAGCTTAGAATTTAGGTTACGGGATAGATCTCTGACTTTCCTGTTAGAGTTTGAGTTTGAGTTTGAGCTCGACAGGTTCTCATGTTTAAGCCAAGCTAACAGTTAAATATAATACAATTTGCGGAACTTTAATATCAGTAGAAAATTAATGAACTAGTAATATATCCTTGTTCTCTCGAACTGATAGTTTAATATTCGTATTAAATGAAGAATTAAGTTTTATAAGTGAGCAATTTAGTCAAGAAAATGTTTCGATTGTGATTAGTACTCGTTAACAAATGAAATGGCAAACATGGTTAAGCCTTGGGGTGTTTATTCTGTTTCAGCTTAAGCATTATGCAATTATGGATGCAATTAAAAGAAGTTGTGAATGCCAGTTGAAAAGGATCTAAAATCAAAGATTAGGCAACTCGATCGCTCACCTCGGCTATGGCATTCAACTTTTTAACGCCATTCTTTCGCGTGCCCTATATAAAGTGAGAAAAGGGTATTGGGTGTTGAGTATTGGGTATTCGGTATTTGATATTTGGAGTTGAGGTTGGAGTTGGTTTTGCGGTGGATTGTGTTGTGTGCGGTACAGGACAGACACCATAATAATGACGCAAAACATAAATATACAGAAGGAAACCCAGGGGGAAACAAGGTGTGAAACATAAAAACAAGAATAAAAATAAAAATAAATATTAAATAAATAAATAAAACCGTGGCGATAAATCAGCCAGAGATTGGGAGCATCCAAGGAGCTACTTACATTCTCCAGCTGCTGCTTGACATTGTTGATGACCTGCAGCAACTCCTCTTTCTTGGTACTGGTGTATGACTTTGTGATTGTGGGCGGAGCTGAGACGCCCTTGCTGTTCTCATTGTTGTGCTTGGCGCTGATGCTGCGTCGACCTGGGTGAGGGAACAAACGGATGGTTAGAAGACGACCCCTTAAGTAGGAATTCCTGAATGATGTGCTTACTGCTTGTACCACGTTCCAGCAAAGTTCCTGGACCCTCCGGCAACGCCGCATGCAGAAAACTATTGCTGCTCTGTGGTAAATTCTCGGAACTGCCGCCCAGGGTTGAGGCTAGTGATCTCTCGGCATTCTCCGCGCTGGGCGTCGAGCCCTCGTCCTCGGTATCCGATGTGCCTGTACCAGTGCCCGTGCTGGCCGTGTGGGAGCTGCCATTGCCGCTGGGCGTTGTCAGTTGCAGGCCGGATTTCTCAAATTTCTGGCGGCGTACCGATTTCCGCAGCTCATCCTCATTCATGGCGGTCACCTTAAAGTCCCTAGAAGTATATCAAGAAATATGCTTTAGATCTAAGAGCACACTCGATCCTCTACTATCTACTTACGTCGGCGTGCTGGGTGCCATATTGTTGTAGAACATGCCATGATCGGAGCTGGTTCGTTCGCCATCTGAGATATCCTCGATGTCGCCATCGTGATCATGATTGTGGGTATCGAAGCGCAGTCCTGGCTTGCGTTTGTCTGGCATCAGCCGCTGCTGAGCAGCACCAACAGGCATGGCGCCATTGCTGGAGGCAGTAACGGATATGGTGGAGATTGTGCCATTGTTGCTGCTGCCAATAAATTTGAGTTCGCGTCGCGTTTCCATGCCCGAGTCGATAGACGAATCCTCGCTTAGATACGTCTGATTGTACATGATGTCCTTTGAGGAGGCGCTATTGTAGTCGGACGTTTGTACGTTGCTCACGCTGTGACCGCCTACAGAGGAGACCGTCCCCAGTGGACTCTCGGAATTGGATCGCAGATCTTCCGTTTCCAGCTGGCTGCTACGCTGGGCCCAACGACCGCGAGCACGAGGTGCTGCTACGCCCAGCTGTTGACTGGGTGAAGAGCTCAGGTTGCCCATAGAAGAAGCCGCGTGCAGAGCGACAGCTGAATGGCCACTGATGACAGGAGTAGGTATGGATAAGGCGCCGCTATCCGAGTCCGCAGCCGCCTTGCGCATAGCCCACTGCGGCAGCTGGCCAACATCGGACAGTCGATAGGCACTGCGATTGGGCACCGGCTCCTCGGGGACCAAGAACTTCGGCGCCGTCTGCTGGTGCTCCAGTTCACTTGTGGGTGATTCAAGCACAATGGCATCGGGTGGCGAAATGGACGACAGTGGACGTTGCAATGGCGCGTGACCAGAGCGCAGACGCTGCTGGGACATACGCGCCTGCATCGTAACGATCATGTCGTGTGGCACCTGCCAAATAAAGATGCATCCATCTCCGCTGGCCGATATGAGGTGCCGGCAGTCATTGGTAAACTTGAGGCCCGTGACCAGCTCGCTGTGGCCATACATGCGAGCCATGCACTCGCTGGAATAGTAGTCATACACGGCGAGTGTCTTGTCCGTGCAGGAGGTGGCCACGTAAATGCCGCTGGGATCCAGGCTCAGCTTAATCAAGCTGCCCTCGTCCGAATGGGAGCCCTTGAAGGTTTTTGTCTGCTTCGCATTCTGGGTACCATAGACGCGCACGTTTCGGTCCTGGCAGGCGGTAAGAATGTGCTTGGAGTTTGAATCAACCTCCATGTCGTAGAGCGTGGTCTTTCCCGAGGTGTTGGTGCCACGCATAAAGATGTTGCCCTGAACGAAACCAATTGAAAAGTTACTTTTGTTTCAATTTGGGTGATAGCAGTGCAAACTTACCTGAAAGCTTCTGAACATAATAGACTTGTCTGCTCCGCAGCTGATCATTTGGAAGTTGAGTCCGGCGCCTACAAATTTGATGGAAGTGATGGAGGAACTGTGGTCGTCCAGTGTTTGCAGCAACAGATAGTTCTGCGAGACATCAAACACATGGATGAGCCGGTCGCGACTGGCGCTGGCGAGCAGCTTGCGCTCAATCTTCTCATTCGAGTACTCCAGGCACAGCACCTCCGATTCGTGGGCCTCTATGGTGGTCAGCAGCTTGAGATTCTGCAGGCTGTAGACGCGTATGTTGCCGCACCGATCCCCGCTGGCCAGATGCTGCAGCTCTGGACTGATTTTGATGCAGCGGACACCATTGCGACCATCGTAGCTTGAGTTGCCGGCTTTGTCAAAGAGCGATGAGCCCTGATCCTTAATGTACTGCAACTCCTCGTCGCTGTAGATGATCTTGAGCAGCTCTTTGGAGTAGATATTCTTGCGATATATCTCATTGTTGGCACAACTTTCCAGACCCCACACGCGTATCGTGTCGTCTGATGAGCAGGTCACAAAGCATTCCTCCGGCAGGGTCTGCGACGGCTCCCGCTCCAAGTTATATGGCACAGTTTCCACGCCCCAAATGCACGTGGAGTGGTAGAGGAATGAGTGAGATTTACCCACTCGCGATATGTCACGCAGATCCCAAATGTACAGCGAATGATCATTGTATACGCAGCTCACCTGCAAATGTATCGATTAGTAAAGTTTTCAATAAATTCGAAGTTAACTAATCTAATGGAACTTTAAACTGCATTTAAATATGTGTTTATACAATTTAGAAGACAGTTTGTAATATAATCAATATAACTAGGAATACATATCCCACTGGATAGCATCGATAGATACTATCGAATATCAATGGATCGAGAGGAGTTTGATCTGCCTTTGATCATATCTTCTATGGTTTGAGATAAACAGATTATCCCTCGATCGAAACTAACTAGATATACAAACATATATTGATTCTATATAAAGATCTCCTTGGTCCATCGATGGATACAAGTATGTTTATACCTTGGAACGCTGCTCGTCAAATACCATCGCAATGCAGTCGGGAAACTTGGCATGCTGGGGCACAGACATAATGTGATTGATCTGAATGCCCTGGGAGACATCAACACCCAGATAGTGGGTTCTGGGCAGCGTCGTCACGTATTCCAGAGTGGCGGCATTGAAGATACGTATGATGGACTCGGCACAGCCGACAAGTATGAAGCGTTCGTTGACGCAAATGCAGTTGGCATTGTTGGTGCGGCACTGCACCCATTTGTCGAGCAAACGCCTTGAGCTGAACTCAACGAGATGACCCTGCCGGGTGATGGCGTATGTGCTCTCCGAACAGATGCCCTTGCCGCAGGCCACGGCGCAGAAGTCGTTGTCCCGAAGATCACCCAAAATAGCGCTGCGGCCCATAAGCGGAATCGGATCTTTGTACTGTGAGTAAAAGAAGATTGTGTGATTGAATGTTGTTTGCAAATGGGAATAGATAATGCTGGTTACCTTGCGTCCACCTTCCAAGTACCAGTATTTAACATGACGATTGCCCACGGTGACAAAGTAGCTGCCATCCTCGGCAAAACAGACTGCAGCCACCTTGGAGCTAATCTTGTTGGAAGCCATTTTCAGATTGGCGCGCCAGTCGAACACATTGACGATCATATCGTGCTGGGAGCCCACCGATACCAGGTACTTACCCGTGGGCGAGAATGCCTGAAAGTGAATGAAAAGTGACAGATGACGGATTAATAAGCTTGGGATGAATAAATCATTTACTTACCACACAGGTGACGGCGTATTTGTGATCCACAAACTCGGCAACGACACTGCCCCCGCTGCAGTGCTCCAAGTTGCCATTGGGCGATTCCAGTTCCCAGACTTTGATGGCAGGATTGATGCCACACTCGCCGGTGGCCACATAGCGGCCGCAGCGCGAGAAGGCCACAGATGTGAATGCTTTGCGGGAGGTATTGACCAGATAGGCCTGTGTATGACGTTTGGCATTAAACAGGACCACAGTGCATCTGCAGGGGTTCAAAAATAGTTGATAGTATAAGTACATATGTATTTATAGTTGACGCTCAGCTTATGATTTGCTGGAGCTTCAAATCGTCCTTGACCTGTCCTCTGCTTCCTCAATGCTACAACTCAAATCATATACGAAATGCCCAAGGACAACGCACAGCGGGCGCACATCTGTATATGCAAGGACTTATGAGCTTAGCTCGAATCTCATTTACTTTTCCCATTTCCCTCAACAGTAACTGCTCTTTGACCTGCCGCACATCCGGCTACACTTTATACCCTACACCTACATATAAGACGATTCCACAGACTCTAATAGGTATATCTTTGGGTGGCCAGATATCTGTGCAGAACTGTTTATCGTGTTACGTTTGGGTCGATAAAGATATATACAGATATATTATTAGGTGATTCAAGCCGATGAACTAAAATATGTACTATCTTTTTGAGAGACCATAAATACCACAATAGATACTGAATGAACTAAGAATATGTAAGAATAGTATATACCGATCCTGTATATATATACATATATATACATTTATTTCAAACAGCAATGAAACACTTAGGAAGAGGAATGAAATATAACTTGTTTATCTATAAATCCTAGGCATGATTCTTATCATACGTATATCGATAAGTATCTGTTCCTATGGATAATTCTTTGAAAGGGTATCAGCCAGTCGTATTCTTAGTTGTCTCTGTCTTTTATCTGTTTCTACCAAGTAGCACGCCCCGCACATTTCATTGTTTGTGTCATTTCCAAGTAAGCTTTGTACTTTTTTTACGCCTTTGGTGCGAGTAAATACGAATTTTCATCTTTGGGCAAACTGCGTAATTTGTGTAATTTGTGCACATTAAAATGCCCTGAAAGCTGCACAGATGTTGCTGAAGGTTAAGTTAATAACTAGCTTCGGGCATTGCAACATTTTGCTACCAACTGCGGTAGCTGTAACTCAATGTGTTGGAATTCGAATGCGTTTTTGCTGTCAGTTGCCCTTAGCTTACTTTGTCAGTTATCATTAACGTTGCGTTGCGCATACGCCGCGTAAACCCGATTGAATATGAGTTCATGTCGAACATATGGAAATTGTGTTCTCGAAAATTGCAATCACAATTTGTCATCAAATGGGAAAACGAGTTACCGTCAAGACCGGAATTCCTCTCGGCTTCCTTCTTGGTGCCACATCAATTTTCCGGCTTGCATCTGGTTAAGGACCAGCCGAGTGTGTGATTGCCAACATGTTAGACACGCTTCAGGACATTTAAATCAACAGTATTTGGCATTGACTCTAGTCTTCAATGCCAAATATCCCTCTACTCTCAGAATATGCTTCAATTTCTGTGCTGTGCGAAGTACTTACCCAGCTGGATAGGCCAGGAGGCCGGTAACGGGAGACACATCCAACGCCGCATTGCTGCAAACGGTTAGGCCCAAGACTCGTTTGAGTTTTATCTGCAAGATAATCGAAAAGAAGAAACCATTAAATAAAAATTACATCATTGAGGCTTGTTTTATTTTGTGTTCGTATTCGATTTGAATTTGGACAAGGTCAGCATAAGCATAAGTTAACATTGACACAACAACAACAACGAAACACTTGAATGTGTTGTGCAGTGTAAATTATTTACGCACACAATTCGCACATTTCAGTCTATCGACTTTGTCTGACTCGAGTGTATTACGAGTATACATAATACATAGAGTCTTGTGCCAGTTACATAATATGCCAACAAGATCTCCAATGTGTTAATTGGCTTTTCCAATAGCTGGAAAAGTTAGTTAACCAAAAACAAAGCAAAGACACTTAAACTTTGCATAAATAAATCAAAACAAATTAATTGTAAATGTAATTAGGTATATGAAGGCTATATTCCCTGGGAAAGGAGAGTGCTCAATCGGACTACCACATGAACATTCAAAATGCAAAGAAATGAATTGTTTATTGAGGTTGATACTGGTTCAGAATAAAGTTGTATAACCTATCTTCAAGCTAGATCTGTACGTAATTCGATTATTAGAATCTAAATTCTAGAGGCTCGGAATTCTGAGACAAAGTAATGGCTATGACTTCATGCGATGAAGCAACCATTTTTAATGACAAGTTAAAAGCGAATAGATTTAGTTTTTACTTTACATGAATGCTTTAAGTTCTACTTCTATTTTTTATACATATTTTTTTTAATCTATATCTATTAGATTTTTTTGAATTCTATTTGAATTCCATATATTTTTTACTTGACTGCACCAGTTGGTTCCGCCTCACTTGAGTTTCGCCTTGATCTTTACCGGGGCGATCAGTGAGCAGTGAGAAACTGATCCAGTTCCAAATAATGGTCGACTAGGAGATACACTGCAACTGTGCAATGAATTAGAAGTAAATACTTTCGGTTGTTTTTGCGAAAGTAAAAAAAGAAATGTTTACCAAACGTTAAACAAGAATTAAATATGAACAAATATTTTTAGATTTACAGTCTTTCCGGTGTGTTCCTACCCAAGTCGATATAGGGTATAACTAGTCGGCATGGTTGAATGGTGTCATACAGACAACGCAGAGTAAGTAGAAGGAGGAGAGGAAGTGAGAGTCAAGTGTTTTTTTTTTGCTCTTATGACAGACGCGACGCAGTTGCACTTGTCTGGCGGACCTGGCCATATAATTACGGCCTGAAAGTGTGGGCGGCAAGGCACTTACGAGTGAAGCACTCGGATTGCTACTAATAAAATGCTTCAATAGTCGCTGGTCGCATTCAAAAGAGGCATCCAAAAGATACCTCCTTAAACACACCCGCAGTGTGTATCTTTTTTTGCGTCGTAGCTGAGATCATCTGAACAGAAAATGTATTTGTTGTTGTTTTGTTTCTTCTTGTTTGTTTTTGTTTTTGTTTTTGTTTACTTCACACGCGAGTTCACTTTAAAGACCGATCTTAAAAGAGAATAAAATTATTCGCTTATTTTTTTTTCAAGCCGCCACCAACGCAGCAACTTTGAAATATTTTTCAATGCAAAAGGTCGTCCCGAACCGGTTTCCACACACACATTTTTATCCATATATACTATATATACTACTATAGTTGCTTATCTCCTCTTAATATTTGCATTCATAACGAGTATATACTATATATATATTAGGGGTATATATGTATATACAAAATATACTGTGAAATTGTAAACACTTTGAGCGTGCCTAGAAAATCGACGTGCTAAAATAATTCAAACAAACAAACTATTCAACTAGACACCCACTAAAAAAAGCCAGACTCAGATATGATCGACTACTAAATACCCTGAAGTCAGCTAATATAAATTTAAAAAAGCATTTTGCCTGAAGTTCACTTTTCAGAGGAAGATACTCTAAATAAGCACTATATATAAACATTCATATTCATTTGTTGATTTTATTATGCTTAAGAGCGACTCGCTCAGTGATTGGGTGTTAGATGGTTTTTTTTTCTATTTTTATATATCCCACAGCTTTATTGTACCCTTCTATTCGTTTTTATTGGGTAACAGGGCATCGACTGACATCGATTGCAGTGAAAAATTGAAAAATCTTTGCGCCGTTGGCAACGAATCAAAATTCGTGAGCGACTCAATTTCTATGCAAACAATTAATCAGAGTTTCAAATTGTAAATAAATAGAAAACTTTGATAATAAAAATAAAAATATTAGAAATGTATAATGAGCAAGGCCTTCGGCTCAATTAAAACTTCTAGACTTGATGTAGAAATTGATAAATTATTCACTTTTCAAATGTCAGAAATGATTTCCCTCACAATTATCATAGTATACCCTGCAGGCTAAAGAAAGGCTATATTAGCGATGAACAACAGCTAGTAACAGTTGCAAGTAAATTTCTGTATTATCTATTCTTCATCAGTTGAGTCGACACTTAGTTTGGTGTGAAGTCAAGCTACTCTCTTAGGGCAATTCATAGCTGATTATAGGGTATCGCAAAGTCGTTTTCTTTGGTTGCTGCAATTTTTAATTAAATCTTTTACATCTCTTTGGTGAATTTTGGCCATTGCTTTAACAGTTTCGCTTACTACAAACAGCCGGAAGTCAACGCACGTCATTCATCAAGACAACATTTGTTTTGGTAGCCGAAATACTTTTGTTACAAATTTGGTTAAGCAGCGAAATTTATTTATTTTTTAGGCACGTTGTCATCTGCCAAGCAAATAAGGTAATCAATTTCGACCTGTTTTGACAGATACGCCAGTAATTTTTGCGCTCTTATGAAAAATTGGAATACTTCAAAGTGTATCACACTGGGCGTATACGCAATAAACAGAGCGGACAGGGCGTATGAGGGTAAACAGAAGACATCATTTAAGGAAATTCAAAGTCAGCTATTGAAATTAGAACAGAAGACAAGCTTTTTAATTTAAACATAAACAACTATAGAAAACACTCGACAGCTGGCCCAAATCTGTCTATATTTAGAATTTATTTAAAAAAAACTTGTATGTTGATAATAAGCTTTAAAGATGAGTAAGTATTATCATATTGTTACGATTTACAGGGTAGTCAAACTGAGAGTTGAGATTTTGTATATAGTTAAACAGGGTATTTCTTAACTGCTTCAAAGATGTACTTTAAGCAACTAACACTTGAGTGTTGAGGCCTGGCCTAGTGTGTGGTCTGCTTTGTATATTTGTGGATGGCTTTGTGCCCAATTGCTGGCCACACGTTAGGCTAATGATATGCGCTGTGGAGATGTTCAGTAATCAATGATTAAGTTGTTTTAGCCAAGTTTAATGCACGCCGCACTCGGATTCTCAGACTGCGTGCTTGACTGAGCTATGGCTAATGGCATACTTGGTCAGCTGCCTCAGTTGGTCTGTGGTAGATACTCGGTAAGTGCCAAATTCTTTATGCTCCGGCTTAGATTTACCGATGTGGGTTGGCAACTGTGGCGGCGGCACATTTCTGACCTGCCCACGCACCACAAGAGGCATAGAGAAGGCATCCAAAGCTGCGTTTGCAATTCCGTGACTGTCGTTGAGCTTAAATATTTGCACGACAGGTGTCAGCCAGACATCAAGCGATGAAAATGCTGACGCACACACACACACAGATAGACACACAAATGGCTAAAACAACCCAAAAACAGGCAACAAACAACGGGCCAAAAAAAGAACACAAACTGGCAACGAGGTCACCAGAGAAGATTCTTTATGCAAATGTGCGGGCTTTGTTTTTTTTCTTCTTCTAAGAACACATTTTAGCGGAAGTTCCACGAGAAATGTGTGTAATTCATTAATGATGAGTATGTCCATGTGTGTGTGTGGTGATGCGTCATGCTATGGCTCAAATTCCACACAGATTATAAGTATTTACAATAACATTTGTTACATTTATATACTATAAAGAATAGAGTTTAACTTCAGTAGCCAACACGGCGGCGCTTACTCGTAAATAATAATCTATGTTTAACAATTTCAATTTAAAGCCGGGTTTATTGGATGTGTTCGCAGTTCAATGTCTTAACTATTTATCAGCTGAACAATAGTCAGGAAATCTACGAAGAACCCGTCGAAATATGCATAAACCTAAAGAGATTTTGCGTATTGATTTGCATAAGAATTCATGAAATATTGAAACATATTTGAATATCAACTCGTTAATTAAAAATATATTAGTAGAACTTATCAGGAATACACTCAGAGAAAATAACTTAAGGTAAAATAATAAGCTATTCTTGTTAAGAATTGGAATCAGATTATGCTGAAAAAGAAATCAGCGAAATTGATTGAATATCGTATTAAAATGCTAATAAATTACTCAAGTCTCTTGTGTCTTCTGGCTACACTGTTAAGCTGCTGTTAGTTCTCTGTTACATTAACATAAATGTTACACTTTTGCTGGGAGTTTATAAATATAATAAATAGCTAAAAAATGACTTTTAAAATAAAATAAATAATATTAAGTTAAATCTTGGACAATCCTTAGACAAAATGGACATTGATTTTCTAAAGGATATTAGATAAATTATTTGCTTTTTCAAAATGAATGAAAGAGATTAACAGCTAAATCTCTTACAAGCGATTGCAAGCAACAACAAGGGAATTAATTGTATTACTTTAATAGATTTATCGTACAATCTGTGAGTATTTTGTAAAAAAGTTGCTTGACAGGCGCTAATTGAGCTATGAAGATTAAAATTCTAAAAAAGTTTCCTATCGCACTTTAAATCGGATTACATTTCACATTAAGGAAAGCAGAAGCTGTACCTTAAACTATTATTTTTATACTGTTATTACTTCTTTCCTTCTCTTGCTTGAATTCAAAACAAAATGTTTTTTTTACTTTGGCGTTAGTCGCCACGTTTCGTGCATTTCTAATTGGCTTTCATCGGCTTGTTTTGACGTATTTTGTACATACACACACTCACACAGATACATTTGTGTGTACGTGAGCGAAATGCTTATGCCTGAAAAAGTTAGATTGAATGCGAGTATTCGCACTCGTCTCGTATGCAGAGAGTTGCCATAAAATATTTAAGCAGTTCCCAAGAACCAACTCGACCTGTTGTCATTCGCGTTCCTAGGCAAAGTTGGTAAGAATTTGCCTGTTTCCTTGACATTGTCTCAAGCATTCCTTGCCGCCTTAGAAGCTGCCGCAGATACGAATGCTAGAAGCTAATTGCCTATAATTACTTGCGGCTGGCGGCGGCTAACAATTCAGCTGAAATGGCAACAATAATTCTCTATGAATAAGCTTAGCCACACACACACACACACACACACACATCAGTCAGAGACACAGTTTGAGTTAGCAAGTGAACCTGCTGAAAATATGTATATGTATTGTACATAGAATGGAATCGTATTAGAGGAAACCACAAAAACTCATTACGAAATGTTGAGAAAGGGGAGACAAAAGTTTTGGCTACATGAATCACTTGCCACACAGAAAGCGCTGCTTATGCCACAGTCTGTGCTCCAAGTGGGCAGATGGACACGGAGGCTGAGTCAAGAGTATATGTATCGATATAAAGATCGATGCTTATCGGTGAGCTTGTGCAACACTTGACCAGATGCTGTTACCCTTACCTCATAGGCAGCTACATCCTCCTTGCCGTAGATGGCAACTGGCGATGAATTTCGTGGCGCAAACATTTCTGATTTGTCCTTGGCAACACATGCCTTGAGTTACTTTTCCTGAATTGCTTTAATCTCTTACTGAATTATCATATATGGCACTGAACACATGCACACAAAGAAAGAGACAGACGCCCACAATTTCTTATATATAAGTTTGGATATATATTTTTCACTTATTCAATACGTATGATTAATAATACACATGAAATTAATACTTTTTGTTTTTAACTTCTTTTACTTTTGTTTTGCACTCTGTTTTAACTGTGTTTCGTTGGTGTTCTCGTTGTTTATGTTGTTGTTGTTGTTGTTGTTGTTTATACGAAGACTTGTCTCGTATTGTATCTTTGAAAGAGTCACTCAAGGTCGTTGCTGGGGTTCTCTGTGGTTCGTTTCGGGGCTTTTGATGCGGTCAAAGGCCACTTTATATGCAATATTGTGTTTAATAATCTTTTACCTGTTAACGACTCTTCTATTATTTCTTTTATTTGCTTATGTTTTTTCTATATTCGTTTCACGTTTGTTCGTTGCCCGTTTAATTTTCTTTAATTTTGTTGCGTTTTACAAACAATTTGTGCATGGCAAAATTATAAATTGCTCATTGGCCCCGTCGATTTTGTCGGTTGTTGTTGTTTTGTGTGTGTTGTTTTTAATGTTGTTGTGTGTGTGTGTGTGTGTTGTTGTGGCACAGTGATTTGTATTTATCGTTGTCAGCCGTCGTTGCGTATCTATTGGATACGTTTCGTTTTTAGCGCGGCTCAAATGAAACTGTCGAGATTTCTACACGCCAAGTCAAACAACGCCGTCGTCGTCGTCGTCGCCGCCGACGTCGTCATCGTCATCGAGAGAGAGAGCCATCAAAAATAAAGCTGGCCGGCCACCTTCTCACAGTCTTCTCGGGGCGATTGAGTTTTCGAGCGACGGACGACGGCATTTGAAAGCTCTTTGCGTTCCGAGTATCTCATAGATACTTGGCTCACTTTCCGTCTGAGTCTCAGTCTCAGTCTCAGTCTCAAGTCTCAGTTTCAGCTCAAAATTTGCATATTTCAAAAACGAAAAGCAAAAAACAAACGACAAACACGTTTGCTGCGAGAGGGCGTGGATTGGATTGAATTGGATTGACTTCAATCCACGAAAAGACACATGCGAGTTGGCTCGATCGCTTGACCGAGGCGTTGTTGTTACTCAGATACTTTTGTTGTTGTATCTATCGCCTCACGTTTAACATTCTAACACGCGATTACATTTACAATTTACAATTGACAAATGACAACTGCGGCAACGGCGGCGGCAGCAGCGACGGCACCGGCAGCAGCAGCAGCCACAAAATACTTCAAAGCCTCAAGAATTGCATAAATCAATGCAATGAAAAGCGGGCGAGCTTCAGGCCTGAAGCGATTAATCAATTGTCGAAGCACCCACGTAAATTGTTATATTTGTATACCCTGTACCCCTAAGATAGGGTATACTAAGTATTATAACTGCATTTATTCAAGTAATAGGCAAATTAACGCAACTTTTGTGGTGTGTAAATAAAAGTCAGTTTCAAATAAAAGTGAAAACTTTGAATTAACTAGCTGCTGTATCCGAGGAAGACCATTTCTCTATTCTGATAAAAGTTGTACTCTTATTTAAGCTATAGTTACAGGATATCGTCAAGTCGATCATTTCTGAATTCAAAATTTTTACTTATTAATAATGAATACTTAACATGTATATGAAAAGTTGAGCTAACAGTGTTTAAAACCTCATTAAAGCTGCCCTAGTGTATCTCTATCTGTATCTAAAAATTGTATCTGTATTTGTATCTGCTTCAGTTTCAGTTTCAGTTTCTGTGTCTGTGTCTGTTTCTGGCTGTCTGCACTGCCCACAAAGTGCAATAAATTGTAAGCAAAGCAATCCATATTGAATTGTAGGCGTACACGTTGCCTCCAAAAGTTGTAAACAACCACAAAATTAGGCAAGTCAACAACAACAACAGCAACAACAGCAACAGCATCACCAAGAACAACATTGTCAGCCAACGGAGGTAGCCAACCAGAGCAACAGCCAAGCAAGTGGAACAGAGCCAATGCCATAAAAAAGAACAATTTCAAATTATAGAATACAATGGAAATGGTCAGATAAATATGTAGAAAAAAGACTGTTGTTTGGGGATAGAAATAAACAAGAGATTATGCGCAAAATATGCAAAGTAATAAAAATATTCAATATGAAACTCGATATGGGGAGTGTGTGTGGAGAAAAGTCTTCAGATTTATGTATATACAAGTATATATCTTTCATCTACAATATCTATATACATAACTTGGAAGTGGGCTACAAATTGGATTGACAACTTGTTTGTTTGGGCAAACAAGTGTCTTCCTACAGAGCTACTTAACATGTTCTTTTCATTCTAAGCAGCAGGTCACTAACGAGAGTACCAATACTATCGATAACTTAAATATTAGATTATAGGTATGAAAATTACTAAAGAATGCAAATGATATGTGAACCTACAACCTTTGTAATAACATACCACATACTTAACTATAATCTGTTTATCGATAGCATCGATAAATTAACATAGCAAACAAGTGTCTTCCTACAGAGCTATTTAACATGTTCTTTTCATTCTAAGCAGCAGCTCACCAACGAGAATATCAATACTATCGATAACTTAAATATTAGATTATAGGTATGAAAAGGTAAATCAGAAATTTCCCAAAATGACCAAAGAATGCACTAATATGTGAACCTAGAACCTTTGTAATAACATACCTTATACTTAACTATAATGTGCTTATCGATGATATCGATAAATATGCGATTATACAACAAACTCGTGATACTTTGATCAAGTAGCTTGCATCATAAGATATAGTAAATATATCCGTATAATGGCTAGGAAATGATACACGTTCCATTTAATCAAGTAAGTAAGGAAACAATAAGAGTAGTGGTTCATTGTCGATACCAAACCGAGGCTTAATATCTCCCACTTGTTCTACACCTCTGATGTCTCCTTACACTGCCAGATTAGAGTCAAGCTCAAAAGGGTCTTCTTTCCCCGCTAATTACTCCAAGCCCGTTCCCTAGGCTGTGGTTTCGCTAGATAGTAGATAGGGACAGTATGAAGCTCGTTAATCCATTCATGCGCGTCACATAGCTTCAAGCTATAATTAAAAAGAGGAATAAGGCAAAGTCCCTTCTCTTCAGACAATCACAAGCACAATCGATAGTTTTCAATATAACTACAACTATAATAAGTACTAGGCACCTTTTGAGTGTTTATCGGACAAACTATTGCAATCATTGACTCAACTTTCAAACAATAAGTGAGTGAGTTAATCAACTGCAACTGAACAATAAGATCCGGCTTGGAAGCAGCTGGCAGGGTATTGATGTGGTCTGTTATGATAGCTTATCCGAAGGTCATGGACAATGCAACAAGAGTTGGCTTAGCTGATTGTTTATAGCTGTTATAGCCTAATGCATAATAATAATAATAGTTTTTGGCTTCCACAAGTCAAGTTGACAAAACAAATAAAAAAGAAAAACGAAGGAAAATCAATTTGCATAACACACAAATCAAGTGAAATAATCAGCATCCAACGCACACACACTGCAAACACACACTTGCACACATACACACAAGTTGCAGCGACTGATGATTGACAAACAAACAAAATGCATTGTTAACATTTCCATTTCCCAGTTCCCCTTTCCCCTTTGGCCCACCTTAAAGAGAAAGACGTACGACTTCAACAACATTGAAAAGAGTCAAGCGACAACGCAACGCACTTTAATGCCTCGTCAGAGCAGATCATGCCCCAGCCGGAGGCCAGTGTTACCAGAGTTGCTAACGTTGGTGAAGCTAAAAAGCTATTTTTGTGGAAAACAGCTAACACAGAGCTGACTCTTTCGAATTGTTTAACTCAAAAGTGAATCCTAATTGAAGCCTATTAGACATTCTATCTTTCCTTATTTTCTTAAATCTATTTAGGATTAGTTAAAGAAACAATCAACTAGCAATTCTTAAGGTTTAAGGCTTAAAAGCGATTAAAATGAAGCTATACAAACGATTAAAAGTTCCCGCCAACGGGTATCTATAAGTTTGCTAGTTTTGACTGTAAAATGGTTAAACATGCAGCTCTGACAGATATAGATAGAGTCGGCTCAATGGTGCAGTCAATCTTTTTGTTGTGCGCTTGTTGTGTGTGTGTGTTTGTGTGTGTTGCGACGGCGTCTACGTGTAGTTTATGGGGGAAAGTTACAAGCGACGGCTCTGACAGATGCTAGGCAGGCAGTTAGATAGATACGAGACTAGACTTGGTCGTGGACCTGGACGTAGATGTGGATGTGGACGTGGTTGTGGAGGAGATCTGCATGCGGCGTCGCATATTCAAATGAATGCAGTCTGTTGTTGTTGCTCTCAGTGCTGTTGGTAGCGGTGCCACTTGGCCGCCTTTCCTTTGATTCGCGCCGTGAAAAGTGGAAGGCCCGTTTAACTATGGAATACAAGTATATAAAGCAAAGCTATTTACGTACACCGCGGATCGTAGATTGTTTCCCTCTGTATCCCTCCCTCTCTCTCTCTCTCTCTCTCGTCTCTCTCCTTCTGTGCACCCTACACCCTCGAGGCAATTAAATTGCATTTGCTTCATTGTCAATGGACATAATTGTACATTGTTGAAATGGTTTATGACGCATTTGTCATTGTTGCAATGCGATTGAAACGAAATTGGTTTTTGTTTTATAGGTTTCCTCTGGCTTGTCAATGTGCTTGGGTGTCGCTGTGTGGGCACTTCGTAATAAGTAACTATTATGATTTATTTCTAATAAATCCGTATTGGTTCGCTGCGAGTTCAGGTTGAGTTAGATTATCCCCCGATATGTACAATTATTGGATATAAATGCAAATGCTAAAGACACATTGCAAGTCAATGAAGTAAACAACTCAATTTGTATAGCTTTGTTATAGTTATCTCCTACATAGAAGTTGGATAGTAAATATGAATAACTATTGCCAAGTCTTCACCAAGTTAGTTCCTGGTTCGTGATGTGTCAAGTCTCAAGGCGCACCTCTCTCTCACTCTCTCTCTATGTTTTTCTCTAGCCTTTTTTTAATGGCATTGCCAAACCCAAGTTCAAAAGAAACCAAACAAAACACAACATAAATCGAGAAGTCAGTGAATCGCCTGACTGCAGTCCAACCTAGCCCCAGTCCAGTTCCAACTTCGAATCCCATTCCTCACAGACATCCATCCATTCAATGGGTCTGACGAGTGTCGCCTGCTCATGCGCATTTGTCAATGTGTCAGCAGACGAATATATATTCAGAGGTGAATTCAAAAGAGCTCCGATCCTCAAACTGATCTCGTCGAGAGATTTTCGTGGTGTAACACAAATGTATTTATTGCCAACAGGTTGTTGCACGAATTCAACCATGTCAGCTGCAGATTGAATGATTGTCTCTGGGAAATTCATTACAATTAATGGCAAATCAATCAGCCAAATGCAGCCTAATTACATGTGGGGAAGCTAACAAATTGATCTTTAAATCCGAGCTCAGCCTCACTCCAACGATATGTCGTATTGTTGATTTATGTTTATCCCGACTTGCGTTTGCGACATGCAAGCCAAATTTTCTACTAAAATGTTTGTCGAAAGCAAAACGACTACGAAATACCCTTTTAAATTGCATTAGTACTCATCTTAAAGCTTAGAAGAAAAGTTATTTCATGTAGTGCAGTAACTTAGAAACTAGATTTATCTGAATGAAACTTTTAATGATATGCAAAACAAATTGAAGTCAGATCCTCAATACTTTATAGAATTGTATTCCTCGTTCAAAGAAGCATCTATTATGGAAACTACTTTAGATTTATCAGATACCCTTTAAACATTTGTTTTCCTACAGTGGATTGGACTTTCCGGACTTGTCTGGGTGTTTAGCCTGATGAGACGATGCGGTCAGGTTGGCTCTTAAGTGTATTTAACTTTGCATGTTTTCGCATCTAGGAGGGAGTCCGGTTTAGTTTCTTCATTTGAAAGTTTGTGGCAGTGTTGGTTAAAAGGATGCCAGCTGCACTTAAAAGCCAACGCGATTTGACTAATGGTTGTTATTTGTTTAACTCTTCAAACTTGTTGGACAACAGTTCCTGTTGAACAGTTCGTAAATGGTAATTTGTTTAAGTAAACTATCCATAATATATCTGGAGTTCAGGAATTGTTCAACATTATAGAGTATATTATTAAATTGGGCACCATTTATGCAACACCCTAAATTATAAGTTTTATTATGAACTGAAATATCGATTGAGGCCTGTTTTGGTGTCTCAATAGGTTGATCACATTACCGTTATAACAAGAGTTAATGGAAATGATCTAAAATCTTCGAGTTCATATCATCTTACACAATTAACAAGGTGATCACAAAAAGAGCGTCAAATATTGACTACATAATCCAAATCATTTTTCGAGTGGTCGCAATCTGTTACGGCTGCATTTAGGGGACTTAATTATAGGGAAAGAGGTCGTATCGGTTCCCCCATCTGACGTGGATTTCATAAACATTTTTATGTGCTGCTAAATGCTGCAGAGGAGTTAAGTTGATGTCAGCCAATGCAGACGTTATGGCAACCAATCGAAAATGCGTTTCAAATTAAGCCGCCAGCCGCAGCATGGGACGCCCACGTCGAGAAGGTAGGTACGCAGGCAGAGAGACAGAAAGAGAGGCAAATAGATACAGACTCGAGCAGATCGATTGAAATATGCACATAAATTTATGTTAAAATCCAAAAACAACCGAATTGCGGTTCAGGCAGGCAACAGCAGCAACGCACTTAAGAAAATTGCTACAATTTGATGGACAACAACAACATTGGAAACAGCAACAACAACTTGAAGTACACCCAAACTGAGAGTGTTGTGCCTAATAACAGGTGTCAGTTGTCAGTTGCGAGCTGCGAGTTGCCAGCCCCAAAGCTGCCCACTGTTCAGTGCATTAATATACCCTAAATCACAGCGAATCGGTTGAACGGGTCTCACAAATTTCTGTTCTTTTATGTCACACATAGCTAAAAAGACTTTTCTATGTATCAAATATATTTGAAAAGTATTTTCCTGATCAGCACCAGCAAATAAAGATAAAGATACAAGTATAATATTCAATATAAGCCAATGAGAGTTAAATCCTTAAGGAAAACCCTTACCTTATCATCACTTTCTGATAGGAAAAAAGGGTAAATATTATTTTCATAAACTATTTTTCAGAAGGGGGCTTCAAAGCCTCAGTGCAGAGTATTTCTCAGTCGAGTACACTTCTGAATATTAGTGTACTCGCATTTATTAAGTATTATTATTTTCAAATATCATTTTTGCTTTTGGGTAATTTTCTATGATGATAAATTGAAAGTACTTAAATTTTATGACATTCATTTACGTTTTATTAGAAGTCGGTGCCTAAACTTGTTTCCGGCATTTTCAATAGATGCTTAGTTTTTTATAGTTTCCTTTACAAGCCAATGGAATAGAATTAACAATAATGAGAGATCAGCCCACAGCTCTGCAGTTTAAATTATAATTTGCATTGAAATCAATGCAACAAAAGAAACAACTTTGGAACAATTTTTAATAGCTGCAGCTTCCCCTCTCACCCATTGGAGACGGTTCCATTGTCTTCGATCTCCAAATTGCACACAAAGTACAGAGATTGCAATAGTCAGTAATCATGCTCTTGAGTATAGTCGACTATTAGATACTCAGCTCTGATATATGCTTAAGGTATTGAGCTTGCATTTCATTCAAATTTTATGTCTCCAGCCGTTGAACTCACTGAGATTATACAAATAGAGTTGGCTTCTTGGCAAATTAAGTTATTGCACTGTTACATATATTTTCACAGCTATATATACAGTAAAATCTTTTTTTACACGATTTTGAAATAACACGGTTCTTCAAGGAAAATTTAAAAATTTTTTTACACGTAATTTTTGATTTAACACGAATTCCAAAATTTTTTTTTAAGTTTTTACATGATTTTCTTCAGTGTTAGATATCATCCAAGTGGCAACTCTACTCCACGGTTTGTTTACTTTAAGGAAAATATCCTCTAGACATCCCTGCCAACTTTATTTGGAACCAAAAAAAAGGGAAAACCCGAGTTTGTTAATGACGAAATGTATAATTTCAATAAAGTTTAAAGTTTAATATCACTTTTTTTGCACGGTTTTTTAAGAAAATATTTGAATTTTTT
Source organism: Hirtodrosophila trivittata (assembly GCA_035045065.1). Taxonomy (NCBI): domain Eukaryota; kingdom Metazoa; phylum Arthropoda; class Insecta; order Diptera; family Drosophilidae; genus Hirtodrosophila; species Hirtodrosophila trivittata. The sequence continues at coordinate 616,444 of JAWNNK010001446.1, read as the reverse complement.
TCATTTTACACGATTTTTATAGGTTGTGGAACAGAACCTCAAACTTACATATGAATCGTGTATTTTTTTACACGATTTTGATCTACACGGTTTTCTTAGGAACGTACCTACCGTGTAAAAAAAGATTTTACTGTATAAATATATACCCTTTTTAACCATATTCTTAGGGTATACAGACCGTCATCTAGTTAAATTTATATGCGTAGTCGGCCGTCTGACTAGTTTTGGCCGACAAAACATAGAGCGCAATTCATGTTAAAGTATAATTTAGGATTTTTCGGTCATTTTTCTAGTTTCAGTTAAAGTTTTTATTTTTATGTTTTTTTTTTTAATTTTTGTACTCTTCATGGCCAACAGCAATTGGAGACGCCGGCGACAACGACGATGGCGATTTCCTTAGCTCATTAATCTCATTAAATTTGCGCCCAGTTGACTGAATGACCAACTTACCAAGAGTTTTTTTTTGACGCCTACAAAGAGTTGCTCTGCAGTTGGTTGAATCATTTCAAAATCCGACAAAATTTAATGATTTCTAACAGCCACTTGAAAAATTGTATCATTATTATCTATCTTAAACATGCTCTACTTTAATATTCTAATACATTTTCAGCTGTAATTAAGTAAAGATATTTTATACTCTATAAATGTATCCCAATATTATTATTTTTAACAACCTATTGGTCATCTGGGTCAACGTCTGTAAGAGATTATTGGTTTATTCAGATCAAGTTACCGAAAGGCAATCATCAGATCAAGATTTCTCGATTGTGGGTGGTCCAGTAAGTGAAACAATCTGTTCTGTTGTTCCTAATAACTGTTTACAGCTTGTTAAGCAATCATTTTCCTTCAGAATAATTCCGATGCTGAACACACTAAAGTGGAAAATAGCAAAAAACGTACGACAAAAGCTGTGAAGAAGCAGGAAGAATGTATTTGTCAAGTATATAAAATATATTAATTTCTGCCTGAGTTTTACCTTTGCATTGTTGCGTCTTTATCGTTGGGCTTTAATCGAAAATTAAGAAGGAGACAGCAGCTGTGATGGCGTTTTCATATTTAAGTGACAGCTGGAAGATAACATGCCTATCTATAGTAGGCTACTATCTAGTCTAAACTATAGACTCTAGAGTACTATTTAACCTATGACATTCGTATATCTATTTTATACTCTGACTTATCAGATGTTTTCTAGTCAATACACATTTTATATTTTATGTTTCCAACACACAAAAAGTTTATTTAAAGAGTATCTTTTAGTCTGGAAATATTTGATCGATGTTTTATAGCCACTTCTCGTTAACTCTCATAAAACCAAATTTCTTTTGTTAACATTTATGGTAAAGTGTCGTAAAGTGTTTTAAATGTAATCTGAAAGCGAAAACTTCCGGTCATAAAACGTTTCCAAAAATGATCGTGACTTTTTTGTGTGATCATAATAAAGTCTAAGGTGACAAAATGTTACAAATATTTATGTTTTAAACATTATTAATTGAATCGAGCTCAAATCAGATCTCTTAATATGCATTTACTGTCACGCAATATAAAGAGAGAGATAGAGATTTTTAGAGAGCAAACAGGAATCCAAAGTTCTCTAAGGAACAATAATAAAACTGACATCATCCGCTGACATCACGAGATCCAAAGAGCTCAAGGGGGTTAAAAGCTCAGTCAGATTGAATCTCATTAGAATTGCATTTGTAAAATTCCAAGCGTGTTAGAAACCTGAAACGCTAATTTGATTTTTGTCGTGCAACTAATTAATAAATCAACCAGTTGAACAAGCGATGGAAACAAAATACAAAATGAAACAGCAGATGAACAAAACAAGCAAATAAATTGTCAATTTGACAAATAAAACAAACTATTTAAATGTACATTTATGAAATAAACCTAAAATAATATTCCAGGGTGTGGGTGGAAGCTCGTATAAACAAGTTGAGGATGCAGACGAAACGCGAAGACCGAAGAATTGGGAAAGAGAAGAAAGTCTTTGGCACTTCAGCTTGTCGAAATGTGGGCGACGTCTGCTAATGGCTTTATAAACAGCCCATATTGATTGAATGACAGATACTAATGAAGTCCTATTAACTATCCATACTATCTATATCGCTGTGCTATCAATCGTCTTATAATTGCAACCTTTCGATATGGCAAACAAATTTGTCAAATTTTATTTTGTTTTTAAGAATAATTAACTTTTTTCTCTCTTGTAAATGCTTTTGTTTTCTTTGCCAGTGAAGAGCTACGCGCTTCAAGCCAAGTGTATTCGGTAGCCTTATAGATAGATACGAGTACATATAATATCTGTGCACACTTCAAGACAGCGAACGATAGGAACATTGAGGAGTGCCCATACATCAATCAATTGGTAATCATGTGGGTTGGATACGAAAAGTTCGACATGTTCGTGAGCAAACAGCAAAAAATTAAAGACAATAGCATTAACGACAAGAATTCAGGCTCTTTTCGAGTATGATGAACAATAAGATACCCTGTAACCAGCATTCAAGTGCCTTAATCTCACATGATTTCGTGATTACCTTTTATTTATGTGTGTATTTTGTTTTGTAGGAGTATAGATGAAAAATATCAGATTGCATTATATCTCTAGTATATCTTGTTATACACCAGATATTGCTAGATCGTCTCTTAATGCAGATTAAGAACATTCCCTTGACAATTGCTTTGCTTACAGGGCATAAGAGCACATGGTAACATGAAGGTGTCAAAGCTATAAAAGAACTGCAAAACATGGACTGGAATTTGTTTAGGATCTTTTAACCCTACAATGCCCAGGTTCTCTTTAAGCTCACTTTTCAATTATCAAGAACTACTCTCAGTTTTGTACCTTAGTATTTCGAGTATCTTAAGTACCTATTCAAGTTTTCAAGCATTTTTTAAGAAAAGTGCTTGTCGTTACATTAAAAGTTTACTTTTCTTGGCTCAAAGAAGACTTTACCCAATTTAAGAAGATTACCAGTGTTTACTTTTAGTACGCAGAACTTCGTTCTATTAAAGCGACATACCCACATAAGCTCTGAAATGTATCGTATATTTTAGCAAATATTTAAGCTTATGGATAGATAAATCTAAGTAGATTTGACAGCTTTTTTGCACTTGCCAAAAAATAGCAAGAACATTTAAGCAGTGACAACTTGCAACTTCAACTTCAAAGGCAACCGCCAAAGTGCGCAGTGACCAGTACAAATCAAGTTTAAAGAGTTAACAAACTAACAACAACAACAGGAGAATACAATATATAGAAAACTATCAACAACAACCTATAAGTAAATGTGGGGGGAGGGTGTTCCAAAGTGTAATTGCGCGTGTCGAATTGTTGGCATAACGCGTCAGCAGGTCACATATGAAATGATACAGATACAGATACAGATACAATCGTACAGATACAGATACATATGGAAAATGCATGAAAAGCGGCTAGCAAGCTGAGTGGGCGAGTGAGTTTTTTGAATTGTAGGTCTGATTAATGGTTTCATTTTAATCTGAACGATTCAAGTTGGACATTTACCGGCCGGCTATAATCAAGAGACGCAGAGTGCATTCAAAAAATGCTTCATAATTGATATGAAAGATTAAAGACATGCCGAACATTTAATACCCTCACTGATATGGAAATATAACTAGTCTATTGAGAAAAGGTGCTAACGTAATCAAATTCGATTCACTTAGCGTAAAATCAGATTCGTTTAGAGTTTAAGCTGTGTTATGAGAATGTAATTATTGTTATCCGATCTCGATTATGCATGCCGAACATCGAAAGAGTATTGCTTTTTTCTGTTAATTAATTTGCTTCAGATATTTCTTAATATCTGAAATGTTCATATAACAGTTACATTTTAATTACAGCCCATATTGATCAAATATGGCAGCACTAGACTAATTCATTATGAAACATTTATGTAAATCATTTCAACCGATACTTCAAATATATGGCACGAATTGTCTTGTATAATAATTCTATCCCAAAGTAGCTTAAGAACGAAGAGAATGCAAATACATAGAACAGCCAGACAGATGGATATTGTAAGCACAGCTTGATCCAGAACTAATAGAGTTTATAGCTAGAGAGATAGAGTTAACAAGCCGCGTGAGAATATCTCAATGCCTTCTCGTAAGGGTATAAGACAATGCATAACATTGACGACTTAAGAGACAAACAAAAGACATGAACATAAAAAGCGTTAAATGTGCTTTTATTATGTGGTTAACGGCGTCATCGTCGTCGTCGTCGTTGTTGTCGTTAGCGGGAAAACAGCCAAGACGTGCAAATGCCGCTAATTCTCTGGTCACCTTTGTCTTCATTTCTCTTTCTGTCTACCTCCGAGTATTTTCCTCGTTTCATGCTCTCAGCTGGGAAATTGCACAAATACTTGAAAGCCGCTTTGAGCTGCAAACTGAAGGACAGACAGACAAGTGCTGGTAACGTACTCGTAAAGTCGCTGGGAAAAGCGGGTCCAAGCCTTTGGCTATCCAATTTGGCAGCAGTAAAAATGTCAAAGTTGACGAGTTCAAATTATGGGAGTGAATGATGGAGGCTAGGCAAGGGGCGTGAGATCCGTAGATGGCGGTGGGTGCGACTGCCGACTGTCTTAAGTAAGCTGTAACCTTTAGCTCAAGCAATCGACTCATAATTTAATCTTTAACTTAATCTGAATCTTGATTACCTGGAGGATTATAGTTTTCCTTATGCAATCCTGCCTAAATTATCTTTTAATTGATTTACCTGTATCTGTGTCTTCTTATTTTATATGTGTATGTTTCTGTATCTATAAATTTGTTATTTCTCTACTGAAATACCATTATTTCCATGAGATTACTATACATGTATGATAAAATGTTCGAAACTCCTTTAAAAAAAATGATTTTTTTTCCTTTAATTTATCTAAGCAACATTTGTATGCTGCGTATGCATTTGGAGACATATATATATACAGTATAGTATATATATATATATATATATATATATATATATATATATATATATATATATATATAGTGAATTATCCACTGCGTGTGTGTAGTATGTGTGGTAGTTATATAGTATATATATATATATATACTAAAAAAAGGTGCATCCATTGACACAAAAGAAGAAGAATTTGAAAAGGTAAAAGAACTTATATAACTTATGGTTGAGTAACATAAAGGAACCAAATAAGAAATTACAAAGGTAGAAAATCAAGCTAAATGAGTTTGATTACGATATCAAATACTTGCAAGGAGTGAAAAACGATTTACCCGATGCTTTATCAAGAGTAAAAATAAACGAAAGCCTATAAGGAGAAATCGCATTGGAGCAACTTACTTACTAAATTACATCCAGGTATTGAATTAACTTAAATTGTTTACAACAACTTAATCAAAATTTATAATTGTTCGATACAGCTTATTGAAATATCTACTCTATATCCATTTGTTAGTTAGATTACACACAAAACATATTTATAAATAACAACGTAACGAATCTAGAACCACCGTCATACTGTGAGGCAAAAGATATCATACAAGAACCCACGAAGTACTACGTTACATTTCAAATTATAGCATTAAATACTTAAGTATAAGCCATTATAGGCATAATATTGTACTTAATATTTAAAGTTAAAACGATACCCCGATTAATCTAAAAACTAAAACTAATCGTGAAATATGTAAAACAAAAAGAGGAATCAAAAAGCCATAAACCAATCAATGAACCAACCACTGTACTCTACCCTTAAACCGATAAGCTAGTTATAACAATACCATAAAACTGTAAGGAACTATTTAACTCATACAAATGTTGCTTTTGGAATAAGGAAATGAAATCATTTATTTTTAAAGTACCCAAGTGTCGAATATTTAATTATACTCGTATATATATTATAGTATATAGTATACTATATGTTTTATTGAAATCAAATTTTGAGATTGTGACTCATAGAGAGAGTTTCTGGTGCAAATCTATGGAATTTCCGTTATTTATTATATTATACAACCTCAATTCTACTCGACAGATTCCTATGGGACTTCCTAACGTTTAATAGGTATTTTTAGGTAGGTATTTTTTATATCATATATATGTGGTTACAAATAAGGACTAACTCATAGTACGACACATTCTATGGTCGCATCTAAATAATGAAAGCTTATCAGAAAGTCAAGAGTCAAACTTTTGCTTATATTTTGCACGCTTGGCAAATGGAAAACCAAAGCGCAAATCAACAAAACTGAAAGCCGTCTACTACTTTAATCATAGACAGACATGTACATGTACGAAAATACTCTATAAATGATATATAGTGTATATATATATACACATATATAATATAACAAGCTTGGCTCTAACTAAAATACTGGTCACGTTTTACCGCTGCTCAGTGCAAAAATGGAAAATATGCAAATTTATGAGCACAAAAGGTAAATTGGGTAAAGCAAATGTGGCAGCGGGTGTGAGGGTATGGGGGAGTCATATGCTGTTGGTTTTTTTATACGAGGGTATAAAGTGGAATTTAATATAAACAAAATTAAATGGTATATAAACCATATGCTGATTATTAAAAAGCGCACAAAGCACAACTGCATTTCTGTTTTGATTTCAGTTTTGAATAGAGCTTAACAGGTGTTGAGGCTATTCAAAGGTATCAAATGAATAGAAATAAATCTTACTATAAACCATCAAAGTGTAATGGGAATACGTCCTGTGATAAGCCCATGAAGTATGGACTTTTATACTGTTCCCCTTTATATTACTATTACATCATTCCTATCCATCATTTGCGGAGTTAAACTTTGAACAAACTTCTGTTTTCTACTCGATCAAAGTTCGTTCCGCTTTGGTTAACACCCGATCTCCCCTTAAGTTTGGATGCACTTAGATCCCGGGAAACTACTCTTGTTCAGTCTCCCAGTAGCTGAGCTGATATCAACCATTTTGTTGCTATGTTATTTTTGGCGCTACAGTTCATTGACATTACCTTTCCAGCCAACTGCTTATAATTTGATGTGTGTGTTGTGCTGTCTGTGTGTAAAGTGTGTGTGTGTGTGTGCCTTATGCTTCTCTCTCCGCTTTCCGCGCTCCTTTCAGTCTGTTGTCGCGCTGTCATTTGTTGCTTTAACTGTTTTGCATTGTTTTATGGTCAGCTTTGCTTCTTTCGTGCCTGTTTTACTTCTTACATGGGAAACAGCGCCATGAAAACTAACACCAACAACAACAACTGATCGACAACGGCAACACTAGAATCAGCACTAGCAGAAACAACAACACAAACACCAACGTGCTGCAACAGTTTACATTTAATGGGGCATTGTGGGGCGTTAAGGTTGGCGGGTTTTTTCAGGTTTTTGGGGGATCATCCATGGGGTCTCTGGGTTAAAACCTGCACGGAGCAACAATTACCGTTGCTCGTTTATTGTCACTAGCTTTTTAGCTGATCTGGCAACGTAATAGAAATGTTGCAAGTGCTGTGAGTGTGTTGTATGTGTGTGTATGTGTGTGTGTGTGGGAACGTGTATGTGCTCCACATAATGTAATTGTAATGACATTTCTTTTTTGAGGCAACATTTCAGTCAAGTTCTTTGCCGTCACGTCTGACTTCGACCATTGATGATGTTATTGTTGTTAGTCGTGAGTCTTTTGACAATGACATGGGGAGTATAACGCATGGAGAATATCTAAATTAGAAGTGAGTAAAATGGAATGGAGATTACAGGGATTGCTACTTTCTGTTAACGAGTTAACTGGTAAAGGATATAACATTAACAGCGTTTAAGACTCTACAGGACACGCGAAATCTCATTCGTTCATAGATTTAGTTAAATTACGTTGCCAACAACATCAGAAACATCTGAGACTCCTTGCGAACGTATAAAATGCATCTGTAATAAGATTTTATCCCTTGTGATGGGCGGACTTTAGTATTGCATTCCGTTTAGGAGGACTAAAGGAATAACAAACTGGGTAACCCGATCCAAGAGGAGGCAGATACCGCTGAGTGGAGTGACATCAAATAAGCTTATTGAAAGAGGGCACCGTGGTGGCTAAAGGCTGAGCACCAGGAATAGCTGACAGAGTTTTTTTCACTTGACTTCGAATTCCATTTAGAAGGGGAGCTGCAACACAGACCGAAGGAGAATCTGAACGGGCTTCAAGCCCTGGGGGAAATGCATTTAATTGGTAACCGTGGAATAGAATTCTGATGGGGATGCTCAACTAAATCCGTGCTAGCCACCGCAAGTTTATAACGACTTTAAAGTTGGAATAATGATCTACAACTAGAGAGTGAACTACACTTGTTTTTTGTAATTGGGCTGTTAATGTTGCTGTTAAGTTGGTCAATAAAAATGAAAAAGTGATAAATAAATAATTGAATAAATAAAAATAAGTATATTTGATATATACTAGGAAAATATTTATGTTACTTGTTCGAGTCTTCAACTTATTTAATATATAGTAAAAATAAATAAATATTTTTTTATTTCCATCAAGTTTTCAGCAGACTTTCCAAGTTACTTAATCATCACATTAAATAATCATACTTCATTTCCACCAATCAACTCGGTAAGCTGCAACCTTGTAGCACCTCTTCAACAAATGCAAGTCAAAATTAAGTCAAGCACCTGGCTAATACCCAAAAGATGACAGCAACAACAACAAAGATCTTAGCTTACTATATGGAAGTGTGGAAAATGTTCAACACACTCAAGACATTAATCATGCTAATGGCCCTTAACTCTGTTTTACACCCGCTTCGAAACTAACATCCAGAAAATAATAGTAACAAGGGGTGGCTCCCCAACATGGGTGGCTGCGCTCTCTGACGCGGTGGCGATTGCGATGCCAAAGACGGAAAATGGAAAGACTAAAAAGGGAAAACAACAACAGCATTTTTCACGCGGCGGCCAAGCGGGGCAGCGTTTTCCACATCGGCGCACACAAAATTAGCAAAGAGAATCAACCTAATAAAATTCGCAAACTCACACACACACACACACACACACACACACACAGACACACATTCACACTAAACACAAACAGATATTCAATACAAAACTGGCCGAAATGCTAATCTCGGCAGCGGAAAATCTAAGAAAAAAAACGGCGCGGGGAGGTGGAAAATGCGCGACATGCAAAAGTTGAAAGTAAAAGGAAAGCACAGTTTTTCCTCTCCTTTTCGGTTCAGCAGCGAAAAGGCGACTTTCCCAGACTAAAAAGTGCCGGACAACAAATGCAATCAGCTAAATGTTGCTTCTGTACGGCGTCTGGACCGCTCAGCTCCGGGTCATCTTGGCTGCGTGGGTGTGTCTCGGGTCCCACTCTAGAGCAGCACCGCAGCACAGTGGGGCAAATAGACGTTCAATGCATGAAAAGTGTCAGACCAGAACTTCCTTAGAGCTTCTACAGTAACAAATAAAGTTTAAATTGCAAAACTAAATGGGTTAAAGCAGTTGCTTAAGTAAGCGAAAGAAGGCGCTTTAAGATACAGATATGTCCATAGCTTATAGCTATAACATAACCTATAATATTATTATAATCATGTTTGCAGGCATACATTCAGAAAGAAGAAAGAGAGTTTACATTTTCATAGCATAGCTCCAGCTTTTTGTCCCATTGTTTGCAGACATGACGAAAGCCAAATGGCTTTTACTGCCTTCACATGGCGCTGGCTGCATCTTTGGTGCACTCATTGTTCAAATTCACTTTCTTATATATATATATATATATAGGTAGGAAATATATAGTGTATATATATTGTATCAGGGCAAGCCATGGACTTGGCATAAATTAAATAAATTAAAAGTCAGCGCTCTGCTCAATTTTGCTCCATAGACTTCCAGTTCCAATCTCACAGTCTGCATCTATATATTACGAGTATAAGGAGCTGAAGTTGCCCTCGTCGCATGCCCAAAAGCCTTTCAATTAAACAGTTGCACGTTTTTGTGTGCAGCAACAGCAACTGCAACAGTTACAGCCACAACCACAGTTTGAAATTCCGTTTCAATGGAGTCTGCAGCCTAGAGAAAAATGTATTTTAACGCCAAAAAAGTTCGACAGCTTCGGAATAATAAAAAACAAATGCAACAGCAAAAAACAAAAATAAACTGCAACAATTTAAACAAACATTCAAAGTACAGGTGACCCTGCATAATGGGACTGTGTTTGTTGTTTTTTAACTACTAAAATATATACAGTATTTCAGGTACAAAAATTGTCGACAGAAGATGAACGAATCTGTCTACAAGTTAAAGCGAAGCGGAACTTAAAGATTTACCTAAAATTAAACATCCGAAATCAAGTCAATCTTTGGAAAATACTGACCAAATTTACTGCTGTTCGTTATAGCCAATTTATGCTGCAGTTGTTGTTCTATTGAGGCCAGTTTGGGTTGGGGCAACTGCCTGGCGGCTGCTGTGACTCATGACACATTGGTCGCACATTGATACAGTTTTTCGCTACACATATTTATGCCAGCAAAAAAGAACACGATACTTCATATCCCGTTCATATCGTATATGTATAAACATGTGCTGTTAAATGATGTATGGCTACGTCTGAAAATGGCAGGGGGAGTGTCTGTATGGAGGGGCAGCCAATATGCAGGATTGAAAATATAAAGAAACTGCATTCATAAATCGGGGATACAAGCATAAATAAGAAAGAAAAACTTTCCTTGCAGTTCTTATTAACGAAGTAAAAAGCCGGAAAACGGCGGCACAGTCGCTTGCAGAGCCAATTTAAATATATAAATCAATTTAATTAATCATTAAATGTCAATTCTTAACAGCACAAGCAAATGAAAGTGGAAAGTGTGGCAAGAAAACCAAGAAAAACTAAAACTAGGAGACAGACCAAAGCCGCAGAGCGCGTTTCCTTTCACAAAGTAATAACAGCAAACCAGTGACAACTATTGACTTAGCGCTGCTTCACTCTGATTTACTCTGCATCCCGCAGATTAGCCACTCCTTTTTTTGAAGTACTGTGTACCACTGTGCTGGTCAAATGAGATTGCGTTTGTATTCCTTGGCTCACTCTCAGTGCTAGTGTATCTCCCTTCTTGTGCTACTAAACGCTTGTACACGATATGCTCGTAAGCTGCGTGATAAGCAACTCCCCTACAAATTGGCAGAAGGGGTATCATTAGGTTGGCTAATTGCTCATTGAACGAGCACTTACCAAAAATAATTACATGATGTCAGCCTTAAATCAAACAACGACTACAACGCCAACGCGGCGAATGGCTTTGATAAGCGAACGCACTTCAACACTAATAGAGGAAATAATCTCTAGAGAAGATTGTGGTTTGAGTTGCTTTACTGTGGTGGAAGTGAAAATGAAGTAGATCTTTTCTATGCAGTCATAAGTTAACTATTAATCTTCTTAACCAAGTTAATCTACTGATTAAACTTTGCTTACAAGCGATAGGCCATTGCAACTTTCAATCGGTGAGATACTCGTATCAATTCCTGGTTCAGTTCAAAAAGAACACATATTTTTTTTATAATCGTGAGATAAACGTTTGCCTTTTGTGGACAATGTTAAGAGAGGAGTTTCACTAGCTTTGCCATAAAGGATGATAATGATTGCCCGATATGTGGCAAGCCTGGGATCCATCTAAAAATGAGCCCGCGGCAGAAAGTGGTCGCTGTTAGGCACATTTACTTGTTATAAAACGCTTACAAATCAACGTCGGCGACAGTTTTCTTGCGTCGCTGCTTGCAAGTTGCGGCTTTGTCTTGAAGGCGGTTAGAAAGTCGCGTGGACTAATGGCAAGCATCACAGACGACAGCCTAGAAACTAGAAAGAGATGAATCAGTGGACAGATGGACGGACCAAACACAACACTTTCTCAACAAACACACACACACACACATACTGAGTGAGTTGAGGCGTCGATCATTAGAAGCTGACAAAGCGACCGACGACTTGGCAAAAAGTAGAACAAAACAAAGAGGAAAATCTCAGCCACTCACACAGCTCGCATTTCTATCTACAACCTGGCCTACACGCTGGTATAGTAAGTGTGAGGGGAGGAGGAAAAGGGGCGGAGGGAGGGCATTGCAATTTACTTTCGATGCGTTTGCAACACACACGAACCAAGCTTCCAATAAAGATAACGTGGCGTATGCGCAATGTGCATTTAGATGAGGCGCCTTCTCCACTCACCCGCTGCATATGGGCCAAATTAAGTTGTTGTGTGTATTTTGTTGTTGTTGCTGTTGTGTGTGTGTTTGCTGTTGCTGTTGCTGTTGCTTCTGCTGTTGGTGCTACAATGCGGGCGTTGGGCGTGCCAGCTGAGCAGGGCAATTATGTCCATCATTCGTGTAGAAAAGAAAAAAATGAGCAGCTTTGGCATGGCCAGAAGGCTTAAGAGGGTGCTTGGGAGGAAGGAGGAGACCATCTGCATATTGAAAATGTGTGCGGGTTGAGAAAATGTTGTTGCTGCTGCTGCTGCTGCTGCGCAGGAAAAGTCCAATCGCCACATAAATGCAACATTTATGTTTAACGTTTTCTGCTCCAAAAAGCGCAAAGCGTCTGGAAAATGAGTTTTTCTTCGACGGAAAACCACCAAGAAAAGCCAACGGTACTGTGCAACTGCACTGAAAAGTTTCAAATGAAATGAAAGGGATAATTGTCATGAGGAAAAACAGTTGGAAAGGTGAGAGACCAATTAAAAAGAAAAATTTGCGTGTGAAATTCTCATTTTTGTGAAATTCTTCTTCGCTCACCTTGAACTTTGCCTTCTCTTCTGATTGAGCCTCAAAAGTTCCTCAACCAAAATTACATTTTAGAATTGTTGTTGTTGTTCATTAATTTTTGGGGATTACGCAACGTTGGCGCCTCTGGGGTACAACTAAAAAATCAAATTAGAAAATTGTTTGGCCCCAAATTGACGCTGACATTTGAAAAAGTTTGCGCCAAACAAGCTAGAAAATAAAAGTGAATTTCGATAATTGCCAAGAGATCATTAGACGGCATTTAACGGCGAATCGTGAAGGCCAAGCAATGTTGGTAATAGAACTCAAGGTTACAACTAGGAAGGAAATACTCATGGAAGAATACTTAGGAGATACCCTTCAATCTATGATTGAGTAAGGCTTAAAACGGATATCTGAAACAGTCGATGGGAAACCTCTGTTCTTCCCCTTATGTCATAACGGTTTCTGGGGAAGATTCCCAGTATTTACTGCAGATTTGGGATCCAGGAAATGCAAGAGATTGCAACACCCCCAAATAAAATCTATTCAAACCGTTTAAAGTGGGTGTATGAGATTACGGAAACACGCCTCCAAAGTAAATTTATCAGACAGATAAAGCTATTAAAAAAAGGCAGATGCAAAAATGCAGCCTATAACTTTAATAATATTAATAATTTATTTTATACAGATACTCGTTTATACTAACAAGATAGTAATTGTATCCGGCAATAACTATGAAAATATAAATCAAAATTAATTTATTTGAAAGTCTCGTTAAAACATTATGAGATGCGCAGAGAAAGGCTGCATGATATTATCGATATGTATCGCTTTTCTTTTGGAGAAAACTATAAAGTTTACCAAAAAGTTGACCCATAGGTTAAAAGCTGAATGTATAATTTGAGACAGGGAATGCAAGTAAATGATAGCATAATGAATAAAATATAAGAGACTCAGTTTTTGGGTATATTTAACTCGGGTGAGTTGATTCATTCATATTGTTTATAGGGAGAAGTTGTGTTAACGGTTTTTGCACTCACTTTTTCGCTGCGCTCGTAGTTGGCTGGGAATTTCGGGGAGCTGGCGCTGGAGCCAAAAAACGATGGCGACGCTGAATGCGGCGTTAATGGTGATGGTGACTGCGACGCCAGCGTCAACTGTGACTGCGACATGCGCTGATGATGCAGCGACGACAGCGTCGGCGTTGACATCGACAGCGACGTTGGGGTCATGATTAAATGCCGCATGCTGCCCCGTTTCTGTTGTTGCTGTGGCTGTTGTTGTTGTTGTTGTTATTGTTGCTGATGCGTTGATTTGAACAATAAGCTAATTTTTCACTCTCTTTATTTCTTGTTGTATTTTGCACTTGGCGATGTATACAATTTTCACAGCTCAGCACAGTTACATTGTCTGCTTAGTTTTTGTTTTCTGTGTGGTTGTTGTTGTATTTTTTCTTTATTCACCGTTTGTTTTGCTCTCTGCCGTTCATTCGATGTGAATGTCAATTGCCTTTGTGGGGCCAAACATTTTGCACGCTGCCTCTACAAAATTTGAATATTTGTTTACGACATGTCATTTACACTGTCGAGGCGTGCCAGAAGACCGAGGGATAAGGGGGGTGGGGGAGGCCTCTAACAGCTGCTGCTGCTGATGTTGATGCGTGGCGTTGCGCTGCGGATGTTTTGGTCAGGCAAGCGGCCAAATGGGTTACGTTCTAATTACCACAAATAATAATAAATAAATTGTTTGTAGAACGGTAGCTGGTCTGTCTTGCTGTTCGCTAACTATTAACTTGAATAAAACTTAATTTAAGGTGACTAGTTCCTATCGATAACAGCGATATCCCATTTCTATCGTTCCAACTGGAGCACGTGGCTTAGTTTTGCACTCGTTGGAAGCAGTTTCCCCCATTCTCGCACTGTAAATGACCTGGAACTCCGTTTAGGCTGTTAAACAGCTATTTATATCTCTCAATTTAACGTCTTCCTATTCTCCCCATGCTTTGCATATTCCTTGCATTCACTTCACCTTCCTTTTTATCGCAATTGAGTGGCTCTCTCCGTTTCTTTGCCATTCGTTATCGCTCAGCACCTTCCGCCTGTCTCTTTGCTCTGCTCTTTGACTATTTGCGTTTTACCTACGTGCGTCGGCACCTTCCTTGAACGACGTTATCAGCGGATAGCCCCAACAACCGTTAGAATTTAGTTTTGTAATTCGTATTGTTTGTTTTTCTTCTTTGCTTGTTTTTTGATACTGTTTTGTTATTTTATTTGCAAGGAAATTAAATTGAATTAATTTTGCATTGACATTTTGGGGCCGACGTCACCTTTGGATTCAATTTACTTTTACGGTTTCAGTTTTTCCACTACTTCATTATCTGGGACCTCCTATTTTTGGTACTTCGAACATATCAGTTAATGATAACCAGACGGTATAACAAAACATAAAAAGTCGTTAACATTTTAGATAAATAAAGTATACGCCACCGTTGCGAGACATAAACATTATGGAAACTACTCGTGAAGCGAATAAATTGTCTTCTTGCAAAATATATTTTAATTCAGAACTTTATATTATATATATTATTATTATTAAGGTCTATTCAATTCTATTAAAGACATTCAAATGGGTTTTTTTTTCATAATTCACAGCATATTTACGCATATTTAATTATCTCCATAAACATTACTGCTAGATAAATATTGAAACTCAGCAATTAGCGAGCTCGTTTTGAAATCTTTTGCCAATGGAGACTGTTATGGTTTATTTTTTGACAAGTGGTAAGACAATTTGTTACAGTGTCTTAACGAAATAATTGTGTTTGTCCATTTCCTTTAAAGTTTTCGATAATATATAGGTTCTTATTCTGACAGATGTTTTTGATATTAATGAAATTAGTTTTGTTATTTTAGCAGTCAACCTTAAGTTAAGTGATAAATATATGGTTGGTGTGACAATCAGCTGTTTATTCTCTTCTTCTTCACACGAATTTAATTTAACAATTAAAATTAAAACACAAACAAAAAACCAAATGATGTTGTCATTCATTCCACCCTCTAATTTAGATGTAATTTTTTGTTTTTGCATATCTTGTTTCCATTGCGGCCTCCCAAATGATCTAATCAACTCGTCGTTTTATTTCATTAGCAAGAGGAAGCAGAACAATAACAAAATCTGTTGCGGTTAATTGACTCAACAGATTCAGGACTGGGGTGTTCGTGGATGGGCGGGAGAGGGCGGGGTGTGGGGGTGTCTAGTCTCTAGTCTCACATCACAATTTTACAGTCGCAATTCGTACATAGATTATATAACGTAATTTTGGTCATTTTAACTGAGCGCGAGTCTCTCGTCTAATTATTTGCAGCAGCAGCAGCAGCGCAGTCAACTTCGCCGTCAGCGTCAGCGTTAGCAACAGAGGCGACCGAATTACACGCACCGAATATGTCCGAAGGCCGCGTAGCTTTTGGGCAGACAAACAAAATAAATAAGCGGCGCAAAAAGCGGGTCGCATCTAATTTCGTTTGGCAAATTCTATTACGTTTTTTTCATAATTTTCCTTTGCATTGCGCCTGCACTCGATTGCAAAATGCAAAAATGCACGCGAAAATTACAACAAAAAATATATATAAAAAACCAAACGAAAACCAATTGCGGTGGGTGGAAGGGGGCAACGGCGGCTGTCTACGAACGAACAGCGCGGCGATAAAAGCGCGCACCAAGTGGAATACAAATTGTAACTAAAACAGCG